>OX438877.1:7189586-7540370 GCA_949315895.1 Anania crocealis
CTGTAAACAAAATATAATATTGTATTCTGAGGAATGGGGACACCCGTTTCTTTGCTGTCTTTCACCAGTTGGCGCCACTGTAGACTGAAGTCCGGAGGTATAGCTGTCAAAGGCGACTATAAGATCGGCGCCGAAACAAAGTGTTAAATCCTAAATCTAATTAAAGTTAATTATTTATAAATGACTATCTTGATATCAAAAAAGTAACTTCTGAAATAGTTGCTCTTTGAGGCCGCCTATTTTTGCGCTTTTACTTAATTCCGCTTTCAAAGCGTTCACATTAATCGCCAAATAATCCATATTTGCGATAATTTTACGAAGGAGATCACTTTCCAGAAGATAAATTAAAGAAATTATAATTTATGTAACGAAGCCCGTTAAAACCAGTGAAAAGTGAATGATATTGGACCTCACGCGACACAAGCGCCTCTAGTGGCAAATTCACTAGCGATAGCCCCCATTGAAGACCTTCGTGGAGTGGCGTATACCCCCATTTTCTAGGTGTCGCCCGCTCCGAATTAATGATAATGTTAATATTTATGTTAGGGATAATATTTAAGTTAGGGATATACGGCGTTCACTGTTAAACCTCCAAAAAATCAAAAGCAACTTTTCGCAGTTTGAACCTGGAACGGTAAGTTTATCTATATATATAAAAATGAAAACTGATAATACAATAAAAATACTAACTTCTGCCCTAAAATAACGGCTGCCAGCTCCGGCGATATGCCGGCCAGTGGGCCGCCCAGCGCCCATGATTTGTTAGACATAGATGCCACCTGTAAACGAAAATCAAAATCGATCAAAATGGTGAGGCAGCTTTGAAAATTGTTCATCTCTTTTATGGAGAGTAGAAGGAAGGAGACCCATCTTGTATGGGGCAGAAGTTGAAAGTGTCCACCTGTAAACAGCAAATTACAGTTCGAAGACTCGCCGAAATGGCGCTAGTTTAGCTAATGGAAACGATAATATGAATATAGCGGTAATAAACAGAGTGAAGTGAGCTAGGTTAAAAAATTTAATATTTTTCGTGACACGTGCCGTTGAGACATATGCAATTTTTAAAATCTCAACAATTAACGTAGTCATATGTAATTTAGCAAATACATAATTTGTAGCGCAATTTTTATAATGTTTCCAAATCACATACCATTGAATAGCTTTGCTTACTGGAAAGTAGAATCTCCTAATTGTAGAGAATGTGGCCACTTGAAAGACGTATTTCATATTTTGGCAGTGTGCTCGGATTGAAGCCAAAGCAGCTGAATTTTATAGCATATATAATATCAATAAATTAAATACGGGATTTTGAAATAGTGTTCTCGCCCAACAGCTATATGGGGAAGCTAGAGCACTGTACAAGATAGTACAAATAGGCCTTAAGCGTAGACAGAAAATTATGTATAAGTGTCTCTACTATGAGGGTGGCATGATAACAGGTTTATAATACCCTTTATAAATAAATATTTTTTTTAAAAAGATCTTTCCACTTGCGACTGTGGCGCCACCTTAATTTGCTCGTTCCCACGGACACTATTTAATACATGCAGATGGTCCTCCTTTCCTCTACCCTCCATATTGTCTTGAAGTCCTGCGGTCGTAGAATAAACATCCCCACCAACCTCCTGGCATCTTTCTTCTCAACATCTCTTTAATAACCATGCTGTTACTCATAATGTTGTTGATCCATACCTCAGTATATCCTATCGACTTCAGCTCAGCAATGCTGCAGGGGTACAGGTCGAGGAACTTGTATCTGTCGACCAGTTGGGCCGTCTCCTTGCCTTCGAACTCTTTGATCTGGACACAAAATTAACAATGTTATATTGAAATAAATAAGCAGTGAGACAGTACAGTTTGAATACTTCTAATGATGTTTAAGCAAGTCCCGCCCGAAACATAATTTTTCAAGTTTGGGTACAGTTAATGTTTTGTATTATTAGTTAAATCCATTTTAAAGTAAGATCCAGATTTTATTTTGGACAAGATTACGGACTTAAAAAAACTAACAATAGAAAATCAATTTAAAAAAAGGTACAGACAACAGCACGTCAACCTACCACAAAACGTCAAATTTTCTCAATTGATATCGATCTCTACTTGTTGGACTTAAAGTTGAAAATCAATTCAATGACCTTTAACTTTTTGGGTAGGTTGACCTGCCGTTGTCTGTAAATTAAAGTAACAGCCTATAATCATCCCACTGCAGGGAAAAGGCCTACATCATTGAATTCAAATTACCACTGCAATGATGGGTGTACTGGCATACTCACCACGCTTGCCAAATGCGGGTTGGTGATCACAAACCCGAGCAACGTTCGAAAATTCGAAACTTTTTTGTTGCCCGACCCGGGATTCGAACCTGGGACCCCGAGATCTTGGCCCGGTATTTAAACCACTAGACCAACGGGGCGTTATTCGAAACTTTTTTGTTCGGCAAACGGCCGTTGTCTGTACCAGCCATGTTTACGTAGGATATATCTTCGACTGAGAAGACGCGACTATAGGCGTATGATAAAAGTCTCAGATCATATAAAGAAGGAGATATGAAATTACTCGTAGACCCTTAGCGAACCCGTGTCTCCGAATTATTTATGTGTTCAACGCAACTACAATAACACTGTTGTAAGCATAAGGATCACACTATATCACTTTACAACGCTCATTGGTCATTTGGTGTGTGCAAATTAGTGTGTCGCTACAAAGTGTGGTCGCGACGCTCACGTCGGGCAGTGAACGCTTCGATTAAACCTCGATACATTGCGCAGTCGCAAAGTACTCACAACACAGCTAGTTAGTATCAAGCCTTCAATGTATATTGTGCCGATACAATTATCGTTACATGGATGTTTTCATTAAATAATTCGCCGCGGTGTGCAATAGTTCTGTTTGCCCATATTGGATTCGCACGCGCCACGCCCCCATTTCATATCTATTCCTTTATATGATCTGAGATAAAAGTGATAACCTTACTAACATAAAATGTTAATACAAAAGTTTCCAAGGATGTTTGTCATCCAATCACGCTTAATAGGCAACGGATCTGGTTGAAATTCAACAAACGGATAGTCTGGAGTAGCACATAAGCTATTTTTTATTCCGAAAAACTGTGTGGTTCTAGAGAGATAGAGAGATAGAATTTAAATTTAACACTATAGCTTTATTTTGTATATTTTTCCTTCAAGGATAGTCTGGAGAACAAGTTTTTCGACTCGCCAACTGTGGGCAACAGATCAGGCAACCTTGCTGTTAGGCCTTTATAGTCATTTTTACTTTTTTACTTTGTGGTTTTGTCTTTGACTTTTGCCTAGCAACAGGATTGTATAAAAATAGTTTCGTTATTGTTCTCGTTTTGGTAGCCATCACCTTGTTATATTGTAAATACATAGTAATTCTAATACATTTATTATATCCTTTTATTACGTGGTTTCTTTGCTACGTCAATGTGACGTAGCAAATAACGTATAATAAATGTATAGAATTACTATGTATTTACAATATAACAAGGTGATGGCTACCAAAACGAGAACAATAACGAAACTACTTTTATACAATCCTGTTGCTAGGCAAAAGTCAAAGACAAAACCACAAAGTAAAAAAGTAAAAATGACTATAAAGGCCTAACAGCAAGGTTGCCTGATCTGTTGCCCACATCCTCCCCCCTGGTAAGAACACTAGTTCTTACCAAAGAAGTTATGGCGACAGATCTAGTTTAATAAGCTTTCGTACAGGACGACGTAAAGTTCCTGCAATGGTCTTTACGTCAGCTACTCGCACAATCCCATCTTTACCCGGAAATACCTTCTCAACCCGACCGCGGGGATAAGCGCCGCGTGGTAAATTTCCATCGAAAATAAAAACACAGTCACCGACGGCTAGATTTTGATGTTTTTGAGTCGATGATCTCCGCGGTAACAGGTTGGGAAGGTATTCCTTCACCCAACGAGACCAAAACTGATCGGCCAGTCCAACCGCCTTCTTCCATCCTTGTCTGCAAGTAAGGTCTGATTCTGAGGATGCCGGTGTTGGTAGACATGTGTTAGCTCCTGTCAGGAAATGGTTAGGAGTCAGGGCTGGTTCTGTCTCATTGGATACTGGCACGTGCGTCAATGGTCTTGCATTTATTATATGCTCGATTTCAGTAAGCAACGTAATCAGCACCTCTTCTTTTGGGGCTATTTCCTTTAGGGTAACTCCCAGGGCCTTCTTAACACTTTGTACTAATCGCTCCCAAGTTCCACCCATGAAAGGTGAAGCAGGAGGGATAAACTGCCATTCAATTTTATTTGTAGCTGCAAAATCCAGAACTTGTGATTGATTCAATTCAGCCCATGCTTCCTTTAAGAGCCTGTTTGCACCTATGAAAGCTGTGCCGTTGTCAGACATGATTTTCACGGGACATCCACGGCGAGCAATAAATCTACGGAGAGCCATTATTGCACTGTCTGCAGATAAACTTCCCACTACTTCTAAATGTATTGCTCTTGAGACCAGACACGTGAAAAGAGCCACGTATCGCTTTTCGCGCGACCTCTTCACGGCTACCTCCAGAGGTCCAAAGTAGTCTAGTCCGACGAATGAAAAGGGTCTGTAGTGATGCTGAAGTCGTTCTAAAGGAAGGTCTCCCATGGGTGGGCATTTGGGCTTAGCCTTTCTCAGTTGACAAACACGGCACCTCGCAGCAATGAAACGGACAGTTGGTCGCAGATGTAAAATGGCGTATTTTTGACGGAGCTCATTTATCACAGTTTCATGGTTTCCATGCATAGCCCACACGTGATATCTTGCGACAAGGAGTTTGATGATCGGGTGTCGACCGTCTAGTATAATAGGCTCTCTTACTTCTTGACTCACGCCAGGAGCTAAACCAATCCTTCCAATCGCCCTTAACAGACCATCTTCACACAACTTAGGAGTTAGCTTATTCAGACGGCTCCTCCTCGGAAGACTCTTGTTCTGCACCAAACAATCCAGTTCTTCTGCGAAGGAATCCCGTTGGGTCTGCCTAATCAGGTACAACTCTGCGTTTTTGATGTCACGTGCGAGCAGCGGACGCAAACCGGGACAGCCTATGACCTTCTTAGTGCGAGCATCCGCATCTTTAAGCAAACGCGCAAATTGAAACACCCGTGCGGTAGTCCTGAGTAGACGCCGCCAATCCGAAAACCGTTCTGGAGACAAATTAATACAGTTAATACTGGCGTTAGTTGTAGTTCTTTCGCGGGTTTTAATTTCCTCTAGCGTAAATAATTGATCAACCTCCCGAGGCCAAGCTTCTTCGCATTCTTTTAAAAACGAGGGGCCCTGCCACCATCTCTCTAATGATACTAAATTAGAGCGAGTGGCGTCGTCAGCCACGTTAAATTCTGAGGGCACCCAACGCCATTCGTCTACTCGCGTCTCGTCTGCTATTTCACCTAAGCGGTGACTAACGAAAGCCTTGTATTTTCGAGAATCGCTCCTAATCCACGCAAGGACGGTTTTTGAATCACACCAATACACTTTGCGAGAAGCTTGACACCGATGCTCACTGCATATCGTGCGAGCTAGTCTTACACCTAGTAAAGCTGCCTGAAGCTCTAAACGAGGGATGCTGGCGGCTTTTAATGGTGCCACCCTAGACTTACTCGCAATAAGAGAGAGATGATTGCACTCGTTGTCAAAAGAAAATCGCCAATAGGCAACGCAAGCATACGCTAATTCACTTGCGTCTGTAAAAATGTGTAGCTCTAGAGTTACGAACTTAGAAATTTGTTTATAGGCACGAGGTATGCTGTATGATGAAACAGATTTAATGTCTCGGTACCATTCCTCCCATTGCTGACGTTCAGAACATGGCAACGGAGTGTCCCATGAGCTAACTAATCGCCAGGTTCTTTGAAATAGTACCTTGCCTCTAATGACGATAGGCTGTAAAAGTCCCAATGGATCATATACGCGCATAAGATCGCTAAGAACCTGTCGCTTTGTAAATTTGGAAGATAAAGGAGTGTCAAAATTAATTTTAAAACCAAATGTATCTTCTTGAGGATTCCAATGCATCCCCAAGACGCGCACATCGTATTTAGTCTGTGTGCCACCTAAATTGAGGTCTACATTCCCATTGTTTACTTTGCGCAGACAAGGTGGAATTAATTTTAAAGCTTCAGGAGCATTGGACTCCCAGGCACGCATCTCAAAGCCACATTGCGCATGTACATGGATAATATCAGCTGCAAGTCGCGCTGCTGAATCTAAGGAATCACAAGATCCTAGAAAATCATCCATGTAATGATCTTCTATAATAGACCGTGAAGCTTCGGGATACTGTTCCTGGAAGTCAGCAGCGTTCTTATTTTTAATAAAAATGGCAGTAAAGGGAGAGGCCGATGCACCAAATATTAAAGACGACATCCTAAACTCCCTAAGTCGACCATCAGTGGAACGCCAGATGTAGCGTAAACAGTCGCGATCCTCTTCCCTTATCTTGATTTGTGGGAACATTTCACGTATGTCAGCATTTAAGGCAATTTGACCTTCACGAAACCTCATTAAAATTCCTAACAAAGATTGTAACAAATCAGGCCCAGGGAGGATCAGCGAATTTAGACTGACACCTGACGTTTTTGCTGAAGCATCGTGAACTATTCGTAGCTTCCCAGGTTTATTTGGGTTGGTCACCCCAAAATGGGGCAAATACCAGCGGCGCGAAGGTGAATTAGGATTAGCGTGGTTATCTGAACATTTTTCGGCATAGCTATTCGTAACATAGGCTTCTATATTAACTTTGTATAATTCGGAATATTCTTTATCTTTATTTAATCGTCTATGTAAAGTTTGAAGCCGTGACAGAGCTAGGTAATAGCTATCAGGAATATAAGGCTCATCCTCACGCCAGGGTAGACCAACCTCAAATCTACCATTATTTAAACGACGTGTAGTTTTTTCTAGTATACTAATGGCCCTAGCATCTTCCTTATTTATTTTTTCTTTGTGCCTTATGCCGATAGAATCTAATCGGTAGTAATCGTTAATCAGACTTTCTAACAAATTATCTGATGATAAGTCAGTATTGAGATGATTAACAGAATTTACATAAAGAGAGTTTCGTGGAAGCTGACCGAATAAAACCCAACCTAAAGCAGTGCGAATGGCAGCCGGCTGCGGCTTAGTGCCTACTCTGATCTCTCTGGACAGTAACAAAGGCCAATCTGATGTGCCTATCAAAATTTTTGGAGATGCCATACTGAAAACTAACTCCGAGGAAATATCACGGAGGTGTTCAAAATTGGTATCCCTAACCGTTACCTCCTGAGGTCTAAGTTTTAAATTAGGTATAGTGCGGGCTTTGTTAACACGATAAAACTCATTTCCATATTTTCCACGAATATCAAAGTCGACAAATCTTACTGGAATGTTACTACTAGTGCCTGTAATTGTCTCTATACACATTTTCTCAGCAGTCCCGGAAACACCTAGCTGTTCTGCTAACTCCGCATCAAGGAGGGTTACCGTAGACCCATCGTCTAAAAGAGCAAAGGTACTCACTTCGCCTTTAGGGCCAGAAAGTATTACTGGAATAACTTTCAAAAGTATAGCATTCTCATTACTCGGTATACAAGAATAGGCAGTACTAGTGTTAAGATCCTTATTACGATTTGGTAAAAACTCTTTAGATTGCATCGATACCTCTTTGGTATTATTTGCCATAATTTCTTCTTTGTAATTATTTGAAGTGACATGAGATGTTGATGGCATTTGATTGTCTGACATGATATTATTTACAATGGGATTTAATGAAAATTTTGAAGATATAATTAAATGGAGAAGTTTATTATGAAGCTCCTTGCATCCATCAACGCCACACGGCTTTGCCTTGCAGTTCTTGTAATTGTGCTTGCCTTTGCGTAAACATTTAAAACAAATTTTATTTTCACGAACCCACAATACGCGATCGGAAACATTCAATGCCGCAAAATTTGAACAAGATTTTATTGTATGATTGCCTGAAGAACAATACAAGCACGGCGAGGGCAAGTTGACGCCAACCGATGAATTGATGGATGGAGAAGTGTCGGTGTGATGAGCATGTGATGCAATGCGATACGGCATTATGTTACTACGCTGAGGCTGTCCAGCATGTAGCGGTGTCACCATCTTGGCCTTATCGCAGTGAAGTGAAGCGTTGAAAACATCGCACGGGCCGAAGTTGGCTTGTTTGTCGGCTTCCTCCTCGAGAAAACGTGCGAAGACTTCTATTTGTGGATGACCAGGGATGCAGTGCTCCGCAGCGTAGTCGCACCACTTGTTCTGAAGAAGTAGGCTCATCTTCGATACTAAAATGTGAATAAGTTCTGGTGAATGTACGTAGGGTGAATGATTTAATAAATTGACTACACTAACACAGTTTCTCACTTTGCTAGCAAAAATAGCCAACGCATTCGAATTCATGCCAACCTTTGGTAGGTTTCTTATTGAAGCAAGCTCGTTCAGTACAATATGCTTTGGACGAGCAAATCGTGATTCTAAAGATCGCACAACAGGCTCAGGGTCAGAAGAACATAGCAATAGGGAAAAAACAGCTTCTTTCGCCTCCCCATGTAAAGCGTTACGTAGCCTAGCTATGTTTTCACCTGCTGTGAAGTTAGCTTTTGTATCGTCAAACGTGCGTTTAAATAAAAGCCAATCAGATACGGAACCACTAAATTTAGGTAGGTCTACACTACAGTGAGCCCTTTGACTTGGTTTAGCTAATGATACAATAGCATTAGTAAGTTTTTCAATATCACTTACCGAGGATTTGGTATTATTACCATAGCCTGAAGGGTGAGAGTTCGGTTCATTTTCATGTAGCTGGCGAGGTACCTGGTCTGTCATAACAATAACATCCTTTGGTAAGCTCCGTGAGGCGTCGTGCACACAGTTCATCACAGGACGGATGGGGTGCACAGAAACAATATCCTCACTCTGCTCACACATAAAACGCTGTTCAGGTGTTTCGCCGGCTGCAATTGTTGTACCTGCAAAACTCTTTTCAACCCAATCGGCAGTGGCTCTGCTCCTAACGCTTACTACTTCCTCTGCTTCAAGTGCCGCCACGGTTGCTTCAAATGTAGCATCTGCAGCCTCTCGTTCAGCTGCAGCTACCGCAGCTGCAGCTGTCGCAGCTGAAGCTGCAGCTGCAGCCTCCCGCTTAACAATCTCCACTAATTGGTGCTTGCGTGCTGCTTCTGCAGCCTTGAGACGAGCAACAGTAGAAGCGGATGAAGCAGAGGATGATGAGCGAGCCTGACTTTTGGTAGCCTCACGAGCTTGTAATCTTGTAAACATTTTGTTCATTAAAAATTTTGAAAACTGGTTATATTTAATACTCGAAAGGACCAACAATGTGACTGTGGGCAACAGATCAGGCAACCTTGCTGTTAGGCCTTTATAGTCATTTTTACTTTTTTACTTTGTGGTTTTGTCTTTGACTTTTGCCTAGCAACAGGATTGTATAAAAGTAGTTTCGTTATTGTTCTCGTTTTGGTAGCCATCACCTTGTTATATTGTAAATACATAGTAATTCTAATACATTTATTATATCCTTTTATTACGTGGTTTCTTTGCTACGTCACATTGTTGGTCCCTTCGAGTATTAAATATAACCAGTTTTCAAAATTTTTAATGAACAAAATGTTTACAAGATTACAAGCTCGTGAGGCTACCAAAAGTCAGGCTCGCTCATCATCCTCTGCTTCATCCGCTTCTACTGTTGCTCGTCTCAAGGCTGCAGAAGCAGCACGCAAGCACCAATTAGTGGAGATTGTTAAGCGGGAGGCTGCAGCTGCAGCTTCAGCTGCGACAGCTGCAGCTGCGGTAGCTGCAGCTGAACGAGAGGCTGCAGATGCTACATTTGAAGCAACCGTGGCGGCACTTGAAGCAGAGGAAGTAGTAAGCGTTAGGAGCAGAGCCACTGCCGATTGGGTTGAAAAGAGTTTTGCAGGTACAACAATTGCAGCCGGCGAAACACCTGAACAGCGTTTTATGTGTGAGCAGAGTGAGGATATTGTTTCTGTGCACCCCATCCGTCCTGTGATGAACTGTGTGCACGACGCCTCACGGAGCTTACCAAAGGATGTTATTGTTATGACAGACCAGGTACCTCGCCAGCTACATGAAAATGAACCGAACTCTCACCCTTCAGGCTATGGTAATAATACCAAATCCTCGGTAAGTGATATTGAAAAACTTACTAATGCTATTGTATCATTAGCTAAACCAAGTCAAAGGGCTCACTGTAGTGTAGACCTACCTAAATTTAGTGGTTCCGTATCTGATTGGCTTTTATTTAAACGCACGTTTGACGATACAAAAGCTAACTTCACAGCAGGTGAAAACATAGCTAGGCTACGTAACGCTTTACATGGGGAGGCGAAAGAAGCTGTTTTTTCCCTATTGCTATGTTCTTCTGACCCTGAGCCTGTTGTGCGATCTTTAGAATCACGATTTGCTCGTCCAAAGCATATTGTACTGAACGAGCTTGCTTCAATAAGAAACCTACCAAAGGTTGGCATGAATTCGAATGCGTTGGCTATTTTTGCTAGCAAAGTGAGAAACTGTGTTAGTGTAGTCAATTTATTAAATCATTCACCCTACGTACATTCACCAGAACTTATTCACATTTTAGTATCGAAGATGAGCCTACTTCTTCAGAACAAGTGGTGCGACTACGCTGCGGAGCACTGCATCCCTGGTCATCCACAAATAGAAGTCTTCGCACGTTTTCTCGAGGAGGAAGCCGACAAACAAGCCAACTTCGGCCCGTGCGATGTTTTCAACGCTTCACTTCACTGCGATAAGGCCAAGATGGTGACACCGCTACATGCTGGACAGCCTCAGCGTAGTAACATAATGCCGTATCGCATTGCATCACATGCTCATCACACCGACACTTCTCCATCCATCAATTCATCGGTTGGCGTCAACTTGCCCTCGCCGTGCTTGTATTGTTCTTCAGGCAATCATACAATAAAATCTTGTTCAAATTTTGCGGCATTGAATGTTTCCGATCGCGTATTGTGGGTTCGTGAAAATAAAATTTGTTTTAAATGTTTACGCAAAGGCAAGCACAATTACAAGAACTGCAAGGCAAAGCCGTGTGGCGTTGATGGATGCAAGGAGCTTCATAATAAACTTCTCCATTTAATTATATCTTCAAAATTTTCATTAAATCCCATTGTAAATAATATCATGTCAGACAATCAAATGCCATCAACATCTCATGTCACTTCAAATAATTACAAAGAAGAAATTATGGCAAATAATACCAAAGAGGTATCGATGCAATCTAAAGAGTTTTTACCAAATCGTAATAAGGATCTTAACACTAGTACTGCCTATTCTTGTATACCGAGTAATGAGAATGCTATACTTTTGAAAGTTATTCCAGTAATACTTTCTGGCCCTAAAGGCGAAGTGAGTACCTTTGCTCTTTTAGACGATGGGTCTACGGTAACCCTCCTTGATGCGGAGTTAGCAGAACAGCTAGGTGTTTCCGGGACTGCTGAGAAAATGTGTATAGAGACAATTACAGGCACTAGTAGTAACATTCCAGTAAGATTTGTCGACTTTGATATTCGTGGAAAATATGGAAATGAGTTTTATCGTGTTAACAAAGCCCGCACTATACCTAATTTAAAACTTAGACCTCAGGAGGTAACGGTTAGGGATACCAATTTTGAACACCTCCGTGATATTTCCTCGGAGTTAGTTTTCAGTATGGCATCTCCAAAAATTTTGATAGGCACATCAGATTGGCCTTTGTTACTGTCCAGAGAGATCAGAGTAGGCACTAAGCCGCAGCCGGCTGCCATTCGCACTGCTTTAGGTTGGGTTTTATTCGGTCAGCTTCCACGAAACTCTCTTTATGTAAATTCTGTTAATCATCTCAATACTGACTTATCATCAGATAATTTGTTAGAAAGTTTGATTAACGATTACTACCGATTAGATTCTATCGGCATAAGGCACAAAGAAAAAATAAATAAGGAAGATGCTAGGGCCATTAGTATACTAGAAAAAACTACACGTCGTTTAAATAATGGTAGATTTGAGGTTGGTCTACCCTGGCGTGAGGATGAGCCTTATATTCCTGATAGCTATTACCTAGCTCTGTCACGGCTTCAAACTTTACATAGACGATTAAATAAAGATAAAGAATATTCCGAATTATACAAAGTTAATATAGAAGCCTATGTTACGAATAGCTATGCCGAAAAATGTTCAGATAACCACGCTAATCCTAATTCACCTTCGCGCCGCTGGTATTTGCCCCATTTTGGGGTGACCAACCCAAATAAACCTGGGAAGCTACGAATAGTTCACGATGCTTCAGCAAAAACGTCAGGTGTCAGTCTAAATTCGCTGATCCTCCCTGGGCCTGATTTGTTACAATCTTTGTTAGGAATTTTAATGAGGTTTCGTGAAGGTCAAATTGCCTTAAATGCTGACATACGTGAAATGTTCCCACAAATCAAGATAAGGGAAGAGGATCGCGACTGTTTACGCTACATCTGGCGTTCCACTGATGGTCGACTTAGGGAGTTTAGGATGTCGTCTTTAATATTTGGTGCATCGGCCTCTCCCTTTACTGCCATTTTTATTAAAAATAAGAACGCTGCTGACTTCCAGGAACAGTATCCCGAAGCTTCACGGTCTATTATAGAAGATCATTACATGGATGATTTTCTAGGATCTTGTGATTCCTTAGATTCAGCAGCGCGACTTGCAGCTGATATTATCCATGTACATGCGCAATGTGGCTTTGAGATGCGTGCCTGGGAGTCCAATGCTCCTGAAGCTTTAAAATTAATTCCACCTTGTCTGCGCAAAGTAAACAATGGGAATGTAGACCTCAATTTAGGTGGCACACAGACTAAATACGATGTGCGCGTCTTGGGGATGCATTGGAATCCTCAAGAAGATACATTTGGTTTTAAAATTAATTTTGACACTCCTTTATCTTCCAAATTTACAAAGCGACAGGTTCTTAGCGATCTTATGCGCGTATATGATCCATTGGGACTTTTACAGCCTATCGTCATTAGAGGCAAGGTACTATTTCAAAGAACCTGGCGATTAGTTAGCTCATGGGACACTCCGTTGCCATGTTCTGAACGTCAGCAATGGGAGGAATGGTACCGAGACATTAAATCTGTTTCATCATACAGCATACCTCGTGCCTATAAACAAATTTCTAAGTTCGTAACTCTAGAGCTACACATTTTTACAGACGCAAGTGAATTAGCGTATGCTTGCGTTGCCTATTGGCGATTTTCTTTTGACAACGAGTGCAATCATCTCTCTCTTATTGCGAGTAAGTCTAGGGTGGCACCATTAAAAGCCGCCAGCATCCCTCGTTTAGAGCTTCAGGCAGCTTTACTAGGTGTAAGACTAGCTCGCACGATATGCAGTGAGCATCGGTGTCAAGCTTCTCGCAAAGTGTATTGGTGTGATTCAAAAACCGTCCTTGCGTGGATTAGGAGCGATTCTCGAAAATACAAGGCTTTCGTTAGTCACCGCTTAGGTGAAATAGCAGACGAGACGCGAGTAGACGAATGGCGTTGGGTGCCCTCAGAATTTAACGTGGCTGACGACGCCACTCGCTCTAATTTAGTATCATTAGAGAGATGGTGGCAGGGCCCCTCGTTTTTAAAAGAATGCGAAGAAGCTTGGCCTCGGGAGGTTGATCAATTATTTACGCTAGAGGAAATTAAAACCCGCGAAAGAACTACAACTAACGCCAGTATTAACTGTATTAATTTGTCTCCAGAACGGTTTTCGGATTGGCGGCGTCTACTCAGGACTACCGCACGGGTGTTTCAATTTGCGCGTTTGCTTAAAGATGCGGATGCTCGCACTAAGAAGGTCATAGGCTGTCCCGGTTTGCGTCCGCTGCTCGCACGTGACATCAAAAACGCAGAGTTGTACCTGATTAGGCAGACCCAACGGGATTCCTTCGCAGAAGAACTGGATTGTTTGGTGCAGAACAAGAGTCTTCCGAGGAGGAGCCGTCTGAATAAGCTAACTCCTAAGTTGTGTGAAGATGGTCTGTTAAGGGCGATTGGAAGGATTGGTTTAGCTCCTGGCGTGAGTCAAGAAGTAAGAGAGCCTATTATACTAGACGGTCGACACCCGATCATCAAACTCCTTGTCGCAAGATATCACGTGTGGGCTATGCATGGAAACCATGAAACTGTGATAAATGAGCTCCGTCAAAAATACGCCATTTTACATCTGCGACCAACTGTCCGTTTCATTGCTGCGAGGTGCCGTGTTTGTCAACTGAGAAAGGCTAAGCCCAAATGCCCACCCATGGGAGACCTTCCTTTAGAACGACTTCAGCATCACTACAGACCCTTTTCATTCGTCGGACTAGACTACTTTGGACCTCTGGAGGTAGCCGTGAAGAGGTCGCGCGAAAAGCGATACGTGGCTCTTTTCACGTGTCTGGTCTCAAGAGCAATACATTTAGAAGTAGTGGGAAGTTTATCTGCAGACAGTGCAATAATGGCTCTCCGTAGATTTATTGCTCGCCGTGGATGTCCCGTGAAAATCATGTCTGACAACGGCACAGCTTTCATAGGTGCAAACAGGCTCTTAAAGGAAGCATGGGCTGAATTGAATCAATCACAAGTTCTGGATTTTGCAGCTACAAATAAAATTGAATGGCAGTTTATCCCTCCTGCTTCACCTTTCATGGGTGGAACTTGGGAGCGATTAGTACAAAGTGTTAAGAAGGCCCTGGGAGTTACCCTAAAGGAAATAGCCCCAAAAGAAGAGGTGCTGATTACGTTGCTTACTGAAATCGAGCATATAATAAATGCAAGACCATTGACGCACGTGCCAGTATCCAATGAGACAGAACCAGCCCTGACTCCTAACCATTTCCTGACAGGAGCTAACACATGTCTACCAACACCGGCATCCTCAGAATCAGACCTTACTTGCAGACAAGGATGGAAGAAGGCGGTTGGACTGGCCGATCAGTTTTGGTCTCGTTGGGTGAAGGAATACCTTCCCAACCTGTTACCGCGGAGATCATCGACTCAAAAACATCAAAATCTAGCCGTCGGTGACTGTGTTTTTATTTTCGATGGAAATTTACCACGCGGCGCTTATCCCCGCGGTCGGGTTGAGAAGGTATTTCCGGGTAAAGATGGGATTGTGCGAGTAGCTGACGTAAAGACCATTGCAGGAACTTTACGTCGTCCTGTACGAAAGCTTATTAAACTAGATCTGTCGCCATAACTTCTTTGGTAAGAACTAGTGTTCTTACCAGGGGGGAGGATGTGGGCAACAGATCAGGCAACCTTGCTGTTAGGCCTTTATAGTCATTTTTACTTTTTTACTTTGTGGTTTTGTCTTTGACTTTTGCCTAGCAACAGGATTGTATAAAAATAGTTTCGTTATTGTTCTCGTTTTGGTAGCCATCACCTTGTTATATTGTAAATACATAGTAATTCTAATACATTTATTATATCCTTTTATTACGTGGTTTCTTTGCTACGTCACACCAACGCTTTATTGTGGCTTTCGAAACACAACTAAATGTACTTTATAAAAAAAACTTTACGTAATCAGGTAAACCAAGTACGTATACGTATTTCATTTTATTTTAAAAATAAAGTTCAGTTTTTTTTATGTTTTTATTGATGGAGGCCTTTGCCCTGCAGCGAGATGATTAAAGGTTGTTACTTTACTTTCGCAACTTCAAATCAAATCAAATCAAAATGTTTCTTGCTTACAAAGTGTGTTACATTGGTGATCCTATGTTTACAGTACTTACAAGTTAGTCACCTGGGTGGTATTGCAATATCGAGGGCTAGCATAATCTAATATTAGGTACTTACTTTTAATAATAGGGGTTAAAGTATGAAATTGCCGATTATTTTCCCACTTTTTATTTTGTTTATAGCTCTTAAGTATAGTCATATTATTGCGTAATTCTTTTTGTATTGTACTTATCAAAAACTAAATAAAGTAACTTTTGACTAAAAAAAAAATGCAATACTAGTGCCTATTACTTCGAAGTCGTTGAAAAGACCCCTTACAATGTGTCAGCTGACCTACTTGCTTCAATTAAGTATATTTGTACTTTGATTTTCAGAAATTTAAATACTATAATGCGTAGCTTTATAACCATCTAACTTTCATTTTTAATTGCATCGAAAACGGTTAGGCGTTTTTAAAAAAAACTATAAACTGTTAGTATGGAAAAATGACTTTTCTCGATTTCGTCCATACAAAACGGCAATTTCATACTTTAACCCCTAATATAAACTTAAACTAAGTAGTGCATAGATGGATATTCTCTATTGCACAATATACTTAAACTCAGAAAGGTACTTACTATCACTTTTTAATTAATACAATACTTTTTGTTAACACCTTAATTTAGCAGCTGTGTAAATACTTTTATAAGATTAGATTAGTCTGATGCCTTTTATGCCTACTTCATTAAACAATAAAATTAATTAGTTAATGGCTGCTGTTGTCCGAATAAATAAATAAAAACTCACCTTCTCCAGCACAGCTTGCCTTCGCTTCTCGACCTTGACGATCGACACCAGATCGCCAATGTTCGACTCGAACTCCAGGAACCTGTTCCATATGTCCACAGAGCTCTCCGGCTTCAGACTGCCCGAAGATAACACTCGTTCGAAAAGCACTCGAGTGTTGTTGTCCTCTAAGAATAGTATGAGGGTTAAAATATACATTAATTTGCTATTCTTTTACTAGATATTAACTTCATACTGACCAGTAACTTGAATTTAATGATAGCCATTCCCTGCAGTAGGATAGTTATAGGCTAACTTTACTTTTAGAAGTTAATTTGTGTGAAAATCACTGTAAACAGTTTTATTTCTGAAAAAAAGGCCCCAAAAGGTGTTTTTACACGTCCTAATATATCAACCTAGTGCCAAGAACAGAGCAAGAAACTCGGTCACTATTGTCAGCCTTGTTTGAATGATACGTGTTTACAAAAGTGTTTGTCGGTGTGGTTAATGTAACATACGATTTAAGTTCATGTACAGCGAATTCAGCAATAGACGGTAGCAATTTGTTAAAAAATGTGTGTATGTGTGTGTGTGTGTGTGTGTATGCGTGTGTGACTGTATATGTGTTTGGTCTGTACATGAGTATTGTATAAGTTTAAGATATCTGGACCGCCAATGTTTTGACGACCATTTGGATCAGCGGTAGTAAACGCTGCTTCTGAGCCATGGGTCGCGGGTTCGATCCCCGCACAGTACAAATATTTGTGTGCATGAACATGTCTGTTTGTACTGGTCTGGGTGTTTTCTATGTATTATAAGTATATATTTAGAAGAAAAAAAGTATATAAGTACGTTTATCGGTTGTCTGGTACCCCATACGACAGGCTACTTAATAGTAGCTTAATTTGGGACTAGATGGCTCTGTGTGGCCCAGTGAGGCAAGTCCTAAAAAAAAAAAAAAAAAATGTTCGACTCGAAATCTAGGATAGGAACCTGTTCCATATGTCTACAGAGCTCTCCGGCTTTAGACTGCCCGAAGATAACACTCGTTCGAACAGCACTCGAGTGTTGTTGTCCTCTGAGAATAGTATGAAAGTCTGTTTCATTCAAAATGGATCTTTATTTGCTATGATATTGTTTTACTGGATGTTAATTTGTGTTTTACTCAGTTTTATTTCTGCAAATGTCAGTATCTAAACCTGCCACTGCTTCGGGAGAAGTGTAGGCTAGTGACGAGAAGCAGCGCAAAAAACAAAAACTCCGTCACTATTGTCAGCCTCTTTTTAAATGATTTGTGTTTACATAAGTTTTTGTCGGTGTACAGTGTTTGTGTGTGTGTTAGTCTTAAACTAACGAACATCTGGATCGTCAATTTTTGACTCAAACTTTACATTTATTTCACATACAAAAGCAGTACAAATGTCGGACTTATAGTGAAGAGGATAGAATGATAAAATTCATATTTATTCATTCATATACATTCTATAATAATAAATTAATTTTTAAGAATGTAACTAGCTGTACGACCTATTTTGCACGAGTTCACCAATCATTAACAGTGTGGAAACTCTTTTTAAATGAAATTAATTAAACCTACGACTTAAGTTCCTATACAGCGAGTTCAGCAATAGACTACAGCAATTTGCAAAAATGTGTGTGTGTGTGTAAATTTGGTGCATGAATGTGTGTTTGGTGTGAATGTGTGTGTTAGTTTAATAGATATTGTCATATAAATGAAAAACCGAAATCCGTAGAAGTAGGGAAAACAGTATTTAAATATGAAAAATGATGTCCCAGGCGGGACTCGAACTCGCATCTCTATGTATACCGGGCGCAGCGTTTTACCAAATAAGCTACCGAGACAATACGTTAGGCGTCAATTTTTTTAGCATATTCTCATCGCTGTAAACCAGCTTAGTTTCATCAAATGTTAGGAGTTTTGCACTCTTAACAGCCGAAAGAAACGTAAAGCGCGCCTGAGACATAAATACTGATATTATAGTTGCAATTAAATTCCTAAAATATTATAGTTGCAATTAAATTCCTAAAATATTATAGTTGCAATTAAATTCCTAAAATATTATAGTTGCAATTAAATTCCTAAAATATTATAGTTGCAATTAAATTCCTAAAATATTATAGTTGCAATTAAATTCCTAAAATATTATAGTTGCAATTAAATTCCTAAAATATTATAGTTGCAATTAAATTCCTAAAATATTATAGTTGCAATTAAATTCCTAAAATATTATAGTTGCAATTAAATTCGACGACCATTTGGATCAGCGGTAGATAACGCTGCTTCTGAGCCATGGGTCGCGGGTTCGATCCCCGCACAGTACAAATATTTGTGTGCATGAACATGTCTGTTTGTATCTGGGTGTTTTCTATGTATTATAAGAATGTATTTACAAAAAAAAAAAGTATATAAGTAAGTTTATCGGTTGTCTAGTACCCCATACAGGGTACTTAATAGTACCTTAATTTGGGACTAGATGGCTCAGTGTGGCCCGGTGAGGCATGTCTTAAATATTTATTTATTATTTATTAAAATATCACAAAAAGTAAGTAGCGAACACACTTAACTAGTATATCATAAAACTCACCGTTCAAATGCGACAAATAGTCGATGTAGCACAGCACGTACTCCGGTATGTGGGGGAACTTCTTCAGTCCCAGCTCGAAGATTCGGAAGGCGATGTTCTTATCCTTGGAGCAATAGTACTCCATCAGGGCAGCCGCCACGAACACGTGGTAATGGGACCTGGGTATAGAAATTAACGTCTGTTTGATGCTGTTTTATTAATTATTATTCGTAAGTTAAAAATTTAAGAAAACAATGATAATGATATAAATACGCCTTGAATTTTGCGCGAACACTAAACATTGGAAATAATGATATATTTACGATCGTAAAATATAAATTTTTTAATGATCGTAAGTGAATTTTATTTTCAGATAAGTCTAACACACACACGAACACACACACACACACACACACACACACACACACACACACACACACAGAGAGAGAGAGAGAGAGACAAACACAAACGCTCATATATACACACACAAACACACATTAATCTTCACACACATGAGAAAAAGGGGTGAGAAAGGGAGAAAAGGCGTGAAAAGGTAAGAATTTGAGGTAGGGGGACGGGGAGCTGGGAGATTTGGGACTAGGGAGCAGAGAGAGGAAGAATAAATTAACAATACTCGTACCTAGCGTCCTCTCTAGCCCGTTTGAAGACGGTCCTAGCAGACTTGATGCCTTCGGCGCGACGCGCGAACTTCATGTACTGAACGTACGCGAGCGTCGGGTCGATGTCCTCCATGTCCAGGTAGCGGGTGTACACTTGGTGGACCTGGGGTGATGAAGAAATATGTTAGGAGATCATCATCATCAAAAACAGTGTAGTACAGCGTTTCCCTTCTGCCGGGTCCAGGGACCGGAACCGCTTACCTTTAAAGGGTATTTGTTCGGGTTTTTAATAGGCTTAGCTATAGGTTTTTAAAAACCCTATCCGAAAGGTAAGCTTATCAACGGGCTTACCCCGACGATATGCTGAACCAAACAATAAGATTAATCCAGGTAAGCGCTTACCAATACTGAAAACCCCTTAATAGGCTTACCCTATCAAGTGTTTTGGAAAGCTGTTAGGCTATTTTAATTTCTATGCGCAACCCTCACGTTGTGGTAAGCGGTTAAACCTTATTGTAATGTAGGTATACGCATTATTAAATAAATGTAGGTAGCTATGTATATTTTTGTGTTGCACCAGTCTGCGAATAAATGATTGAACGGTTAGACGTGCGTTTCCTTACATTACTACTACGTAGTCCAGCTAAATATTTCTCAGTGGCGACGGGTCATAATTGGACTAAACGTGTGTATCAGCGCATTTACAATGCCTATCGGGAAAATAAAGGAGTTCGATGTAAACAAGGACGACTGGAAGCTTTATATTGAAAGGGTGGAACAATATTTTGTGGTGAACGAAGTGAAAAGTAGTTTACAAGTGCCGACATTGATAACGGTTATGGGGACGGAAAGTTACGAACTATTAGTGAACCTATGTACACCAGTGAAACCTAAAGATAAAACGTTTATCGAAATTGTAGACATTATGGAAAAACACCTACAGCCTAAGCCAAGTGAGCTGGCCGAAAGATATAAGTTCAGACATAGAACACAAAAGAAAGACGAGGGTATTTCGGAGTACGTAGCGGTGCTGAAAAAAATGTCTAAGTCTTGTGGATTCGGCAGCTGGCTAGAAGAAAGCTTACGGGATCAGTTAGTATGTGGTATTAATAGTGAAAGCATTCGGCAACGTTTATTCGCAGAGACCAAGCTAGATTTTGCAAGGGCGTACAGCATCGCCGTTAGCATGGAAGCGGCGGAAAAAGACGCAGCTACAGTGGAAGGACACAGGTCACGGTCGCGTGAGGACACGGTGGAGTGCCAAGCGATGTCGACAGGATTGAGACCTGCCGTGAAGACGCCGAGGCGCGACCACGGCTACGACGGGGCAGTACGTGAGTTCTTTTCACGAGGTACGTGGCGGGAAAAAAGTACGCGCGCACCGACAGCGCCCGGGCCAGCCCGTTTGGGTGAGCGGGAGAAGCGAGGTCACATGTGCAGTGCGTGTGGTGGTTCGCATGACGTTTCGGGCTGCAAGTTTCGTAGTTACGGCTGTCGCGTGTGTAACCGTCTCCGTTAAAACGGGTGTGCCCTAATTTGATGAACCAACACTGTGTGCAGGCTGCAGGTGAATGTGAAGATTACGGCAGTGATAGTGACAGTAGTGAAGAGGTAATTTTCATTGATGTAAATAAGTTAACGTTAAATAATTGCAAATCAATGTTACTTTCAATTAATATTGACCGTAAAGTTGTACAGATGGAGTGTGATACTGGCAGTGCTGTATCTTGTATAGTATTAGTCACGATATGTATAAAAAACATTTCAGTAATTTTAAAGTAAAACCCTGTAATTTAATATTAAGGTATTATACGGGAGAAATTGTAAGACCAATTGGAATGATACAGCCAGATGTTAGGTATCATAATGTAAATAAAACATTGGATTTATATGTGATTAAAAATGGCAAAACTGCTTTGCTGGGTAGACAATGGCTCGCAGAACTGAATATACAGTTACCTAGGTTTGAGTATAGCAATTTAAATTTAGTAAACGGTGAGTCATCGTTGACCGATCTCAGTTCCAGATTCTGTGATGTGTTCGCGGAGGGACTGGGCCGGTACACCGGCGGCCCTGTGAGCATCCACGTGCGCGCGGGCGCGAGGCCCGTGTTCCTGCGCGCGCGCCCGCTGGCGTACGCGCTGCGCGAGCCGGTGGAGCGCGCGCTGGAGCAGCACGTGCGGGACGGCATCCTCACTCCTGTCGAGCGCTCTGACTGGGCGACGCCTATTGTACCGGTCGTAAAAAAGGATGGTAGTATCAGGATCTGTGCGGATTATAAAATAACTTTAAATAAAATCATAGAAATTGACCGTTATCCATTACCGCGGGTAGATGACTTATTAATTCGCTTACATGAAGGGCAACATTTTAGCAAAATTGATTTATCCCAGGCTTACGCCCAATTAGAGCTTGATGATTCTAAGAAATACACTGTAATTAACACGCATAAAGGTTTATTTGTTTATAATCGGTTAGTATACGGACTAGGTTCAAGTCCGGGCATATTTCAACGGCTTTTGGAAGAAATGTTTTCAGATTTGCCTAGGGTGGGGGTATTTTTAGATGACATAATAATAACGGGTAGAAATACAACCGAACATTTGAACAATTTGAGTAAAGTATTTGAGCGATTACAAAAATATGGTCTTAAAGTAAAAAAAGAGAAATGTGAATTTTTCTCTGAATCCATAAGCTACCTCGGTCACGTTATTAGTAAGGACGGGATTCATACTTGCCCAAACAAAATTAAGGCCATAATTAACACATCCGCGCCGTGTAACGTGTCTGAACTGCGATCATTTATAGGGATGATTATGTACTATGCTAAGTTTGTGCCGAACGTCAGTACTTTGCTAGCGCCATTGTACAACTTACTAAAAGCCGGGGTAAAATTCGAATGGGGTGATGAGTGTCATAGAGCTTTCGAGGAGCTCAAGGGCAGACTGGCGGGCAGCGAGGTGCTCACACACTACTCGGCGACGGCGCCGCTGGTGCTGACGGCGGACGCGAGCAGCGTGGGCGTGGGCGCGGTGCTCGCGCACGTCACGCCGGCCGGCGAGCGGCCGGTCGCGCTCCCTCTCGCCCGCCGAGCGCCATTACGCTCAGATAGATCGAGAGGCACTGGCGATAGTATTTGCTGTACGTAAATTTCATCAGTATTTGTATGGAAGACGTTTTATTCTGAGAACTGACCATAAACCGTTGACTTATATCTTAGGCGATAAAGTTGGTATTCCAGTAATGGCGGCATCGCGTTTACAACGTTGGTCTGTTCTTTTGTCGGGTTATCAGTATGATATTGAGTATTTTACCTCTAAGAAAAATTGTGCAGATGCATTGTCGAGGCTGCCACCGGTTAAAAATAAACGCGAGAAAAATAACAATGCCAAAGAGGTCACATATAGTAATTTTGTAGAATTTTTTTTGCCAATAACGAATGCCGATGTCAAAGAAGCCACATCCAAAGATAAAACACTAAACAGGGTTAAATTTTATATTGAATCTGGTTGGCCAGTTACTTGTCCAGAAGAAACGCTCGGTCCTTATTTTACTAGGCGGAACGAATTGTATTTGGAAAATGGATGCGTAATGTGGGGTTATAGAATGATTATACCAGAAACGTTAAGGTCAGTTGTATTAAAGCAATTACACACCAGTCATTTGGGAATCGTGAAAACGAAAAGCTTAGCTAGAAGCTACGTTTGGTGGCCACGCATCGACGAGTGCGTGGAGCAGCAGTGTCGCGAGTGCGAGACGTGCGCGCTAGAGGCGGCCGCGCCGCCGCGGGCCGCCCCTAGCCCGTGGCCGTATGCGCCGCAGCCGTGGACGCGTATCCACATAGACTTTTTAGGGCCGTATAGAGGCTTTTCGTACTTGGTTTTGATCGATTCCAGTTCTAAGTGGCTCGAAGCTTACGAAATGAAACAAAAAACTGCATCATGTGTTATAAAAACATTGAGAAGCACATTCGCACGGTTCGGTCTACCTGTGGAATTGGTATCGGACCAAGGTCCACCGTTTACGAGCTCGGAATTTGAGTCGTTTTTACGAAACAACGGCATTAGACAGCTATTTTCGCCTTCTTACCATCCCTCATCGAACGGGGCGGCTGAAAATGCAGTCAAGCTATGCAAGCGGGCAATAAAAAAAGCTATACGCGATAATGTGGATGTCGATACTGCTCTTCAGACTTTTTTGCTAACTTACAGGAACTCAATTCATTGTACAACTGGAGAATCTCCTGCTAGGTTATTACAAAGGCGTTCGTTGCGATCGAGGTTCGATCTTCTTCGCGGTAATTACGGCGTGGAAGAGCGAGTTAAGCACGCGCAAGACAATCAGGTAAAATATGCAGGGGGTGGGGAGCCAGGCTTTAGTATCGGCGAACCTGTGTGGGCAAGGGGTTACGGAACACAAGATAAATGGTTCAAGAGCAACATAGTTAGCAGGTTAGGGTCGCGTAGGTGTGTAGTGGAAAATGGTAATGGTCAATTTAAACGACATATCGATCAGATACGTCGCAGATCCCGGCTATCAATCCCACATACGGAAGACTCGCCCTCAAATACTCAAGGCAATAGGAAGGAGGATGTCGTGTCGGTCGAAGGTGCAGTGGTGGATGGGAATAGCGGTACTGCGGTAGAAACACTGAATAATGAAAAAAATGTTGATCAACCAATGCGCGCTAATTCACCGGAACATATCATGCCGAAGGCAGTAAGTGCTGCACCAGACGCGTCCCATACACCACAGCAACCTGAGCCCAATAGCTCTAAAAGAATACGTAAACCCGTAGTACGATTTGGTTTTGTAATAGACTAGATCAATAAGGGGCTTGCTTCGAGAGGGGTCTCGAAGTCAATTTTTATTTTATTTTTTTATTATGTTATTTTTGCATTGTTATAATTTCTTGAGTTTTCATGAGTTACTTAAGATTGTTAGATTTAATGGTGGAGGTGTAATGTAGGTATACGCATTATTAAATAAATGTAGGTAGCTATGTATATTTTTGTGTTGCACCAGTCTGCGAATAAATGATTGAACGGTTAGACGTGCGTTTCCTTACATTACTACTACGTAGTCCAGCTAAATATTTCTCACTTATTTAAAAGGTTACCGAACTAATAAGTTAACATAATCAAAGGTAACCGCTATCACATGGGTAACCCTATCTCATGGGTAACCCTATCACATGGGTAAACCTATCATATGGGTAACCTTTCCAATAGGCTTTCCTTTTTAATAGGGTTACTCTTAAAGACGGGTTTTCCGTCATTAGAACAATAATTTTCAAAATCCATATTTAGTTATGGATTTCCGCAAAGTAACGCCTGAATCTATTAATTTGATATCATCAATCTCGGGGGCATTAATAGGTTACCTTGCTATAATGCAGCCTACTCTCTTCATAGTCCGCGTGTGCGAAGTGAAGCAGCGTAGATTGTTTGAGCGGGCCACTCGTGGCGCGCTCGTACACCGCCGCCGCCTCGTCCGAGAACAGGCGGGCCGCGTTTGAGTCCTGGGGGGGACAGGTACAAAATCAAAATATTTCTTCTAGGCTGGGGGTTGAGTGTGCTTCTCAGTGAATAGCATGGACGGTGTAATCGAGAAACTAATAAATGCCTGAGGGGAGCTACGTATTTCGTCGTCAGTAAGAAACTTCGCGGAGTAGCTTGGGAAATAAATAGGCCTAGGGGGGGACATTAGGCTGCCTAATAGCTCGTATCTACTTACCCCCTTCTCTGTAAGAAGCTCAGCGATGTAATCCAGAAACTGGAAGTCCTGAAGACACACGTAGAAGGAACACCATCCTTTATAAGTGGGCCAAATTCTTTTCTCAGTGCAAAGCTTGGCAGAATGGCCTAGTAATTGAACAGGCCTAAGGCCATACGTCTATCCTGATGGGGTCTACTCACCCCCTTTTCTGTAAGAAGCTTCGCAGAGTGGTCCAGGAACTACGCGACCTGGTGCTACACGTTGGGGTGGTGCGCGAGCCAGCCTGGTGTTGGTGAAGTCTACATACCTCTTTCTAGGCAAGAAGCTTGGCAGAATGGCCCTGGAACTTAACATGCCTAGTGCTACACGTTGGGCCAGGCTCCCTAGTGGCTAGTAGAGTCTACTTACCCTCTTCCCTGTAAGAAGCTTCGCAGAGTGGTTCAGGAACTGCGCGGCCTAGTGATACACGCCGAAATAATACCTTCCTGCTTAAAGACAGGTACGTATTCTGTCCTAGATGAGGAACCTATTATACCTATTAGAATCTACTCACCCCCTTCTCAGTAAGAAGCTTGGCAGAATGGTCCAGGAACTGCGCGGCCTGGTGCCACACGTCGGGGTGGTGCGCGAGGCACAGCAGACACTGTTCTATGGCGAACATCACCCGACGAGCCACCAGAGCCGTATCCTCGGATCTGAGCGGGTTCGACCGCTCCCAGGATATGTACTTCTTCCATAACTCCACCTGGTTGGAGATTATAGATTAAAATCAATCATCTAGAAAATTCTAAACCAATTATGAGTAAGGGTTAAATTTATTTGATATGGACCTGCAACATTTCCTAGTACAGGCATTACCATAATATTATGAGACTATTATAAAAACTAGAACACTATCATTTTAGCAAATTATCTCTAGTATTTATTGAATCACTGTTAACTGCTTTTCATTCTGGCATTCTTTCGTATTGTAAATTCGACTTTATAAACAACTAAATGAAAACTTTACTGTGATTTAAATAAATACTAGACATAATTTGCTCAAATGATACTGTTCTAGTTTTTTGAGAATTGATTTTGTTTAGAAGTAATAACATTAAATCAATTAGGAGCAGCACTTAGCTCTGTAGGCCTCTTAAAAAGAGTTTCAAAATCAAGGACTTCGGAAGTTTTATTTTGAAAAAATCTACCAAAATGTTGGCTAATTGCCTCAAACAGCTGTCATTATGTCTTTTTATTTATATTCCCACCTGTTTCATCTCCTCCCTGTCGACGGTAGGCGGCGTGGCCGGCATGTTCCTGTTCAAGCCACGCGTGACCGTCTCCAGCTCCTTGGCAACTCTTCGTGCGTTCATGTAGTCGCGGGAACGCTCCATCGCCATCCTTTCGGCTGTTGGGAGAAATGGTTTACTATCAAATAACGTAACGAGCGTAGAGCAGATAACTGAACCAATACAACTCCTTCCGCGAATTCCGTAAAGGTGTCTTACAGGGTTACCGGTAATTCGATAAATTCCATTGGAGGGGTAAAAGTAGAGCTCCTTTGCAATAGATTTTTTCATGACGTACCCTAGCCGATAGTAATTACTTTTTGAGATATTCAAGGTTTTGTGCTTTTATTTTTAAATTGCTCCTTATAGGAGAAATTGTTAATGTCTCACTTTGATGCTATTTTTATGTATGATGTGATGCCTAATATCTCAACACTCTCCAAATAACATTAAGATGTAGAAATACTCAAAAATTTTATTTATGTTATGCACGTGAACTCGCTAGAGTTAAATTTTTTTTATTTTTTTTTTATGTGACAACATCTATTGCAAATGAGCTCTACTTCTCTCTTTGGAGGGGTCCAAAGGAATGTATCGAATTACCGGTAGGTAACCCTGAATATACCTTCTATGTCGCACACTGCTGAACATAAGCCTCCAATTGGATTTTCATGGTATTCTCCATTGCCCGCAGTACTACCTTGAGCCTTCATAAAAGACCCATATTGAGCGACCGTTTCCACAAGTCATCACTGGCAACACTGATGAGTAGGTTTGGGGCCTATTTGCAGAAAAAAAAGTAACAGCCTATAATCATCCCACTGCAGGGAAAAGGCCTCCATCATTGAATTCAAGTTACCACAGCAATGATGGGTGTGTACTGGCATAATCACCACGCTTGCCAAATGCGGGTTGGTGATCACAAACCCGAGCAACGTTCGAAAATTCGAAACTTTTTTTGTTGCCCGACCCGGGATTCGAACCTGGGACCCCGAGATCTTGGCTCGGTATTTAAACCACTAGACCAACGGGGCGTTTGCAGAAATAAAACTTTATTTTTTTAGTTTTAATTTCCACTTTGCTCTTTTTTCTTTCGTTTACATTATTGAATGGTATCAAATAAACGTTTTTTCTTTCTTTATTTACTGATCTCGGGGTCCCAGGTTCAATTCCCGGGTCGGGCAACCAAAAGTCGAATTTTCGAACATTGCTCGGGTTTTTGATCACCAACCCGCATTTGGCAAGCGTGGTGATAATGCCAGTACCCATCATTGCTGTGGTAACTTGAATACAATGATGGAGGCCTTTTCCCTGCAGTGGGATGATTATAGGCTGTTACTTTACTTTACTTTACTGATTTAACTGCACTGGTTAAAAAATTTCGTCTTGAGACAGTGAGGTAATATGGTCACAATTCATTTTCGTAACTTTCCGGACTTCCCGTTGAATCCATCTATTTAATAAATAAAATAAAAACTCACCGATTATAGTATTGATACTCTGCTCAAACGCAATGTAGTCCTTCCATAATGTTTCGATGCCAATTATAGGAGTTATCACAGCTCTTTGGTACACCTGAGAACATTATCAAAACGTTAGGTGATTTGATAAAATTAATAGACTCAAACGTTAGATTGCAGAAATCCAAAACTTTATATGGATTATGAAAATTATTTTGTTAATAATTTCCGCTCGTTAACAACCGGTCTATGTTCTCAATTGATATTGATCTCTACTTGTTGGACTTAAAGTTGAAAATCAATTCAATGACCTTTAACTTTTTGGGTAGGTTGACCTGCCATTGTCTGTTCCTAGGGATAGGTATCCCACACTACTCGCACCAACACCAAGTGAGCAAGCTCTAGACCATACAAGAAAGCCTTTCCTTCTTTAAAAATGAATGCAGTACAGATAATGCAATTATTAGTAACTGTCGTAGCGCAGCGAAAATAATATATAAATATAATATATAAAATATAATATATAAAATAATATAAGATAAATAAATAATAAAATAAATGTGGACAACATCACATACATTGTTCTGATCCCAATTTGAATAACTATTTAAAGCATTCGTATTTTGGAAACCAGAAACAACAAAGGTACCACAAACACCCAGACCCGAGAAAATGTAGAAAAACACTCTTTTCCTACATTGACCCATTATACGCCTGCTCCGAGGTCCCGGGTTCGATTCCCGGGACCTCGGAGCGACACCTTGAAAACCGGTGTGTACCCCACTCCGCCACGGAGGTCAAAGGAGGAGGATGCAACGTGAAGTGGCGAAACGCGTCGAGATTCCTCTTATATCAGTGCTGGGTACTTATGATAACAAATTCAAATTTAAATTCAAATTCTTTATTGCGTGTCACATAACTTAGCATTATCTGTACCTACTGCATGCATTTTTGAATACTGGAGGAAAAGACGACGAGCAACATCTCTCTACCATTGGTAACACTGCGATCGACAGCCTGCCCGCCAAGCAATTCATGGCAGAATCCTTCTTCTGAAGAGACCATGTTCAGAAGAGGTTTGTTAAGAGGAAACACTACGGGCGAGAGAATTAAAAAATAGGTATTTGTAAAATCTATTGCTGTCGCGCAGTGCCAAACGTATTCACCGCAGAATGTTAAAGAGACAACTGCTTCTTGGACCGAAAATACCTACTAAAAACACACCAAATCAACGTTTCGTAGTCCCCCGATTACTTTTCCAAAACTAGACCGACTTAAATACCTTTTTCACTAAAAATTAAAAAAAGGCTTAAAGCCGTGTTCCTGTTTTCCTTTTTTTCTAAAATTTAGCCAAATTTGTTTTCTGGATGTTTGAACACAGCGGAAAATCTGGCGACTTTTGAGGGCTCATATCTTATTTATTAATTAATTTATGAAAAAACAGAAAACATAGAAACATGCTAATAGTGGCCATAGATTTTTATGATAAAAAATATTTCTTTACTGGCATTATCCAGGGAGGAAACAGGGGACTACGTTTGAATGGAAAAACGGCCGTGGTGTTTCCTCTTAAGGGCTGAAAACCACAGAACATGGGAAAAGGTTAGAAAGGCTGTCGAAAAGAATCGATGTCGCCGCTTGCGCCCGACTTCACATAAACGAGTTCGAAACGTCAAAAGAAACCAATCACATCGCTCACTTACATTCATTTTTGGGCAGAAGTATAAGCATTTGCTCATAACCTCTTTGGCGCGCCTACCCCGCCTTTATTGCCTTTCTAACCTTTTTCCATGTTCTGAGCTGAATAAATGGATGGCTTTACCACTAAGCCCCTAAGTTTCGATACATAAAAACCTGGTCCACCCACCTTCCTGACTGCGGATATCTTCTGATTCTCAGCGTACGAGCCCACAGCGTCGACACTCTTCAAGAATGTCACGTAATCGTTCCAGATCGGATAGGCATGGATGTCTAAGCCGATTTTGTCGAGAGCGAAATCGTAAGCTTGCGCCATCTTCTCTCTGAAAACAATAAATGTAATTTTTTCTGCTTGTCGTATATTTCTGTCAGTAGTCAGTCAGTGTCTGTGTCAGTTTCCCAAGGCACTTATTTCAGGCATCTATTGTTTTTACGACTTCCATCTTGCATATATACATTTGCATCCAAATACAATACCCAGTAGAATATATTGAGAGTAACTTTAATGCGACTATTAGATCTAAGTGCTGCCCCCAATTGATTAAATTTTATTACTTCTAAACATAACGAATTCTCAAAAAACTAGAACAGTATCATCTTAGCAGATTACCTCTTGTATTTATTGAATCACAGTAAACTTTTCATTTAGTTGTTTATTTATTTATTTATTTATTTATTTATTTATTAAGAAACTCTACAGCTTTTTTACAGTATGCTTGACACAATTAATATAAAATAAATCACTTAAGCCAATTACAGAGTTCCATTACATGGTTATTTCATCAAATCGTACATATTATGTTATATTATCTAAGAGTAGAATAATTAGTGCCGACTCTTTGTCGAGCCGCCAGATAAAGGTCGAAATGACCTAATAATGACATAAAAATAATAATAATACGCGGCCTTTTGCTTCTTAGGTTAACTATCTCTTACGGCTTTCGAAAAAAAATCGGACTCGTGACTATTAAATATAGGGTTAACAACTAAACATCACAAAAGCAAATTCATCATGCAATAGAATAAAGTACTCGTATGAACACAATAACAATAATATGTAAAAGACAAATAAGCGGCGACCAAACAGAAAGAGAACATTCCTTTGTTTGTTTAACTAACTTTTACGGACATCATACTGTGATTCAATTTCAGTTCGCAATCGTCTCTTTAATGCATTTTTGCTCATATTGAACATATCTATATTTTTATAATTAACATTGTAAGTTAAAGGTAAACGTGTCATGACAGCATTAGCGGCGTAGTTGGTGCGGTTCCTAGGTATACTAAATAACGGAGTATGTCTGGTTCGATATTTAGGAGTATTAAATTTCACTTGCGACAGTAATTTGGGTGTTTCCAAGTTACTGTGTAATATATACTGTGTTATAAAGTCAAATTTGTCGCTAACGCCAAAAGCGGCCGCGTTTAACAATAATGTACAATACGAAAGAATGCCAGAATGAAAAGCAGTTAACAGTAATTCAATAGCTCCAGTAATCCCCTTAAAACTTAACACTTTACACTGTAATGTGATGACATTTATTCGGCAAACAAAACCGTTTGATTTCATATGATTTGTGTGTGACAGAAGACGGGACCAATCGTTCGGCTTTTTCCAGATCAAAACCAATTCGGGAAAGATCTTCTTTTCTAAAACCTATTGGGAATCGAAACCAGGACGTTGCGTAGTAGGCGGACCACCGCACTACTACACATCTAATATATACCACATATTGTAACATTGCCAGTAACAAAGCTCTTTTCATAAGTAGTGGCGACGAGAAGGTTGGCGTAGTGCATTAGTACTCGGAACATAGTGCATAGTGCTTCCCGGGTTCAATTCCAGGTCGGGTCAGTTTAGGAAACGGTATTTTCTTTACTGGCTTGGGTCTTTAAAATCAGTTTTTCTTATAAAATAAATGTAGGTTCTTACGGGCATGAATAATGTTCTCGAAAATGTATTGAGAAGCCACTGTAAGAATACGAGTATTAATCTCTTTGAAGAGCTCTTTTAGCGAGTCACGAAGTCGAAGACCTAAATAATTCCGTATGAAAGTAGCTAAAATATACTAATCTTGCTGTTCCAACATCAGTCAATTGCTTTATCTTTCTCACAGCATAAGCAGCAGAACTAAGTCTACCAGACTAACCTAACCTAACCTAACCTAATATGAGCACCCCATTGCAGACGAGTCTACAGTTATACCTAAAAAGGTAGTAGAATAGACAGTGTCTTATGGTTCATCTTTTACAATTATATGAGTGGCAGCAAACCTAACGTTGGGCATGATAAATTTAACACATTTTGTTTTATTTGTTTTTCAGTTTCCAACACATCTTGTTATACAGGGTTATAGGGAAAGTCGTACAGAATATTGAAGGACTATTATTCAGGTCCTTTCAGATCGAATTGATTGAATTATAAAGATATTTTTTTTAACATCTTTTACCTTTTGGCTTTTCTTTCGATTTTTTTGCGATTGGAGCTACTAGGGTCCGGTTTTTTTATGTTTCCAGTTAAAAGACATGTCAATTAATAAAAATGTTCAACAAAAACTGAACCTATTACTAACAGCTTCATAAAACTGCTCGACAACGGTTGGAACTAACGAATTTTCACTAAGTGTTTTTAACATTTTATAAATACCTTTTAAGAAAAAAAATACATAATTATAAAAACTTCTACGTCTTTTAGCTATTCAAAAAGGTATAACATTTCCTATTCGATCAGATATGACTTGAATAATAACGTCCCTCAATATTCTGTACGACTTTCCCTGTAACCATGTATTTTACAGGGGCTATAAGTCGTGCTTCCGAAGGCACGTTTGGCTGTTGGTCCCGATTTCTGTCGAAAAATTCAGTACGACTACTTAACTGGTACTACACTACTAACAGTAGTGGCGACTAAAGTAGCACTGCCAGAAGGAGACGGGCAGCAGCGTCTTCCCTCCAATCGGCCAAATTGTGATTACCAATGTATCCGCTGGCCGAGGGTCGACCATAGCGAAATCATCCTTTCGGAGAAGCCCTTGGACTTTAGACTGATGAATATGACGAAAATAAAAGAAACTAGATAGACTTGCGGTGGCGGAGTCAGGATCTTGATTTGGGAGAGGCTTGACCTGGGTGAAGGTAGGTTTTATCATGGAAGTAGCTACTTTACTTCAGGTAGTGTTGTAAGTTACCGGAATTAGATTTGTCATGGGAGGAATCAGATGATTTTGGGGGTAGCTTAAGTCCCTAAGTCCAACCCGTGGATCAGCATGTGCATGTAGTTTGGGTGTCCTTTTCAAGAGTTTACGAAATTCACAAATGTTTTAGAAAAAAATTGTGAAAATGCAATGGTGAAGATCAAAAATTTGTGAAAGTATAGAGAAAGTTACGATCAATTAACTGGAACAGTCACACCGTCGGCCTGAGTAAAATGATGTATCTCGTTTCTCAAAAAGTACTCGACCTATAAATCTAGTTTTTTTTTAAATAATTGGGCCTTTGTTGTGACGCATATTTACAACTGCTTAATCGTTTATAAAGGTTTATTTAGATTTTATAAAGTCAGCTAAAATCATCAGTTAAAATCAATTCGTGAATTTCACCTAAAACATTCGAGAATTTCGTAATATTAGGGGTTAAAGTATGAAGTGCCGTTTTGTATGAACGAAATTGAGAAAAGTCATTTTTCCATACTAACAATTTTTAGTTTTTTTAAAAACGCCTGAATCGTTTTCGATGCAATTAAAGGTGAAAGTTAGATGGTTATAAAGCTACGCATTATAGTATTTAAATTTCTGAAAATCAAAGTTTAAAATACAAATATACTTAATTGAAGCAAGAAGGTCAGCTGACACATTGTAAGGGGTCTTTTCAACGACTTCCTTTGAAGTAATAGGCACTAGTATTGCATTTTTTTTTTAGTCAAAAGTTACTTTATTTAGTTTTTGATACAATACAAAAAGAATTACGCAATTATACGACTATACTTAAGAGTTATAAACAAAATAAAAAGTGGGAAAATAATCGGCAATTTCATACATCTCGTTTCTCAAAAAGTACTCGACCTATAAATCTAGCTTTTTGTGAAATAATTGGGCCTCTGTTGTGACGCATATTAACAATTGTTTAATCGTGTTTAACGGTTTATTTAGATTTTATAAAGTCAGTTAAAATCTATTCGTGAATTTCACCTAAAACATTCGTGAATTACGTATTATTTGAAAAAACTTTTGAGAAATAACACTCAATCCACACGCACATTGGATCAGCCACTGACGATCAGTGACAGTTAAACGTCCTCACCAAACGTTTTTTCTGTAGCTGATTGTGTGTCAAATTTTCAAATGGTTGCCTATAGCTACCTCTACTAATAATATAAACGTGAATGTGAATTTGTTACGCCTTGACGCAGAAACTACTGAATAGATTTTAGTGCAAGAGTAGATTAGACCCTAGAAAGCTTAGCTAGAAAGGACACAGGCTATTTTGAAACCTGTGCCAAGCTGTAGGATAACGCCGATACCGGTAAGACGCTGGCAGAGCCGCAGGCAATAGCTAGTTTTGCTACATTCTGCAATTGTGTCACACGAGTAGATAGATAGACGAAACAGAATTTAAGCTTCTTATGAACGTCAACTTGTTACGATGAGATTGTCAACTGGCTGTACGAGCGTAAACCGGTTTTTTCCGGTCTCGCCGCGTGCGCGACAGGGGCCAGTGGTCACGCACACGCCCCGATTATTTAAATGATATAAATGTATGGCATTAAATTGTCCTAGCTCGTACTTGCTTAAACCTTTTGTAAACATTTATTTTAAAAGAGGCTGACAATAGTGACCGAGTTCCTTGCGCTGCTTCTTCTTGGCACTAGCCCAGACTTGTCCCGAAGCAGTGGTAGGTTTAAATATTGGGACGTTTAAAAGCGCCTCCTGGGGCCTATTTGCAGAAATAAAACTGATTTTGTGTAGTGCACTTACTTGTATGTGGGCAGCATGCTCTTAGTCTCCTTCACGTAGTTGAGGTACAGTCTCCATAGCTCTATGTTGAGGATCTTCATCAGGCAACGCTGGAACAGCTGGCCAGGGAATTGGGGACATGTTATTTACAGCCAGCGGCGTTTCGTCACCGTTTTCGGTTATGTACGGCCGGCAAATCAAGTGGGCTATCGCGTCTTAGAGCAACAGGGTTGATTTTCCCATGTAAAAATTTTCTAAAGGCTACTAATACCAAGGAGGTGTGTTGACAAGCCGGTTTCTACTCGATCTGGCGTCGGGTCGGTCACAGTCTTGGACGAAAGGTCACAGTCTATCGTAGCCAACTGATGACCGGACGTAAGCCCGGTCTAGAAACTGTCTATAGGCCCGGCAAAAAACCGGCTCGTCAAAACACGCCCTAATAAATTATCATAACCGGGCATCTCTTTCATTGTTAAAAAGGTCCATGATTCAACTTTATCGCTATTTTACTTACACATTATGACCAAAACTGGTAGACCACTTTTTTGGCAGACCGTACTTCCTACATCCGAAAGAAATATTTTTACAAATATTTTACAATCGGTTTTAAGATGAAAAGCTGTGAGAGTGAAAAGCGTTAAAATTCGTCGACACAAGCCATTGCGCTTACCAGTCACCCGGAAAGCTGTGGGTTAAGACTATAGAACATGTAAGAAGGTTAGAAAGGCGATGAAGGCGAGGCAGGCGCGCCAGAGGTTATGAGCAAATGCTTGTAAATGAACGCTGTGATTCGAATAAACTCGTTTATGTGTATTGGGGCGCAAGCGGCGACATCGGTTCTGTGGTTTTTGTTAAAACAGTCGAAGAATTATACTGTTTTCTTGAGTTTACGCGAACACTATACATTGAAATGAAAGATAGTTTACGGATTTAGAACGCGTTTATTTTTGATTTAACCCGACGTTTCGAACCCTTTACAGCTGACGATAAAAATTAGAGGTGGTAGTTAAACATTTTTTCAAATTACCATCTTAAAGACGAATAACACCTTAGTCTACCCGTGACCATGAACGCTGTAAAGGGTTCGAAACGTCGGGATAAATCAAAAATAAACGCGTTCTAAATCCGTAAACTATCTTTCATTTCAAAGTCGAAGAATTCTTTTGTGGTTGGTATGTGATGCGGGATTGATAGTTTGTTGTACGTACAAGGAAACAATGGGTAATACAGCCGATACTAATATTGAACTTAATAATTAATATTTGAGTAAGGGCGTGTGACATTAATATATGGACTTTATATGCAGTTGCGAGATTGTTGTTCGTGGAAGGGATTGGTTTGTGTGCGAGATTTATATTCGAGTAATAGGTACTTAGGTATTGAGGGTGCGACATTTACATGCAAGTATAGGATTGGCATGCGAGTGCGAAACTGTGGTTTAGGTAGGAACGTGCGAGTTTATTGTTCGGGGAAGGTATTCTTATGCGGCTGCCACATTTATATTCGAGTATGGGATTTGTATGTACTAAGTATAGAAGTCTTTGGCGCCCGAGCACCTTTCGAGCAAAATCGCTTGCAGCACGCGTCGTCTCTTGTTTGAAGTGAAGTCCGTTTTTGTGCAGTACTGCAAATTATTTTCGTTTGATAGTGTTTAGGCGGCAGAGACCCCGTCCGTACGTACGAGTTTGTTGTTTGTGGAAGGGATTGGTTTGAGTGTGCGAATATTCGAGTAAATTGGATTTAGAAATGATGAGTAAGGGGTAGGAATAGGCGTTTAGATTAGAGATCGAGTAAGGGATTGGTATGGGAGTGCGGGATTTATATTCCAGTAAAGAGTAGGTATTAGCGTACGACATTTTAGAATCCTTACTAATATAGAACTGAAGACCGCGCGGCTTGGAGACGTGTCGTGTATGGTCGCGATCCTCAGCACTGAGGGAACGACGAAGAAGAAAAAGAAGAAGAACTAATATTCGAGTAAGGGTTTACTATGCGGGTGCAATATAGTTGTTCGAGGAAGGGATTTAATAGGTTGGTGCGTGATGATTGGTATGTAATTATCTCGTATCCACATTTCTCCCAAACATAAACATAAAACCTCGTTCTATCTCAATCGAGGATGTCGAATGACTTACTTAAAAAAATTGAATGTGGACGACATCACATACATTATTTTGATCCCAATTTGAATAACTATTGAAAGCACTCTTATTTTGGAAATCAGAAACAACGAAGGTACAACTTAAATCTGAATATTTATGTTGCACCAATACCTTTATTGGTAAACGGGTGCGAGATTGTTGTTCGAGCCAGGGATTGGTATGAGGGTGTGAAATAAATATTCAAAAGGTAAAAGGGTACAAGATTAATATTTGAGTAAAGGGTAGACGAACGGGCGACATTTATGTTCGAGTGTGTGTTTTGTATGCGGGTGCGACATTGTTGTTCGAAGAAGGGATTGGTATGAGGATGTGAGATTAATATTCGAGCAATGGTATGGTCAAGGGGTACGTGATCTTTTATTTGAGTAAGGTGTAGGTATGATCGTGCGACATTTATATTCGAGTAAGGTATTGGTATGCGGATGCTAGATTGTTGTTCAAGGAAAGTATTAGTATGTCGGAGCGAGATTGAGTGTGCGGGATTAAAATTCCAGTAAAGGGTAGGTATTAGCGTGCGACATATAAGAGTTCTTACTAATATTCTAGTAAGGGGATTGGTATGATTGTGCGATATTGTTGTTAGAGGAAGAGACTGCTATTAGCGTACGAGATAATATTCGAGCAAAGGATTGGTATGTGGACGATTGTTTTTCGAAGAAGGGATTGGTATAAGCGTGCGAGTTTAATGCTCGAGTAAGGGGTAGTTATGAGTAAGGGGTAGTTATGAGCACGCGATATAAGCATACGAGTAAGGGATCAGTATGCTGTTGCTGATGCTGTTGTTCGGGGAAGGAATTGGTGTGGGCACGAGATTAATATGCGAGTTCCTAAGGAATTGGTTGGCAAGCAGGTACGAGATTGTTGTTCGAGCAAGGGATTGGTATGTGAGTGGGAGAATAATACTCGTGTATGGAGTAGGTACGAGCGTGCGACACTTATGTTCGAGTATGGGATTGGTATGCGGGTGCGAAATTGTTGTTCGAGGAAAGGATTGGTCTGTATGAGGGTAATTTAAGTTTGTTTGTTGCCTGCGCAGACGAGGGATTTTTGTCAGCGGACTTTTTTGGCTGCTAAAATAGATCGCTTACAACTGTATCAAGTAACGCAAACGAGAGATTAAAAGTACCGCATACTAAAAGTCCCCCGAATTACCGAGGACATGCAGAGAGCGCACCGGACAAAAGTACGGGGAAGTCCCCGAAAAAAATAGAGCTCATGTGACTTTGCGAAGCAACGCACATGGCTGACTTTAGTCCGCGTTGTGCGCTCGCGAGGGGTTATTCCCAGTTGCCCCCACCGACATCGCCCCCACTGGGGGCAAGTGAGAATTTTTAATAAATAATGTCCCAGTTGCCCCCGGTGCCTCCATTCGAAAGGACAACTGGGAATTTCATTTTTAAACGTCTCAGTCTCCCCCACTTGATACGCCGTAAAGTATAACTAGATATTTTTTTCCATATGTTGCTAGAAGCGAAGTGGAAAATGTAGCAATTGTTTAAATAGTGGTTCTGAATGCCAAATGAAAAATAATGTGCAATGGAATATTCAAAATCAAATCTAAGCTTATCGTGACAGTATTAATCCCTCGATCGTGAGTTATTCCAGACACAATTAAAATCCATTGTTATCGCGACAACCGGTTGTCGCTTGGGGTTCGAAGCGTATTAGTATTTTTGTGTAAAATGAAACAAATATATTTTTTCACTTCGCTTCTAGCAACATATGGAAAAAATATCTAAGAAGTTATACTTTGTATGGGGGAGTGGGGGAGACTGGGAAGTTTAAAAATGAAATTCCCAGTTGCCCTTTCGAATTGAGGCACCGGGGGCAACTGGGACATTATATTTTACAAATTCCCAGTTGCCCCCAGCGGGGGCGATGCCGGTGGGGGCAACTGGAAATAACCCCTCGCGAGTTACGTACGAGTACGTATGCACGGCGATAAACGAACAAATGATCGCACACCGTGTGTGTCGAGTTCGCGGTAAATCCGCGGCGGACTTTTTATTCACGGAGCGTACTTTTTTCTCCTTCGCGGAGAAAAGTCCGTCGTCTGCGCAGGCCATTAGGGTGTGGTATGTGGATGCGAGATTGTTGTTCGAGGAAGGGATTAGTAACATTGTGCGAGATTAATATACGAGTAAAGAATAGGTATGAGGGTGCTACATAAATACTCAAGACTCTACTCAAATATTAATAACTCACCAATCCCTTGATTGGTACAGAGGTGCAAGGTTGTTGTTTGAGGAAGTGATTGGGATGTGAGTGCGAGATTAATATTCGTGTAAGGTAATGGTATGAAGGTACGATATAAATTTTTAAGGAACGGATTGGTAAGCTGGTGCGATATAGTTGTTCGAGGAAGGGGTTGGTATGTTTAAGGGTGACGGGTTTGTAAGGGTTGTTTTTCGCATTGTTGTTCGCGGACGGAATTAGTAAGAGGGTGCAAGATTTATATTCGAGTAAAGGATAGGTATGCGGATGCGATATAGTTGTTTAAGGGACTGGCATACGGGTGCGAGATTGATGAAATCAAAATGGATTGTAATAAGAATGCTGATCTGCGTTAGTTTACCTTCATAATACTATATAAAAACTACATGCCTGTATTTAAACACAAGCTTTTTTCTACAAAGGAGATTCGTTTGTAAGAGGGATATATACATGTCGAAAGTGACCTTATCAAATATATTACCGGTAAACTTATAAACTTTGTGATGTTACTGTCATATTCTTATACTAAGACTACTTCTTAGAGAAGATTCATGCCAAATACTATTGAAAGCTGGTAATTTATCCAATAAAGTCACCTCCATCATGTCTGAACACACAGACCCTAGCCGAAAAAAAAGATATAATATATGGTTTCGTGTTTTTTATTAAACTTATATCTAGATCACATTCTATCAGTCTTAAAGCTGTCTTGGAGACATTTGATTTCCTTATTATAAATACCCAACTGATTAACTAATCGCAGAGAATCCATATTTTTAATATCACAGAATTTTTAAGTAGTTAATAATTGTTTAGCAATCTTCAACTGACAAAAACCAGTAGCCTCTTTCATATGGATTATTATTGTAGCTTTAATCATGCCACATAATGAAATAAACTATGATTTTGTACCAATTCAGGGTGTAAGATCTACTAAACATGGTATTTTCTATATGTTGTAAAGCTATTATAATAGCCATGAAATAAATAGGATAATCATAACTAACTTCCCTAGTTCCCTATACGAATACTGACCTTTTCAACCTTTTCGAAGTTCCGTGCTTTTATCTGTAAAAAAAAAACAAATAACATTTATCGACGATTAATACAATTTATCTAGTAAATTTTTAGTGTAATTGCTATAAATCTGTACATAGACAACGACACAGACAAAGGAATAACAGATTATTGCTAAACAATTTAAAGGAACAATTTGAAGATGTTACATTTCACATGCAAACTCCATCAAAATCCTCTGTACTCTGTTATTTTATTTTATTTTTTTTATTTTATTTATTAAGAAAACCAACAGCGTTTTACATATATTACATTATGTTGTTTACATTTCCAAAGGTAAGGCCAATGACAGGTTTTTCTTAATTAACTAATAGTACATGTTATGTTGTTTGTGAGAAAAGGCTAATTTTCTAAATAAAGCAACCGTTGTATATTAGGAAATGATATAATTTATATAATGCTTAATTAATCTGATTTGATTTATGTCACCCAACAATAATTTTGGCACATATTAATGTTTAAAAGGAAAAATAAATAAATAAATTAGTTAAATTAGTTAATTATGTATCATTTGAGCTAAATTATGCCATTGATACATTTTAATCCTATTAATATTAACCCCTTGATTGTGGGTTATTCCAGACTCAATTGATATTAGTTTTTATCGCGACCGCAGGCAGTCTTATAATCCTGTAGGAGTTATAAACACGAAAGTTTGTAAGAGTGTATGAATGCTTGTTACTCTTTCATTCTAAAACAATCCAACGAATCTGAAGGAATTTGGCATGGTGTTAGTTTGTTGGCTGGTATAACAATAGGCTACTTTTCTTCCCAGGAAAAGGTACGGTTCCTGTGGGATCAATATACTATAAAGAAATTCAAAATTCCACGCGTACAAAGTCGCGAGCAACAGCTAGTTGTTAATAATAACAACCAATCGCAGAATGAATTTATAATATCATAAAAAAACCATTACCTCCTGCTCAATGTAAATCTTCCAATATCTGCCGGTAGTGGGAAAGGCAGCTATAAGCTTCTCGTACATCGACCTGACATCGTTTATAGGCCTCGTCTGAGCTTCTCTAATGAGTAGTGACCACGAATCGACGTCGTAAGTATTCGCTTCAACGGCTCTCTGAGCTCTGCTTAGCCTCTCATTTCCCCAGTCCTGAAAACAAATTTGGTATTGTGTTGAATCAAAACATTGTCACAAAATATTGAAGGTTTCAGATTAGTTAAAACTTACAATCTCAGCGTTTTCTTCGGTTGCCGTGGTCATTTTGGAAGCAGTCGGTGTAAGTATTAAGGTTAGGATTCAGAAGAGACTTTAATTATGCGACAAATTGAAATGTAAATTATCGTCTACCCGAATAACTTAATTACATTTAGTATTAAATATAAAACTCGGTTAAAAAACTTCAACTTTTTACACAAAAAATCAAATAGCGTCCCTGCACACAAGTTAACAAGACGCCATACTTTTTTTGACTACTTCTTTCTTTCTTTTTTTTAAACGTTGACAAATGACCAAAGACATTGTAGAAGTAACACGATGGTGCACTGTATATTTTTATCAATTTAAATTTGGTCGTTAATCACTTAACTTAAGGTTCATATTACTACGTCTACTAGTTATTAACCATAAAAGGGTGATTATCAGGAACCATAAACGTGTATCCTATATCTATGTCAGGAACCGAGTTTTTGCTCTGTCCGAGCTTTAAATTCCATTAAATCTTAACCTTTAGTAATAAGTATATATTTTTTTTAGATTGAGTTAGTAGGTAAGCTATAAGTGCATAATAGTATTCAGCTCAAATTAGCATGGGTTTTTCACAATATTTTCTTGAAGTTGAAAATTCTAAGCTCTTTGGCGCGTCCTTTACTCACTTGTTTATTAATGATAGCAATTAATCTACGAAAATGTCAAATTTTGAGTACAAATTTATTACATTTTGTTTTTAACGTAGTTAACGTGATTGTATACTAATAATTATATATTAATGGCTTTTACTTTAGATTTAATACTCAAAAGAATTTTGTCCATCGAAAAAATCTAACTTCTATGGCGCGACAAAACCGTAGGTCTAACACGGTTTCTATGAAGAGCTACTTATTCCAATAGTTGCACCCATAGATTTAATATAGATGATAGATTGGCAATTGAATCCTGAAAACGAGACCAAAACTAGGTTACGCTAGTGTGCATAAAGTGAGCATGTGCGTGAGATAAATAGTGCTGTACTGCATTGTCTGCTTGCTTTCGATATCGATTCCATCAACACAGTTTACGTTGACGCAGGTGACTTACAGATATCATCGACAACGTCAATCACTAAAATACAAAAGTGACGTTAGTAATTGCTGAAATTCACGTATTTGATATTATTTTTAATTAAACTCATATGAATTTAAATCCTTGTTCTGATGAAATGCCCTATCAATTAGTGTACAAAATTTTTGTCAAAGCTCTGAAACATTGCATTTTGCTGCTGATAATCGCGATTGTGTGTTGACGTGTGAAATGTACAATTATGTTGGTTCCCTTTTTTAGATGGGTTACTTCGAGGTACTGAACATGTAACCATAATGAAAATTCATCAACTCGACACTTTTTTAAATTAAATGAAACTAGTAAAACTAAAGGGAATATTGTGTTGCGCGTGACAGACTTCAGAACTCAGAAAAACACTACGGGTTCTTAGCGTGTACGTGAACGGCCTTGTGATCTATCTCGTTCTATCATATAGCTGCATTATATTCTGTCTCTTTTCATTGCCAATCTATCAACAGTATATTATATCTATGGTTGCACCCCGCACAAGCCAGCCACCCCGCCAATAAACACCAGAGGCAGACGTGCATCAAGTATTACAGCAACGATTAAGAATTATTTTTCAACTCGGCTTTGGAGTTTCGTCCGGTAAGTGACTAATTTCTTCGTTGTCCATTTTTATGTTGTTATTTCTACAGATCGCTTGAGTATTTTTCTGTTTAATTCTCTTACTCAAATAACATGCACATGGCAATAAGAGGATATATTAATGATAGAACTTTTTTTTTTAAAATGAAAAGGACATGATTTCTAATTTCTATGTCCCTAATTTCTTTGTATTTCTTTGGCCTCGCGCCACAAAGAAATTAGATTTAGTACAAAGAAATTATAAATGGTCTAACAATCCCGATGTAATACGGCATTCTTTGATGTTTGTGTTGCTGCTGTGTGTGTAACTTGTGTTTTTGAAGGTAAGTTATTATTTTAATAAAAAAACTTGGAGAATTCGTATTCAGTATTTTCTCAAAGATTAGTTATTAACAGTCTTATTTAATAATATTAAAATTTGGTAGGGGAGGAGATAAAAGACTTCATTTATAAACACACAAAGATGATTCATCATCATCATCAGCCTATCTCAGTCCACTGCTAGACATAGGCCTCTCCAGTTGCACGCCACTTAGATCGATCCTCAGCTTCTGGCATCCAGCTCCTGTCAGACATCTTGCGCAAATCATCACTCCACCTGGCATGAGGGCGTCCTACACTACGTTTGCCGAGATGCGGTCTTCACTCAAGAACTCGCTTACCCCAGCGATCGGTTCTGCGGCTAATATGGCCAACCTACTGCCACTTCAGCTTGCTTATCTGATAGGCTATGTCGGTAACTTTAGGTATCTGCCGGATCACCTCATTTCTGATTTTATCCCTAAGAGAAACTCCGAGCATAGCTTTTTCCATAGCACACCGAGCGACTTTGAACTTGAATACTAGCCGTACCGTCAGTGTCCGTTTCGGCTCCGTGTGTCATGAAGGGTAGGACGCGCCGATTAAAGACTTTCATCTTGAGTCGTCGTGGGATCGGCGATGAGAAGACTCAACGTAGTTTCCCAAATGCTGCCCAACCCAACTTGATTCTTCTGTTCACCTCATCCCCAAAGTTGTTTCTACCTAACTGCAATGTCTGTCTAAGATACACATATGTATTTGTACCGTGCACCCCAATTGGCTCCGGTAGTACATGTTTATTGAACATAACCTTGGTTTTATCCTGGTTCATCCGCAAGCCGATGCGTACAGAAGAGTCAGCCAGGTCATTCAGCATCTTTTATAGGTCCTGCAGCGTTTCTGCCATAATGACGATGCCGTCTGCAAATGGCAAGTGAGAGATGTATTCGCCATTGATATTGCAGGGTCTACAAACGGACCAGATCCCGATCGAATCGAAGGCTTTCTCATAGTCCACGAATGCTAGACACAAGGGCTGATAATACTCTTCGGTCTTCTGTATAATCTACCGCATTGTGTGGATGTGGTCTATTGTACCGTATCCGCTTCGAAATCCAGCCTGTTCCGGTGGTTGGAATTCGTTGAGTCTTCGCACAAGGCGGTTCGTGATGACTCTTGAAACAGCTTATAAACGTGGCTCAGAAGGAAAAGGGGTCCATAGTTCTTCAGCAGGGTCTTATCTCCCTTTTTGAAGGACAGGACGACTGCATTGTTAAAAAGCTTTTGAAGCTCCCTCAGTACGGGTTTACCTTCAGCCTTCAGCAATTCTGTTGTAACGCCATCCTCTCCAGGGGTTTTTCCATTTTTCAGCTGTTTAAGAGCTGAGCTGTTTAAGAGCTGACTTCTAGCAGGTTTTGAGTATAGTGGCGTATCAACGCGGCTCTAGAGTCCTCATTTTCGGGATCAGGACGAGATGCATACGAAGCGTATAACCGGCCATAGAAGCGTTCCACTTCAGAAAGGACTGCTGGCTTCGAAGCAACGTCTTCTCCACTTGCTGTGCTCAGTTTCATCAGGTGGCTTCTTCCAAGAGTTTGTACGAACACTTTCACAGTCTTTTTTATATTTTCTCTTTATCTTTATCTATATTAACATAAATAATTACATAACACACATTTACACAAATTAAGCTAATTTCTTTGGATATGATTATAATATCTTTGGCAATATTTCTAATTTTCTTTGGAAAAAACCTAATTTCTTTAAGCCGGATCTAATTTCTTTGGGCAGTAATATTTCAAAATGCTAAAACTTCAAAATGGCTCGATCAAGTTGAGGGCCAAATACTTTCATTTATTGGATTTGGCAACGTAAAACGCAAAAATTGAAAAAAAATGCGCCAAAAAAATTATGCGTTTTGAGCTTTTTTCTGATAATCACCCAAAAACGAGCCGACTAAGAGATCCCTCAATCGGAGTGTGTCCTTGTCTAACAAATTGCCTGCCCAAAAAAATATTACCTTTAGTATAATTATGATAGGCAATATTCTAAAATTTAATCCCTCAACCCCCAGGAGGCACTCGGGTGCCACGATAACAATTGATTTCAATTGTGTCTGGAATAACTGACGATTGAGGGATATAAGCATTATTAATGGAATTGGCTGTGATTTTTAACTAATACTATTTATTAGCTATTGTCATTTTTGTGTTTTGCATTTAACATAACATTATTTTAAATATAATTATGTATCAGGTTCATATACAGGGGGCTTACCATCAGCTTATAGCAAGCCACTCAACTTCCAGGCAGTTCAACAGTAGATCTGCTTTTGCGCTGCTAAAAATCATACCATGACCGCTAAAAAGCTGAACGTCTTTAGCATGGCTAAACCAAAAGGTGAACAGCTAAGCTTGTCTATGGTCTGTTTGTCTGCAGATTGCATGAACGAGATAGAGCTATATTGGTTCAGATAAATCTGTCTCTTTTTAGTTGAAAACGTTCAAATACACAAATACAATGATTTATTCCAAAGACCAAATAACCGGTTTTTGAAAAACTTTCTACTTAATGGATTTTAAAGAGTAAAAGTCGATCTAAATGTTGCTATTTTGCAGGAGATTAGTTAAAATACTAAATTCTATTGAAATGACCTTCTTGGTGATAGTACTTAATGTACAGTGTTGGGTTATTGAAAATGTGGATAATTATATTAATGTGACCATAATTGGAATGGTTCTGTCTGCATTTTTGGCGGTAACATTTAAAAATTTAAGAAATATTTATAGTTTGTTTCCATTTTCCCGGAGTAGTACGTACGTTCTAAGACTCTTTTATATTTATTTACAGTTAAACCCTATTTCCACAATGTCATAAGTGTATAATTATTGAATAAAGTAAAGTGAAATTGTAAGTAATATTATTAAATTAGTAAAAAAAGTGATCATGCGTTGACTTTTAGTCAAAACAAAAAAAACAAAACGCCTAGTTCCTCACACCCAACTGTATAGCCTTTGGGGAATATCAGTTAACAAATCTTTAACAGCTGGAGACCACTGCAAGCGAATGCAAAGGGTGGCAGAAATTTAAATTCTGCAGGCGGTGTAGTCATAAAACCAGGGTTTGAATGAAGTTTCTGAAAGTAGTAAAGGACTACTACTACTACTTTCTACATAGGTATTATATTAATCTATTCTATTTTAGTACTGACTGGGTAGACTAAAGGCAAAATTAAAACATAAAATAAGAGGAAGAAGAAACAGAAAAGGTGAACTAAATATGGTATGGTATTCTTTACCAGTCAATATTATAACAAAAAAATATATTTCAAACACATTAAAATAAATAAGACATACTTAATATAAAAGTACTTCAGTTTTAACCCTACATTTAAAATCTAACAAAACAAACATAACTTCGTTTATGTATTAAAAAATACATCAGTACATAAGGTTATTGGTGAACCTCTTCATCTGTGAGATAAATCAGCTGCTATGCAAATGTAATGTAGGATTACACATGCTTTTGCAATAAGGCCAGCTACCTGAGGTTTGTAATGTAACATTGAAATCGAGTCTGTAGAACACCTATTGATCTCTCTATGATGTTATGAGTTTTTACATGTTTCTGTATAGGTATAATTGGCTTCCGGCTTCAGGAAACTCTGGTTCTGCTTTAACAATTGTTGTCATCATAAATTTGAGCAGTGGATATCCAGAATCACCTACAATAAAATGAAATATTCATTAATTTTATCATCTTTGTAAGACTGCTGCAAATGTGATATATGAACTAAAACTTTGTTGTCTTTTACACCCAGTCGATATTTATTAAAAACTGGTGCTGTAACCTGTAAAATAAGTTTTTTTATCTTTTCTTTTTACTCAATTGAAAGGAAAGGATATACATATCATTAAAGTTAAACTAAAATGGGTATTGTATGTTTACCTAAGAGCCATACAGGCGCTATAGAGCTCAGTTCATTCAAGTGAGGCCACAAAGGATGATTTGACCATATTTTATTGTAAAATAATTGAATCATAGCTTATAATATTAGCACTTATAATTTCCATGTCTTTGTTACAAATCTGAAAAAATAATTACACATAAATATTAGTAAGAAAAAGGAGTTATAAAATTTAGAAGTGCAGTTTCTTTATTATATTTTATTGTATATAATACCTATTAGGTACACCATTACAAAATCATTCTAACAATTTTGTCGAAATTGTATTTTCATTTTGGTATAATAATATGATGATTAAACAGTTTATACAAAATACATATTCAAAGACCTTCAGGTTTCTTTACACTGTAATTAGGTTCCTTAATCTCTAATGAAACATGTAAATTTTCACAAAACTGCTGAAAAATAGGCTGAGAAACACATAAAATATGTTGAAAAAGTTAGTCTCCTAGTAACTTTTTCAAGATGGCTAGGATGACATTAGCTACGCTCAAAAGGACGTTTACCTGCTGTCAAATTGAGTGTCATAGTACGAAAAGTTCATAGTAAAAAAATGGTGAACGGTTTTGAAACGTCAACGTAAATTGGCCTGCCACAGGCCTGCTAAAAACGATGTCATAGTACAAAAGAGCAATGCAGTTCAAAAACAGGCCTGCTATAAGAGCTAATGGTAAGGCCCCAGTACGATATTGTGGTATGATTATGGCAATCTGGAACAGCAATGGCGTTTGACACGTGCCAAAGTGCCAACACGTGCTTTATTATTACTAAGGTTCTCATTTGTTTTTACCTTTTTTTTAATTGGCTATGTTGTTTTGTCATAAATACAACAGAAAATGGTAAACTTTTGCCGTGTGAAAAGGTGCAAAAATGCAGCATGTCCCGGAAGCCCGTTTTTGTTCCACAAGTAAATAAAATTATTTTATGTAGGGTGACCATCAATTAGTTTTTTCCATTAAAATAAAATTGAGCTTGTCTATTATTTTCTTATGATAAAGTATTTTCATAGTTTTTACTTCCTTTTTAGAGTTCCGAAAGATGAGCAACGGAATTTGAAATGGAAGGAAGTAGTGCCAGGGCATATCGCAAAATGTTCTTTTATTTTTAGTGCTTATTTAAAATTTAAGGCTTTATTTCTGGAGGCACGAGAAGAGTTTTAAACCAGAAGCTGTACCGTCTATAGTTTTTAATAATTGAAGTTATTATTTAAGGAAAAACTGAAGAAGAGGACGGAAACAACAAATACAAAGTTCTTATAGACTTGATGGCTAAGGTTGATTTATCTGAGTTCAAAAATAATATTATACACCGTGCAATTTGAACCACCTGTAAAACGAAGCCCACGTTATCTAACCATTATGTTTAACATCTTTTTTTTTTAAATATGATGTATTGGTTCAGCCAGTTCATTGATCTAAGTAGAAAAAAATGCTTAATTTAACATTAAAACATTTCGTTTCACAACTAAAAAATATGTTTCCTCCTCATACTTCCAGATGTGAAGAGTCACACGAATTAGATTTGATCTAAACAATTGGAGATAAATATTTTAATCTAAAACTCAAAACGCATGCAAAATTCACTAAACAAAATTGGGCAGCGAGCTACATTACGACAAAGAGGGCGATGACTATATAATTTAGTAATGTGTAAATTGTAAGGCCGCCATCAATGTTTATGTATTTTTTTATATCTGAAAATAAATAAAGTTCTTGATCATAAACTCGCATTTTTACTTATACATTTTCAATTTATACATAGCTACTTTAATAAGAAAAGGGGTATTTTTAAATGCATATCTGTATATTTTTGAGGCAAACTAGGTAACTCCTCTAATTAATCAAGCGCAAACCAGATAAACTACTGCTCTGCAAAAAAACAATTTTTAAATTAAGTATATCCTACAATCGAATATCAAATTTATACCAAAAATGTGCTTGTAGATCGGATATGTAATTTACAAAATAAAAATACGAATCACTTATCAAAAATACTAACAACAGTAACAGGTAACCATTAAGCGCAAATACCCCATAGCAATACGAACTTAATAAGGTAATTAGGCAAGTATAGCTTAATTTCTGGTGCTTCACATTGTATTGTCGAACTTGATTTGTATTTAATTAAAATATCTTGTTATTGTAAGGTAACAAACAATTAATCCTAAGGCAATGCTAAACATGTGGTCACCTTAATAGAAAGGGACAAACTTCATGTTAGTCATAAACGTAGAATATAATAGACGGACAAAGCCTGCGAGATAGAAGAAAACCTCTTATGGAAATCTAGCAAGATAGAAAAAGAAAACAAATCTTTTCGTTTTGTGACCTGTCTTATTTGACAGAGTGACATCCAGTGGCATATGCGATATAAGGTTCAATATTTTATGGAATCATCTAGTACATCGTAGATTATCTAAAGTAAATACAGTTTTATCTAACAATGGTCACATATTCTGTGAGTGCCTGTGGAGTCAACCACAAAAATAATCCAGAAAATTGCTCATTTCACAGGTAAATACGTAGAAACTCGTCATCGTAAAAACGCGTTATTTTTGTTGAATTTGATCTTCTTGTTATGTTGTAAATATAAAATTATTTCAATCCACTTGTTCATTTTAATATTTTGTATAGATAAAGTTCTATGTATTGATTATTTACATTATTTCTGTAGATAATTAATTCATCGAAATATTTTACATGTACGCTAGAGCTTGACTCAAATTTATCGATACTATTGTCGATATTTATCTTGAATGTTTCCGGAGAAATTTGATGTTATTTTACGTTTAGCGTCTCAAATGAATGTCAACTTAACAATTTGAAGAAGGAAACTGTAAGGAATCACGTAACTAAGATAATCTTGTTAAAAATCAATAATCAGGGATTGATTCATCAGAATGTAAATGTTTATTCAGATTTTGTTTACTTGTTCTTTTTCACTTACTGCCATTGATGAGCTCACACTGCACAGCAGATGACACGGGAAAATCTTTTGAAGAAATTTGAAGAAAAAACTAATTAACAATGGCTGTTATTTTTTTTATTTAAAACTGTTTATTTTTAAATTATATGTTAAAAATATGCTCACCGGGCACATTTATCTGCCCACTATTATAGTTGTAAGAAGTGAGGGCGGTTAGGTATGCCGCAAAGTAGGTGCATAATCTCGAGATAAAAACAGTGTGACAGTAAACATTATTTTCCAAACGACAAACTGCAATTATTATCGATAGTCTAAAAATGTTAAAGGTACGTCACTAGTTAACACACACATTGACAAATCAAAACTGGTTACGCATTATCGGGCTGTCAGTCGATCTACTTGTATCCTATATCTATGATGTTAGTTGTTCTCTCGCTCGGCTCCTTTCTAGCGACTCAGTGTACGGACTTGTTATTTGTATAATGTCTTTGAAATGAGGCGATTAAAGACCTTAGTCTATGGATCTCAACGATGAGCTTTATTTCTGAACGCTTCGCTTATGTCAAATATCAATATGACATTTTCTCGGTCCCCCTAAAAAACTTGTTTGACGCTTGTTCTTGTTTGTGATCTGATTGTGCGAAGGCGGCAGAAATTTTGCAAATTCGGTTTGTAAAATAGGTAACAATCAAAGATGTTATTTTACTCGTTCTTCAAGTCCTTAGTGGGTAAAGACGTTGTTGTCGAACTGAAAAACGACCTAAGTATATGTGGAACTTTGCACTCCGTTGATCAGTACTTGAATATAAAGTTGTCTGAGATCAATGTAATAGATCCTGATAAATATCCTCATATGTTGTCTGTAAAGAATTGTTTTATACGTGGATCGGTGGTCCGGTACGTACAGCTACCTGCCGACGAGGTAGACACCCAGCTACTTCAAGATGCAGCCAGGAAAGAGGCAACAGTATCGACCAGATAATCCTAACCTCCAATATTCTTTGCTTGGTCAAAAAGTGTTTCTTGGACTGGGAGTGTACATGTAAATATTAATTTAAGTAAGATTTTCTCAATAAATTCGTAAGATAACAAATCCGTTTTTATTTTAAAAACCCTTGTGTCTCATAAATTTTGTAAAACTCAGTATTATTGTTCCTTGTATGGATTGTACATGTCATAAGCATAGGTACATCAGGTTCACCACTGACATAGTCACAAAATGGACTGCACAGGTGCAGCACTAAGAACATGGAGAGGTCCACTTACATTCAATAATAATACCTTGTATATAAGTATACCAGACGAAACAAGCAATAATCATCGCTACAGACTACAGGCTGCCACTGGAGACTTTTGTTTAGTTTCTGGTTGTACTATGTAAATAGAGTTCAATCTTTCACATGTCTATGCCTATGCAAAATTGAAAATTTGAAGTTATTGTCTCGCTATACAGACTTTCTCCTCCGGTTGGGAAGATTTCAATAAATATGCTTCAGCCTTCCTAGAGCCTTGGAAGTAACTCCACAACAAATGTAATCAAATCTATTGCCAAATGCTAATATTATTATCTATTAAAAAACAAACCCTAACCTCCTTAATCCCTCAATCGTGAGTTATTCCAGACACAATTGAAATCAATTGTTATCGTGGTACCCGAGTGCCTCCTGGGAATTGAGGGATTTAAGAACAAATTCTTCAAACAAACTTAAAAGGATAACTTTTGTGTTAAAAAGAGCCTATTTCTTTGTTGGGATTCAATTATTTCAACTAAATTGGTTAAGCGGTCTAAGAGTGAAGAGGTAACAGATACACAATAGTATGGAATCCATAAGACAGTAAGTCCAATGATTACGTCTTTTAAGCTTAAGTGTTACAGAAATTTTTAGAACAAAATGCACCATCTTTCAGATAATAAAAACTTTTGCTCCCTATTCCCAAAAAATATAATTTTTTGCATTGCAAATAAAACAATGTAGACAGATTACAAGTGGTAAGCTTAATTTAATTAACTAACTATAAAAACCAGCCCAAAGCAGTGGCGTAGCGAGCTTCTTAAAATATCAAAACTGACTGTCAAACATCTGTAATTAATCCCTCGATCGTGGGTTATTCCAGACACAATTGAAATCAATCGTTATTGCGGCGCCCGGGCGCCTCGTGGGTATTTGTAGGTATTTGTAAAATCTATTGCTGTCGCGCAGTTTTAATGCCTTCACTGCAGAGTGTGATAGAGACAACTGCTTCTTGGACCGAAAATACCTACTAAAAGCACACCAAATCAACGTTTCATTCTAAGGTTTTATAGTCCCCCGATTACTTTTCCAAACCTAGCCCGCACAGACTAGAGAATACTCTAGACCACTAGACCATCTCTAGACCGATTTTAATTCTTTTTTTATTAAAAATTAAAGAAAGGCTTTGGCCGTGTTCGTAAATTTTCCTTTTTTTCTAAAATTTTGTCAAATTTGTTTTCTGGATGTTTGAACACAGCGGAAAATCTGGCGAATTTCTTCGATTTTTGAGGGCTCACATCTTTTTTTAAAATTAATTTATGAAAAAACAGATAACATAGAAACATGCTAATAATGGTCATAGATTTTTGCAATAAAAAATTTGATCTTCTACTGGCTTTATCCAGGGAGGAAACAGGGGACTACGTTTGTATGGAAAAACGGCCCATTGTATTTCCTCTTAAAATAAATTCTTTCAGCTGTTATGAGTGCAAACTCCTAACATTGATAAAACTACGCTGGCTAACAGCGTTTAAAACTTAATATTCAATACGGATATTAAAATCAAAGAGTATGTAATTAAATTGCTAAAATATCAAAATAATTATGTATTTTTAAATAGCTGTTTCATCTTAGTCTTAAGTTCTTGGTAGAGGCTCAATTATTTTGGTATAGGTACATAATACTAACATTATTTAATTTTTATTATTAGGAAATCTAAGGAATCTAATCTATTTAACGCCCTGTTGGTCTAGTGGTTTAAATACCGGGCCAAGATTTCGGGGTCCCAGGTTCGATCCCCGGGTCGGGCAACATAAAGTTTCGAATTTTCGAACGTTGCTCGGGTTTGTGATCATCAACCCGCAATTGGCAAGCGTGGTGATTATGCCAGGCCAGTTCCCATCATTGCAGTGGCAGTGGTAACTTGAATTCAATGATGGAGGCCTTTCCCCTGCAGTGGGTTGATTACTTATAGGCTGTTACTTTACTTTTTTTATTAGGGGATCAGTGATCACTTTTTCAATGATAGATAGATAGAATGAAAGGCCGGTTAACGCCTTCACCAATTTTCAAAAGCTAACCCTTCTTATAGCGTATATTAAACTAGTTACATACTCTTTGGCGTATATTACAGTACAGCTTCGAGCAACGCGGCCTTCCGTCCCGGAACGGAAGGCCGCGTTGCTCGAAGCAGTACAGTATTCAAAAAAGTACCTAATCAATGAATAATATCTGCATGCATCGGAGCGACGTAGAATTTTTTAAACAGAAACTTTCTACTTTTTGGTAGTTTTCAAAACTTTGATGATAAACTTTAAGTAAAGACAAAATTGTTTGATCATTTTATTGTGTTAATGAGAAAAGTTAAATTGTACCGATACATTATGAGGAGTATTGAAGCTGTTTGTAGCTGTAAGAGGTGTTGCAGTTTAAAAGTTCAGATTCTAACAAACGTCTAGGTTTAGTGTGTTAAAAATGTAGCAAATTTACTGACTTAAGAAAAGCTCTCATTTCAAATTTGTGATATGTCAATACCTAAGTAGAAAATAGAACATTTTGGACTACGCCGCCTATACACAGGTAACACATGACATTGTCATCATGATCAATCTAACTTAAAGCTTAGTGGAGGCCGTAGTTTATTTTGGCGTAGCTTGGCAACACCAAGTGTAAGTTACTTGTAGTGATGTGAAGTATATTGTTGGAAATAAATATATCGACTGTAGCCATTTTCTCCTGTACAAATCACAATCACTAAGCTAATAATAGGGGTTAAAGTATGAAATTGCCGATTATTTTCCCACTTTTTATTTTGTTTATAGCTCTTAAGTATAGTCATATTATTGCGTAATTCTTTTTGTATTGTATCAAAAATTAAATAAAGTAACTTTTGACTTAAAAAAAAATGCAATACTAGTGCCTATTACTTCAAAGGAAGTCGTTGAAAAGACCTCTTACAATGTGTCAGCTGACCTTCTTGCTTCAATTAAGTATAGTATTTGTATTATATACTGTGATTTTCAGAAATTTAAATACTATGCGTAGCTTTATAACCATCAAACTTTCACCTTTATAATTGCATCGAAAATAGATCAGGCGTTTTTAAAAAAACTAAAAAATTGTTAGTATGGGAAAATGACTTTTCTCGATTTCGTCCATACAAAACGGCAATTTCATATTTTGACACCTAATAATATTGGTTTTCGATTCGATTCGATTTAGATTTTTTTGGTAAACCAACACTTACACATTTTAATTTATCAACATAATATGATAATTCTGCGGTTAAATTCATATCTTAAGTTACCGGATAGGTTAAACCCTTTTTATTACCCACTCACATTACCATTATCATCAGCCCACATCAGATTTTATATAATTTTGTAATAATCTGCACACTTGGCAAGAGGGTGAGCCATTCGCAATGTGGCCAATCATGGAGAGAAGACACTGCAGTCTGTGAATTCATTTGATCTATAAAGGACAACCAACGATCAGTAAGCACAATCAAATACATAATAAAAAAAGACGTGTGGTACTCGGAGACTGCCGCGGTAAAGCTATTGCATAGCATTTTTTATCAACTTATGCAATTATAAAACTAAAAAGTATCACCGCTGTGCCGGTCGGAGTGGTGGTTGTTAGGTTATTTTAGTAACGGACTTTCTGGATTCGGTCTCCACGCTCAAGGCCCGCGATAGAAGCTATGCAATAGCTTAATTTTATAATTTTATGTATTTTCTAATTTTGACTTTTGTAATGATTTTTTTCTGTTATTTTGGCAGATATGGTTACCATAGGCAACCATACTGTCAAAATCCTTATTTTCTTCTAAATTCTTTTAAATTTCGGAAATTCAATATTGTTCGATCGTGCCTCGCCCCGAGTGTGTGGGTGTGGGTGTTAGGATTATTTTCGTTTCGGAATTTCTGGATTCGGTCTCCACGCTCAAGGCCCGCGATAGAAGCTATGCAATAGCTTAAAAAATGCAAAACAATGCTCGAATAATAGGTTGCCACATTTCACGACCATCCCCAGATCATTGTCCGGCTCACTCACAGTCGCTATTCCATCCCAACGGCCATTGACTCGTGTCGTTCTCACTGCCACAGAATTTCAGCAAATCTTCGAACGGTGTCGATTAAGTTTCTTAGAATTCATGCAATCAGGTAAGATTTATTTAAAATACCTGTCACTTGCTTATTAAATCAAAAAGCAGCTCGCTCCACATATTTCATACTATCAATCAAAATTAAATGATAAATTATATTAATTATGAATTATGATCCTTGCTGAATATCGATAAAATTTCGATGAAACTGGTTTTAGACATGCCTATTCTAGCGACTTGTCCATCCTTTCTGCCTAGTCGGGGACGGCAGAGCTTTTTTCTTCGTCGGTTATCATTGCTGTTTGTTGTTGTATTTTATGGTTGTTTGTACTAGTATGTAAAAACTTTCTGACTATAACTATGCTCTAACTATCCCATAATTTCCGAGTATTCCGATATTCTCTGTGAACTCCTCGCGAGTGATACCATACCTATTTTATTAGATGACAGCTAACAGCTTCGCGTCTAATAAAATCGTCTATTTTGTGATCAGTGCTAACATGTGATTAGAATGTAAATAATTAATTGAAATTATCGCTCAAAATGGACGTGAAAGGTCTGTAACGTGGGTGCAAAGTGATGTGATTTCTTTATTTGGTGCCGAAACATTTGTGCTGCGGAGAGAATCGTCTAGTTGCAGTATTCATTCCCTAACAAGTAAGTCAACCTTCTAACTGTCTTGTAAAAGAAACAACTTAGTAGTACAATTTGTTTATCAATTTCCTCGATCCCACATCTGCCGCCAACATGTTATAAAACTGTGAGTCATCCATAAAGTTTGGTGGGATCGTCGTTTTTTGTTTACGTTCAGTGCAATTCGAGTGCGCTTTGTAGTTAATAAGCGTTAATTACTGTCTTTCAGCGAGTAAATCGGCTTCGTTTATTGAAATATTTAGAGTTTTGTTTTTATGTAGATTATTTTAAATATTTATTTATATAAATGTAAGCTTTGCAATGAGCAAAGAACAAGTAAGATTTAACCCCTTTATTTACTCAAAATATATTGATATAATTAGCAGCATACATACTACATCATGTAAACTAAATATACTTATCTTTTTAAAATTATCAAAATTATGTGTTCAAAGTTGTGACTTAGTTTTATGCTATACTAGTTTTTTCAATTCTAGCCCCTCGAACTACATGTTATATGGGTGGAAACCTATGCCCAGCAGTGGGTTACCAAATAGCCTATGTCCTTTCTCAAGATCTAGTCTTTGAAAGTCTAATAGACAGACAAATAGACAGAGTTAATTTCCCATTTTTTATATTTAGTAGGGATTATTAAACTATCTCAACAATTGCCTACAACAATAAAAAAACTAGCAATTGTATCTAAATTACATTATTTTGAAATATTATTAATGAGTAATTTCCGCATTTTAATCAACATAAGTTATCAGATTGATGTCATATCATGAAGTGTTTAGTTTAGTTAAGGTGACTAGGTGCTTAGATTACACGCTTAAATACATACTTACATATTATATGAATAAACTTCATGCCTTACCTGAGTCATCTTATACAACTAAGCTGAGATAGATTCCACAATCAGTGACTTCATTATCAGATAAATATTCTCTACATCAACACAAACAAATTTAACATAATATTACTTAGATGATCTCAACTATACTTGTGAACCTTTTGCCTGACCTGAGTTATATCAGGTAGAATAAATTAACTGCAAGAGATTCCATAGTCTACAGATTCATTCTCTAATTCAAGAAAATAAATGGTCAACAACTTCTTAATTTGAAAAATATTCTATACTACAACAAAAAAAAAACCACTCAGTCATACTTAAATATAAACTTTGACATCAGGTCTGATTTTTAACTAATGGGGATACAAAAGGTTGCTGGCAATTAATAAATGATAGAACTGTGAAAACTGGGCACATCTGGAGAAGGCCTTTAGAAGGCCCAAAAGGGGTTTAATTTAATAAACTCGTCAATTATTGTACACAAACTGTACATGTATACATATTTGAAATCGGAATATACCTTTAATCCATTTTTTTTAAATTATTTTTATAAACCCCAACTAAAACTGAACGCTAGCTGAAAAATGTATCTAGTTTTGTTTTAAATTTTTTTTATAGTTAATTCTCTTTTTTAAAACAAAAAGTTTCGAATTTTCGAACATTGCTCAGTGATTATGCCTGTACCTGTCACTGCTGTGGTAACTTGAATTCAATGATGGAGGACTTTGCCCCGCAGTCAAAATCAAATCAAAATCAAAAATATTTTATTCAGTCCATTTGGTTACAAATATTTTGGTGACATTCCTGGTAAGTAAAAAGATACCTGTATCAGGTAGTCACCACCCAACTAGACCGTATTGTTTAATCCCTCAACCCCCAGGAAGCACTCGGGTGCCACAATAACAATCATTTCGATTGTGTATGGAATAACTCACGATCGAGGGATTAATGGTGCATAATAAATAAAATAATCTAATCTAAGTAAAATCTTAATCTACATCTATAGCAGTTTTATTATACTAAATCTTAAACTCTCTGAGAGAAATTGTGTGTGTGTGTGCAAGTGTGTGTGTGTGTCTGTGTGTGTGTGTGTGTGTGAGTGTGTGTGTTTGTGTGTGTGTGTGTTTGGGATGATTATAGGCCGTTTCTAATTCTCTTTTCACAACCAATTTATCAACAGTTACTCAATTAGATCAGTCTGTTGAATAGTTTTATTGTGATTAGAAGGAATAAGAGGATGTTAGTAATTATATTATTTTGATTTAATTGTTAACTATGTTTTACAGAATTTAATTAGAAAAAACTAAAACAAGTACTCTAGGTTGTAAAGAACTGAAGAAAAAAAAAACTAGGTGTTTACATCCCAATCAATTAACTCTAGATTAGATAATTCAATATTTTGCTACATACATAGGTACATAAGTCTAGGTTACATAATATTGTCACTTGTATTTACTTACAATGTGTTTACAATATTGCTAGTTCTAATCTCTAGCTAATTAACTTACTCAATTAACCACTCAAACTCTGAGACACAGAACAGAACATTTTAAGTTTTAAATAAATACAAGAACTTACGCAATATGTTAATTAATTTGTTTAACTAAGCACTGTGACATAACCAAATAAATTTCACACCAAAACAATATGGTTGACTTTCCCCGAAACGAGTCAGAAAGTGTGAGACCTATGTTATGTAATGTAATTATTATAATTACAACAACATAATCATTGTTATGTACACACCTAGGTAATTAACATATTATTTCTTATTTCTTTGTTCTTTAATTAATTAAGGCCTGATTTTTCAATAGTCAGATAAGAAATATTCATCGAATAAAATACAATATGACTAATTTGAAAACGTCACATATTTGTTAGCGATCATTTATGTAAAAGACATTTTAAAATCAGTCGTTTCATACTTATTCAGCCCGATAAGTTTTATCTAACATTTGAAAAATCGGCTCTAAACGTAATTAACATTGATTATTTGTGAGAACTAGATTCACAGTCTCATACAAAATTGTCACTTTGATCTGTTTTAGTTTAAATATAGCAGGTAATGACATGTGCCATGCCTACCGTACTTCTAATTTAACCCTACGTATCGATCGATCGCGTTTATCTCTGGAACTAATGGTGCGAGAAAGATCTAGGTTCTTTGACTACCTACCATAGTAGGTAGTCAAAGAGAAGTTTATAAATCGACTAGCTGTTGCCCGCGTGTGTAATTTGGTGCTATGCCACACGAATAGGGAATATTGGCGGGATCAGTCCCGCACAAAAATCGAGCGGGATCCCGCGGGACTAGCGGAACTGCGAATCGATATTCGGTACGTGGATGCGCCTAAACTGACTCCTGCGCAGTACTTCGAAAACGTGGGTAAAGAGTATCCCACCTTTTTTCCCACGTTTAGGCAGCACTGCTCCGGTGACTCAGCCAGATAGAGAGAAGCTAGCTAATGACGGACAGGAAACAATTTTTGTCAGAAGCTGCAATTTGTAACTGTGCGTAATGTAATCCAATAACGTGTTATGTTTTATTGATGTAAAATTTCTTTTCACTTGTGATACTTTTTTGGCTTTTCTTGTACTAATAACACAGATAGAAAAGTAAAGTTATGTCGATCATTATTTATAAAGTCTTTGCCGGTACAGTAAGTGTTTAGAAATACTTTCTAAAAGCATAAAACTCGCATACGGCAAATTGTGCAAATTAATAATCAAAATAGGATATAATTTATTGTTTTATTTTTAGTTCTAGTACACTTATGAATTAATTATACAGTATTGCTATCCTCTTACCAATGGCCACTTTTAGCATCACGCGGGATCCCGAAAATACCAGGATCCCGCAGGACTAACTAAGAACCCTTAGTCCCGCAAAAACCGGGATTTTTTTTATTTTTAAACGTCGGAAATAAAGTTGCGGGATTGCATTCTTTACACACGAACTGCACTTTACTACGGGATAAAAAATTATCATAATGTGCTATTCCAGCATATATTATATTATATCTCCGTGTTCAGTTCATCTGTTTAGCCGTTTTCTCGTGATTGAGTAACAAATATCCAAACATTCAGATTTATAATATTAGTTAGATTTGTATGATAACTGATAAGTAACGATAGATTGTATTATCTTGACAGAAGCATTTCGCTCTGCGAAAAAAACAAATCAATGAATCATAGCACGCTATGTGTCCATTATGTTATTATCGTGCATTTTTTTTTGTGTAAATTCAACATTGTTTATTTATTGTATACCTACTAGCTTTTGCTCGCGGCTTTGTCCGTGTTCTTCAGAATTGGATTCAGAGATAAACGAATAGGTAATATGTGCTTGGACGACAGATACGTACAATCGGTACTCTGTGGGCCTAGCACGAAAAACTATCGAATTCGAATCGTTCGCATGTTCGTATCGCCATCGAAATATTTTGTATAAAAACTTAAACAGCGCTCGCGCGGTCAAAACGAGAACTACAAAACAAAGCAGGAACTTTGTGTCGTTTGCGTTCGATACGCAAACGATTCGAAGTCGATAGTTTTTCGTGCTAGACCCACTGTCGTGTGTCACCTGACTTTATACATATTATAACTGTCATGCTGAGTTCCTGCGGGAACTAGGCGAGATTTCGGGATAAATTATATTCTATATCTTATTCTGATATCTAAGCTACATTACTGGAAAGTTTTGTCAAGATCCGATTACTTATTTTTGAGTGAAAGAGTAAAAAACATCCGCACAAAGCACAAACTTTCGCATTTATAAGTCAACTAGCTTTAGGCCGTATACAGAAAGAAAGCTGGAAACTTATAAGCGCTTACCGGCGCTTGACAGCGCTGGTAACCCGCGCAGGAAAATATGTATATGAACGCGCGCCGATAAGCACTGAACGGTGCCGACAAGATCCGACAAGCTTCAACACGCGCTGGTCAGCGCTGGGCGCTGCCATAAAATAAATAAACAAATGCGACAAAACAAAACCAAATCTGCTTCAACCTGCTTCCTTTGTGTAGAACGGACCAGCGCTGTAAAGCGCAGGTAAGCGCTTATAAGTTTCCAGCTTTCTTTCTATATACGGCTTTACGCCCGCGGCTCTACCTGCGTACAAAGTAACGAACGGCCTATAATCGTCCCACTGCAGGGCGAAGGCAAATCATTGAATTCAAATTACCACAGCAATGATGGGTACTGGCATAATCACCGCGCTTGCCGAATGCAGGGTGAGTGGTGATCGCAAACCCGAGCGATTTACGAAAATTCGAAACTTTGTTACCAGCTTGTATGTCATCATCATCATATCAGCCGAACGACGCCCACTGCTGGGCATAGGCCTCCCCCAAGCTCCCCCAAGCTTGTATGTACTACAAAATAATTAATTAAGACATTTAATGATATATATCTCTTCTTTATATTTAATGTGTTCACTTTGTTTTTTCTTTTGTTATAACTCTGTTATGTTTAAATAATATAGTAATAAGTCTGTTATAATTACTTAATTTATAAGGATACTGCGTAACGCCGGCGGTGGCAGGCCGACTCATCGGGACCTGCCGTTTTCCTTCGGTCAGGCTTCGGACCTTTACTTACTGGTACAGGTTTCGTAGTCGGCCGGGGGATTGGGTAGTGGCCTGGTGGGTATATCTGCCTCTGTCACACCTACGCTCCCAATCAGGGTCCCCGCTGAAAACCAGCGTCGTGATAAGCCTCTAGCTGTCACGACTAATGCTGAGCGGGAACCTTTTGACACTTATTGCCTTTTTTTTTCTATAATATGATTTTTGTGCTTTATGTGTTTGTTTTTGTGTCAAATAAAAAGTTCTTTCTTTCTTTCTTTTCTAAATATTGAGCAATAAAACCATGTGGATGGACCTTAGTCCCGACTGCCGCTAGTGTAAATCCACTGCATTTTAAAAATAATTATAAATAAGGCCGTCATTATTTTTTTTCAAGGAACTGCATAATATTATAGTGTACCTACATTGCAATGACAAAATGAAAACGCATACAGCCCAGGTCATGCTCATTAATCAACGCCCGTCCACCTCTTCCTTTCGAGATGACTGATAAGAGGTCATTGCCATCGCATTCTTCTCCGGCAATGATAACGAGGTACATACCTGTATGCGAAACAGGTCTCTTCTCTGTTCTCTCTAGGTCCCCGCTGAAAATCAGCGTCGTGATAAGAATCTTCACGTCTAATGCTGAGAACCCTTCTGAAATTAGGTATTTGCCTTTTTTTCAAATATTTGTGCTTTGTGTTTGTTGTTGTTTTTTGTCAATTAAATATTTCTTTCTTTCTTTCTTTAATATGTTATGATGGGAATTAAATAGTACTCTTTAGGGCGCATGTTAGTGATGTGGTGCATTGGCTACGCAAGGGTCCTTGTTACGATTTCCAGTCATGTTAGTATTAATAAATTAGTTCTCTTTCTGCAAATAGAGCCTAGTGGGCACTATTTCACGTCCCAACATTTACCTCTAAGCCTTACAGCCAGTTCCAATAACCTATCTATCTTCAGTTTTGACATATCGGAGATAGAAAACAACTTCTGTCTTTGTTTCTCTGGACGGCAAAAACAGAGATAGAAACTGTTTCCTATCTCCGATATGCCAAAACTGAAGATAGATAGGTTATTGGAACCGGCCGTTAGGGCTTTGAGCCGAACCAGAAGTATAGAGACTGCCTGCGCTGGCAGATCGGCGCCGGTAGCAAGCTTTCTACGTGTATGCGCCTTTACTCTGCAACACGAAGCTCGTATTTACGGATATATCTATCTCTCTCAGATACTTTAGAACGACGGTACGAGTGATAGAGACAGATGGATCCGAATATACGGACATTGTTTTGTGGAGTAAGGCCCCTGTTTCGGGACACGTGTGGGCTATTAGTGACGTCAATTTATTATGACCGTGTGATTCCTTCAAGTCTCGACAACTTTTTTGCAAGCTAAGTGACTATGTCATATATCCTAACTATGTACCAAATATTTTGTTTGAACGCGCTAATCTCAGGAAGTAGTGGTTCCAATTGAAAAATTCTTTTTGAGTTGGATAGTCCATTTATTGAGGAAGGCTTTAGGCTATATAACATCACGCTGCGACCAATAGGAGCGAAGCATCAGTGAAAAATGTTGCAAAAATAATCGCGATCATAATAACAGAAATTGACGAGGACGAAGCCGCGGGCAACAGGTAGTGAAATAATAAAATCATTAAATAAATATGTATATGTGGACAACATCAAGATTCAAAGTGAGTAACTATTTCAAGTACTCGTATTGTGGAATTCTAAAACAACGAAGGTACCACAAACACCCAGACCCGAGAAAATGTAGAAACACACCTTTTTCTACATTGACCCGTCCGGGAATCGAACCCGGGACCTCGGAGCAGGCGACACCTTGAAAACCGGTGTGTATGCCACTTCATCGACATCTTCCTTCTAGTTTTAACATCAAATTTTACGTATCCTACTTATTAGCAAATAAATTAATTGAATTGATGTAAGAAGCGATCTTTTATAAATTAGCTTGAGTCTGGAAGGGACGGGTGGATTATAGTTGTGCTTTAAAAGGCACGCTAAGCCATTGGTCCTACCTAGCTTCTGTCGTAATATGAAATCGTAGAACGAGTCTTGTCAGTAAATAGTATTTTTTTTTAAATCACTTGCAGCTTAAGGTCCATGTAAAATCAGTTGTATTAATTTTATTTCTGCATATAGGCCTCAGGAGGCGCTTTTGCACGCCCCAATATTTAAACCTACCACTGCTTCGGGACATTTATGGGCTACAAGAAGAAGGCAGCAGCCCTATTCAGCCATTGGCTACACTTCGATGGTTAATCCGCCTGTTTGGCCTGCGTCCAACAGTGGACTGTGCTGTTGACGATCATGATGACGATACGTGTAAAAAAAGCCCATTTTCACAGTCGTATGTATACGCGTAGTAAAAATATTACTTGTGTTATGGAAAAGACATTAGTGATGCCGGACCTTGGTTAATATTTTATTAAAATGTATCAACAATAATATACTTAATCGTTTAGGTAACTTACTTTTTATTTGTAAGATAAACTGATTCTCAATTTATAAAAAAGATGTTCAGGACAACATAATTTTGTATGAATGAATGAAAGTTTACAAAAAAAACAATAATTTAACTGACGAAAACCTTAGTCACCACTTTCGAGTATGAAAAACAGGCGCAAAGCTTAGAAATCTAGCAAAACATTTGAATAACAAATTTATATTTTTACCTACGTACCTATCAGAGCGTACAAAACAAATTGCAAAACTCTCTACATACGAGTATAATAGTATTAATTATAAACATTGAATGAAAACTTTGGAATTCATAAACATTCTATCCTTACATTCGTGTAGTAAACCAAGAAAAAAAAACAAACAAAAGTTTTCTGACAGCGGTGGGATTCGAACCCACGCCCTTTCGGACTGGTGCCTAAAACCAGCGCCTTAGACCGCTCGGCCACGCTGCCTGGTGGTGGGGCGAGCGAAATTATCGTCCGTTATCAGCTTCGGTTACGCTTCAATTGCCATGACTCATACTGTGAATTATGTATGATTGTACAACCGTGTCGCATCTCTTGGCAGTGTGCGACATAAGATTAGCACATATTTATCGTGGTTGGGTGTTGTTTGGTTTGGTTTGATAGAATAGCACCACCTCTTCTTGTCCCATGGGTGTCGTGTGAGGCGGTTAATGCAGAACTGCCAGCATTGCATCGGCCACACTATGATGGGAAGTGTGGCTATATGGCAAAATCCTCGTTTTTGGCGTCCAGCCGTGGACGTCAAAGTAGTGGACTTATGTCGGCTGATGGTTGTAACTTTTATGTTTTACGACCTCCGTGATGGAGTGGCATACACAACGGTTTTCAAGGTGATGTCGCCTGCTCCGAGGTCCCGAGAACTATTCGCGGACGGGTCAGTGTTAAAAAAATTTTATCTTGAAAATACAATAATTGAAAGAAAAAGAAAATGTTTCTGTATTTTCTCGGGTCCGGGTATTCAAACGATATAGGTATGTGATGTGTATATATTTTTTGTTAATAATGTAGAGGTGAAGCTGACAATGAAAGCTCTGACATTGATGAATCACGAATTGATTGATTGAGTACAACTGCTTAGAATACTTTGTGATATTATTAACATTCATGATATAAGAATAACAAATAATTACGAAACAGTAATAAGAAATGTCAATATCAGATATCAATAGCTTTGGTTAGAAATATGAACTAAGTACCTACCTATTACAATACGTTCTCGTTACCATACCAGCGTATTATGTGGGCACCAAATGACACAATATCTAAACTAAAACGTTGAGAAAATAAATGAAAATATGGTAAATAATAATTTTCTCCCATTGACATTAAGAACTTATTTTCAAACTTGGTAACTGTGCCTCGACATATTATTATGCTGAGAGGGACCTATTTGGTACAGCCACAGTCTATTAAACCATACAGTCTGACGAAGACGTCTAGACAGGGCAATTGTGCGGGGTGTGAGGGGCGACCGGCGCGGCGTGAAAGCCGAGCCCGAACTGCGAACAAAACGATGTTAGTAGTTTGTGACACAGCATTCAGGGCTAACAGTGTTTGTGTTTTTAATTATTTTATATTTGTTAATTTAAATGGTGTATTGTGTAGTAGACGGTAAAAAAATATCTGATAGGTATAGGTACGGCATGAGTGTTTGGATTTTTTAAATTCAAAATGATAACGATGCTTTCAAGCTTTATTGGAATGCTGATAATGAAAATAACATCCACATAATAATTGATTTAAGATAGCGGATTTTTTTATTATTCTCTAAGGGTGAATTTCGAGATGGATTGTATATATTTTTTAATAAGATAAATAGTTGTCTATTTTGAGGTTAAATGGGGTGTTGATTACGAAAATGCTTTTTTTTTTTAAATCCAAGATGGTGGACGTTTTTTTTTATAATTTGACATGGGTGTCAATTTTGAGGTTCATTGGGGTGCTAATTGCGCGTATTTATCTTCAATAAATAAATATTTTTATATATTGTTTACTTGTAACAACCCTGGCCGTCACGATACTGTCTAGATATTGTCGGCATTTTCCATGAGATCTAAGGCGTCGGATGACTGTATGGTTTTATAGACTGTGGTACAGCCTTAATTATGTTTTTTATTTTATTATTATTTTCAATGTAACATTTTATTGTACCAAATAAACGTTTTCGTATCTTATCTTATCTTATCTTATCAAATAATATTAAGTTAAAAAATCAAATCAAATCAAATAATTTTATTTGCAGAATGCAGAATGAATGTTATAACATAGCAATTATTATTACGTCATCTACTATTAAGGCACCTACTACTACATCTGACAGTATACCGTGATTATTGTACAATAAAAAGATAAATCTACAGTTATTTTATTACAAAAAATCGTTTGCCAAATACGGGTTTTTACGATCGCATACCCGAGCAAGGTTTGAAAATTCGAAACCTTTGTTCGTGATTGAACCCGGGACCCCGAAATATTGTGCCGGTATTCAAACCAATTGACCACCGGGGCATTACTAGGCCAACCAGGTTAAGTAAGCCGTCAATTAATTTGCAAATGTATAATGAGTTTTATAACAAGCAACCAACAAAGACATTACCATGACTGAGTATTCTGAATACCGTCGTTATTGACGGGGCGATATAAAATTTAAATTAAATTCAAAGTCGTGCGTTCCCAGGTCACCTTCCAGTCTAGACTGAGATGTCAAAGTCGGTTCACACCTAGGCTGCTTAGGGATGATCGATAAACATAACATCGACTCGATAAATATTTAATACGCATTATTATCGAAACAAGATGTTTTGAGTGTAAAGGTAAATTTATTTTTTTATTGTTTATAGGATTGCTCTCTGCTTCACACTAGGAGTTCAAAATAAGCATACGATGAAGCGAGCTTGCCCAGAAGCAGCTTATTCACTCTACTTAGCTTTAAAAATGTTGGGGTTGTAGCCTTTGGGGAAAACAGACACAGGCATAGACATTCAATAAATCGACAAAGACGAAAACATATATTTATTAACTATTATTGTCATTAGAAATGGGTTAACGATCGAACATTTATCATACTAGCTTTTGCCTGCTTGGACTTCGGTATAATATTCGAAAAAAAAAAACATGATATGATAACCTACCGGCAGGGCCATGTATCACACAAAATACAAACTGTTATGGCCGTGTTCCCGCGATAACTACAAGGAATTTTGGGATAAATTTTAGCCTATATGTTTTTCTGATGTCTAAGCTGCATTACTGAAAAGTTTCATCGAAATACGTCTATTAGTTATTGCGTTACAGTAACAAACATCCAAACATTGAAACTTATGCGTATATAATATTAGTATCTGGGTATCATCATCAATTTTCAACCCGCATCAGTCCACTGCAAGACACGGACCTCTCCAAAGTCAAAAATGAGGGTTTTGTTATAAATAAATAAATGTGCTACCACAAATACCCGGACCCGAGAAAATGTAGAAATAATCCTTTTTTTCTACATTCATCCATCTGGGATTCGAACACCGGAGCAGGCGACATCTTTAAAACCGATGTGTAGGTACGCCACTCTGCCATGGATGGAGGTCGCCTTGATCTTCATATCTTTTTTAGTAACTTATTAGACAATAAGCGGCCCGTCCCGACTTCGCACTGGTGAACCCGTTAAGTTTTAGTAAGGATCCCTAATCTTTTCTAGCAACAAATATAGCCTATGTCACTCAAGGTGAATATAGCTTTCCAATGGTGAAAGAATTTTTGAAATCGTCACAGTACTTTTTGAGTTTATTCATTCATTACAAACATACACACACAATAAAATAAATCTTTCCTCTTTATAATATTAGTGTAAATAAGCTCCTCTTTTGTCGACAAGATGTTTATCGAACGTCGCTCATCCCTATACCTACGCCTACGCGTTTCGGCCGCATCGATTGCCGATCGACGACCCCCAGGTGTGGTCGAAGCCCTAGGAATCCTAGGATACGTCGCTGTCTGTCGGCCTGAGGGGTGAATTCGTGGATAGATTACCTGGATATGGCTTAGATGTAAATTAAATTAAATTAAATTCATTTATTTAAATAAAAACACGGTACACTATGAGCGTAAACAGAGTAATTACTCTTCTGAACACGGAACCTTGAACCATTATGGCATACTGTAAAATTTTTGCACAGTGATTAATAAAAGTACCTTAATGCAATATTTTTTTTTATCAGTTTATTACATATTCTTCTTGGAACGGCCATTTAAACTACTTTAATTTAAAATGTAGTCGGTACATAATTTAATTTATTTTATTTACTTTTTAAGAATAGTCTTGCACTTGACTGGACGTTAGTATATAACTTTTAGACTAATAGCCTGAAAACCAGGAATCCTAGTTCAGGCACATAGGTTATTTTTGAACACTCTTTATTTTTAGATTTTAGGTATGTATACTTCTTGACTTAGGGTTTAAATAAATAAATTTGGTTGGATTGTTTTGATTTTACAGTATAAATAAATGTGGATGTGATGTTTTGGGAATTTGTGCCGACAACATACCGCATCAACACTAATCAACAGTCTACAATATCAGGCCACTGCTGAACACGGTCCTCACCAAACGGATAATTTTCAAATTATCCGTGATCACCACGCTTGGCAAGCCGGTTGGCGATCGCAGTTTGGCCAATGCTAGAGAAGAAAATAAACATCATATAATCTATATGCAAATAGGTATCTTGTTTTTACCCGACTATTAAAGTCAACAGAAAGGGTAATGAATTCAGCTGTCTAGGTATAACTATAAATATGTACGTGGGTATTTATGTGGGTCCCACATTTGCGTCTAAACTACTGAGCCGACTTTGGTGATTGAGGTATCAAATTGATGTATGGGTAACATAAGCTACCTTTTGTTAAAAATAAGCTACATGGTGAATGCTACAACAATAATATTGGGGTCATTGAAAAAATAAGTTTGCTGTCTTAACCAATGAAAGAAAACGAAATTCGGAGTACAAAAACGTTTATACAATAAACTAGCGACCCGCCCCGGCTTCGCACGGGTGCAATGCTGATACTAAATACACTACAAAAAAAATGGGAACGTTGTATATAAAAAAAACATAGTGGCGCGCTCCGGCTTCGCACGGGTATGAAATATGTCACTGAAAAAATGATTAAAATCGATCCAGTAGTTTTGATTTATTCATTACCGCCCGTGGCTCGCACGTTTTAAATTTGGAGTAAAACAATTCCCCTTTCCCTAATACCATGAAGATTTCCTGCTTTCTTTGGAATATCTAAATTCCGCGCCGCCGCCGCCCTGGCCGGCCTACCGCCGCAAACGCTACGTCCCGTAATTTTTAAATCTGTAATAAATATTTATTTAAATCATATTCTGTAAAGGGCCATATAGATCACTATTAAATCAACAATGTATTTGAAGTATTTAATTGGATAAGGATTAATGCTGTATTGGTTAAAATCGCTTCGAAAATTAGCCATTATTTGTCGTAAAAAATAAATGACAAAAAAATGTTATTGTGGGATATCCATAACAGATAGACATACACCATCGCGGAGTTTTCTGTAGACCTTTTCAATATGTACAATACTTAGTACATTATTTTGATAAATTTCGTAGGGTTTAGCCTGCGTTTGCAATGTAAGCGGAAAAAAATGTGAATATTTACGACATCATATTGGAAACCTCAAAAATAACAGTATTTTTCCACTATTTAATGGATGTTATTATACATATTAACCTTCCTCTTGAATCACTCTATCTATTAAAAAAAACCGCATCAAAATCCGTTGCGTAGTTTTACAGATTTAAGCATACAAAGGGACATGGGGAAAGAAAAAGCGACTTTGTTTTATACTATGTAGTGATAGTGAAGCAAATATACAGGCTGACTTTGAAATCATCGCATTTTCGTAGTCGATATAAACTATTCATACTTGTTAGTTGAGTTGGCGTTTGCGACAATGCCGAAATATTTGAAACTCATATAAAAAAGGTGGTGTAAACTCCGAATCAATTAACTCTTGCAGCTCATCCAGTCAAAGCTAACTCTTTAGATATCTCTCTGCATTTGCCTGGGGCAGTAATAACGTGCGATTTAACTATTGCGATGAGATATTCTATGCGGATTTTGTTATTCAGTCTGAGATATATTTTATCGTGCACCAAAAACTTTTATCTTTATTCATGTTTACTTTTCATTTTAAGGTTTGATCTAGAATTCTAGACAGATGTTTTAGTTATCCAAATCTTTTGTTAAATATAGAAATGACTGTGACTGATATATGTACATACAAGGAACTTAATTGTTAAGCTTTACAAATACTTTTTGCCGGCTTATAATTCAATCAGTAAAATAAGTTTTATATCTTCAAATAGGCCCCATATAGTGCTTTTACATGTCCCAATATTTTATCCTACCACTCCTTGTGCGCTAGTGCCGAGAAGAAGCAGCGCAAGAAACTCTGTTACCATTGTCAACCTTTTCTTATACGAGTATGTATGCTAATTATAGGCTCAAACACAATGATATTTAAAAGTAATAGATATGTTACATGCGCTCTCAATATGCGTCCCTAAAACGTCACAATTGTGACGTCTTTTCATATCCATGAAAGAGAAAGTAATTGTTCTTTTCACGAGTATGACAAGGACAAAATAAAAATTACGCATGTGTGCAGTTGTTCGCAAGCGGCACATATATTTCGATAGTTTTGTAAGGGCATAACCTATCTATACTTTTTAAATATCATTGCTCAAACATTATACTTATTTGCTCGCGGCTTCGCTCGCGTTAACTTCGGGGTAAGGGGGCGGAATTCCATAAAAAATGATGCACGATTAATTTGGTTGTCACAAATAGTCCGCATACCAATTTTCATCCCTCAACCCCCAGGAGGCACTCGGGTGCCACGATAACAATTGATTTCAATTGTGTCTGGAATAACTCACGATCGAGGGATTAAGCTTTCTACCTTGAAAATTGCGGAATGCTCCATACAAACTTCCACCCCCCCATTTTAGGGAAGTGGAGACTTAGAAAGAGACAAAAAGTAGCCTATGTCACTCTCCATTCCTTCGACTAGGTATTTCCACTTAAAAAAACACGTCATTTCGTCGCTCCGTTTTGCCGTGAAAGACGGACAAACAAACAGACACACGCACTTTCCCATTTATAATATTAAGTATGGATATTAGCACAATAATAAGTCTAATGTGCTGCGCATAGTAGTAAAAATAGCCTAACATCATTCCAAAACACTTAAGGGTTTTTGAAAACATGCGTATCAATAACCTGAACAAATACCCCTGTCAATTCCGATCCCTGCTTAAAACTGCAGAAATAACTAAATTAATACCTGTTGAAAGCATTCATATCTCTAGTATTTTAATTCAAAATCCTCCCAGGATCAACCAGGTGAACTATCTAACTAACAGGTAGCCAGGAAACTGGGCTGCCAACTTCATACGCAAACTCTGTTCAACAAAGTTGTGAATAGCCTTTTTTCATCCTGCCACGTGTGGATAATGGGAAATTTTATAAAAGCTACATTGTTGGGTATGTCTAGTATTTTGAATGTGTATTTTTTAAAGCTTCCCTTGATACTCGTACCATTTTTATTTCCAATAATGCGATGCCAAACACTGCTACGGGTAAGCTGATGCTGCCACGTGCCAAGAGCATCCAACCAACTGTAACTTAAGGCGCTCTGCCTCTATTTCTCGGGGCGCGGGTGTTTAGGCCATGCGATCGTTAGTCTGATTGCCACTCAAAGACAGCAGCAAGAACCAAGGAGTTAAGATCACAAGGCAATGAACCGGCGAGGACGAAAGCCACGCCGATAGCCGCGAATCACTTGTATCGCCATAAGACGCGCATACTTTTGAAGCCTTATCATGAGTCGGTTGTGGTAACTTGTTTGTAAAATATTATACGAGAAATCATAATTTAAACTAACATTAGCATTTCTCCAGAGTAGGTATGGTACTTCTTCTTCTTTCGTGTCTGCGTGCCGTGTCAAAAAGATTCGCCAGTCTAGCCACTCCGTTACGTTGACTAGCTGTTTCCATTGCAGGGCGCGCCGCGGGGAGGCTCTTTTTATGCACCCCAAATGATATTAAAACTATGTCTCCATTATAAATATCATATGCAAAGTTACAGAGGAGCTTAAACAAGTGAGCTAATTGCATGACAGGAAGCTATGTATTTGGAAAGCGGAAGGACTTTTAAAGCCAGTCGGGAATCACTAATGAGGACTTAGGAAGCGCGCGGTTTTTGTATAGTTAGGTAACTCAAATCAGAGAGTCTAAAAAGCAATGTCCTTATTTTCTTTCTCTTTTACTCGTATCAATGATTTAGAGTAGGGGAGACCCGGGATAGCTGACCATAGTGGTAGGTTGACTTACTGTCAATTATTTGACCTGATTCAGTGTTAAGTCATAAATGGACAAAGTTAATTTTTAATATTAGGCGACTTATTTCGTAACGACTTATTATAATTCATATTTAATTAAATGTTAAATTTTTTGTAACCTGTTCTATTTAATGTAACTAGTATCACAAATGTATTTCTATGCTATAATGGCAGAATATGCTGCATCTTTAATTAAGTTAAGAACTATTGTAACCATATTCTCAGAAATAAATGATTGATTGATTGATTGATAAAAAACTAGGTCGGTTTCCCCCTCCCTCTCTCTCTAAATGTGGGAACGTGAACTCGCATACTACTCGTATCTTTGTAACCATATTAATAACACAAACTTTGTAACCTTAATCAAATTTCCACTATGGTCAACTAATACCTATGGTAAAAACGGGACCCTATTACTAAGACTTCGCTGTCTGTCCGTCTGTCCGTCTGTCCGTCGCTCTGTCACCAGGCTGTATCTCAAGAGCCGCAATAGCTAGACAGTTGAAATTTTCACAAATTATGTATTTCTGTTACCGCAATACCAACAAATAGTAAAAACAAAATAAAATAAATATTTAAGGGGGGCTCCCATACAAAAAAAACGTTTTTTTTTGCCGTTTAAGTACGGAACCCTTCGTGCGCGAGTCCGATTCTCACTTAGCTAGTTTTTTATGCATACATTTTTGACGGCCTCGGACGTGTCCATACAGTCTCTATAAAAATGGCCATAATTACAATACGAGTGCATCATCATCATCATCATCATCATAACAGCCGAACGACGCCCACTGCTGGGCATAGGCCTCCCCCAAGGATCTCCACAACGATCGGTCCTGTGCTGTCCGCATCCAGCGGCTTCCCGCGACCTTGACCAGATCGTCGGTCCACCTTGTAGGGGGCCTGCCCACGGAACGTCGTCCAGTACGCGGTCGCCATTCGAGAACCTTTACGAGTGCATACGCATCATAAATCTTGCTGTCTTACTAATGTTTAAATGTGAATGTTTGAATGGATGTTTGTTACTCAATCACGCCAAAACGGCTGAACAGATCTGAATGGAATTCGGCATAAAAATAGTATTTGGTCAATAATAGCATAATACGCTACTTGAAATCCCGGACTTATTTACGGTATTATACTGATTTAAACTTTCATGGTCACTATCACTAGAGTTATTTAATTCGGGGTTTATGCCATGTACCTTGTTTTTTATGAGTTTCCGATATTTCGGCACTGTTGCAAGCGCCATGATCACGGGAGTTCTCCCGAATTAAATAACTCTAGTTATTTACGGTATATTTGTTTTTCATATTGACAGGGATCTACATTGTTTTTTTCTTACAAGTCAGTGTGTACCTAGCATAGGCAAAATTTTATGAACTACTAGCGGACCCGACCGACGTTGTCCTGTCTTAACTATGAATATTTATTTCAAATTGGTTAATTAAAAAAATATATCTGATACAAATTTATGTATCGACATTGCAAATGCTAACCAAAATGCTAGCCGCACTGGAAATTGTAACCGTTTGCAGCACGCATTCTGTCAATCAAACGCCATAATGTTACATTAAAAAAGTTTGAATTGTCAAAAGCGCTAAGGTTACATTACAAATAATTTAGTATGGTGATAAAGTTTTCTTAAATTTTCAAATTTTCCGCGCAATTTCCATATTTTTTTCTTTCATAAGAACATTGTCCTGACAATAACAAAAAAAACAAAAAAAGAATTGGCGAAATCGGTCGAGCCGTTCGTGCGTGATGCGATGACCAAGGGAAATAGGGATTCATTTTTTATATAGATTTTTATATTTTTTTATTTTTGTATAGATCTGTATAAACTGAATATCCATACCTAACCCAAACTAACCTAATTAATTGAATTGTCAGGGTGGTTCATACCACAGAACATGGAAAAAGGTTAGAACGGTTTTGTTCTGTGCCTAGCTAAACCCATCCAGCTGGTGTAATGGATTTTTTATTTTTATTTTTCATTGCAAATGTTGAAACGTTGATTCTATTTAATATGTCATTGTAATCTATTTAATTTTTGAATTTTGAACTATAACAACCAAAATATTATAAATATTAGATAGATAGATAGATACACTTTATTGCACACCATAAAATTGAAAAATAACACATGAGTAAGATTTAGATTAGTACAATTTAGGCGGTCTTATCGCTTGCAGCGATCTCTACCAGACAACCTTCAGGTAGAGGAAAGATGAAACAGATTTGAAAGGGTAAGGCGGCGGAGAGTATTCAAAAGTACACGTAAAAAAAAGTAATAAAAGAGATGTAAAATTACAATCTGAAATATATCGAATATTACACGCATAGTAAACTACATAAATAACATTAAAATACAGTATTACATACATGCATAATAAACTACATAAACTATACACTAAATATACATACATAACATATACATACATAACATATACACGTTCAACTACAAACCCAAATACATTAAACGAAAGAGGATCACGTGACCAAAAGTATCAATAATAGGAATTACATAAGTTAAAATTAGACAGGACAGAAATTAAACTGAAAGAAGATAGGTTTTCAATCTGTTTTTAAAAATAGGAAGTGATTCAGACTGCCGAATCAACAATGGAAGAGAGTTCCATAGACGTATGGATTTTACAGTGAATGACCGCGAATAAGAATGGGAAGAATGAAGAGGAGTCACAAGACGGAGTTTATTGGAAGACCGCATATCGTGACCTAGAGCGGACCGCAAAAATTGAAAACGCTCATTTAGATAAGAAGGAGATTTTGGATTAAATAATATTGAGAACAAAAAGGAAAGAACGTGAAATTCACGCCTGCGACGTATAGATAACCACTTTAGCAGAGCTCTGTATTCTGAGATATGATCGTAATGATATGACCTAAATTTATTGTATCAAATTATGTTACATATTTCAATAAATTCTGCTATTTAAATATTGTTATTTAATTATTATTATTATTTATTTTTTCCCATCTATGATTTTTTTTTGTTTTCTTTTCACTGATTTATTGATTTTAATTTAGATTTTTGATTTTTTTTTTTTTTTTTATGTACATATAAATAATTTAATTTTAATTTGTTTTGTATATATGTTTTTTTTCCAGTGCCTCCTGGGCTCCCACTGAAAATCAGCGTCGCAGTACGCCTTAGGCTGTTACGACTAATGCTGAGTGGGGGCCTTTTTGGCACATTCATTGTAATTATTTTTTTAAACTTTTTTTCGAAGTGCCAAATAAACATATATTCATTTATTCATACATTCATTCATTCATTCATACATATACGAGTTCAAAGTACGCCAATCAAGCGAAATCTTTTGACGTCGCGTGACCCTATTGGTAGCGCGACGTCAAAAGACTTCGCTTGATTGAATGAAACCAATTACAGCGCTCACTGACAAGCATTTGCTCATAACCTATTTGGCGCGCCTGCCCCGCCTACATCGCCTTTCTAACTTTTATTCCGTGCCCTGTGGTTTCTGGTTCACACACTACGATGGGGTTTTACAGGGGAACGTCGATCCGAATCAAACAGGATAGGAAAGCCCAACTTTACATCTAACTTTTATTTAATTATCCTTAATACAATAATACCACCTCATTATCACAGTAATTGTCGCGTATGATTAATTTATAAATCAAAGGAACAAAGTTCTTCCTTCTCCCGGTTCCCGCGTAAAAATCCGAACCTTCTGATGCCTAGACATTTATCCAATATGACCAAAATGCCCAGTGTGGGCCCACGTCTACACTGGATCACTAGGCTAATAATATTTTATTAATAAAAAAAAAACGCCAATAACGATAATATGATCCCACTTTGAGTAACACTGTCTCTGACTATTAACTGAGAGTTTGTCTTAACATGACTCACGTCCAATATTATATTGTACAACATCAGTTTCCGACATATTCCCATTTGCCATCAATCTGTCAGAAGTTTCCTAATAATGGTTAGATAATATAGTGATGGTGTCTTATCGATGCCCGTTATCGATACAAGTTATTCGGGAAAGCGGGAATTATTATTTAATTGTACAGAGGCCTCACTCCGCAACACAATGTCCGTATATTCGATGTCCAATTCTTGTCCATCTGTCCCTATCACTCATACCGATGTCTCGAAATTATCTGAAGAAAACAGCACGTCAACCTATCACAAAACGTCAAATTTTCTCAATTGATATTGATCTCTACTTGTTAGAAAGTTGAAAATCAATTCAATGACCTTTTAACTTTTTGGATAGATTGACCTGCCGTTGTCTGCAGTTACGGAGTTGCTGTCTAAGTTTTGTTCCTTTGAGTTAGTTATACAGAAAAGTGATGTGCTATTGGGTTGTGGAGACTAGGAGTGGTAAATGAAAAATTTTGGACTCGTTGCGTCTAAATTTGTCACTTTGATAGGGTTACAGCGTTTACTAATGTTGGATTCGTAAGTGTGGGTTGGGTATAAGAAACTACAGAGCGGTTAGCTGAAATTGTTTGACATAAACGCTGACGGCCATTCACTCTCCTTCACTTAAAGGTCTCTTTCATTTTAATAAGTCTTCGATATTTGGGTAATCTGTTGGAAGAATCCGAGAAAATTCGATCATATTCATTATTTAATAAACAAACTTTCGGCCCGTCCCGGCTTCGCACGGGTGGACATAAGATCTTTTTATTAAGATCCCTAATCTTTTTTAGCAATAAATGTAATGTTATATATATGCCTATGTTACTCAGGGTGAATGCAGCTTTCCAATGGTGAAAGAATTTTTTAAATCGGCGCAGTAGTTTTTGAGTATATTCATTACAAACATACACACACACAAAAATACAAATCTTTCCTCTTTATAATATTAGTTTAGATAATAAAAATATTAGCCAATAATTTTTCATAATCTTAATTTTTTCGTCTGTAATAAATATGATTTCATTTACCTGACTTTCGAAACATTCAGAAGGCAACATTTATCCCTAGAGACCGTTGTCTCGTCTGTTTTTCGAATCCTTAATACATAATGTATAGAAATAAACACACTACACTACCATTACGTAAGTGTTGCAATCTCTAAAAGCCCGTCCGTCTGTCGGATGTGTATTGTTCCGTTCTCGGGAATCGATATCTAGGCCGATGCGTCCCTATTTTTATCTTTTAATGGAAGCTTTTTCTTGTACAGTGTTTGTGATAGTGGGGTAGTGTGGATCTAGGTTTTAGCGGGCGAATGTGAGCGTATAGGTTTTTTATCTGTTGGACTTTTTTTTTCTGGCAAAGGAATTTTACAAGTTTTTTTTTCTTATTTTTTCTTATTGGCTAAGGCATCCTAAGATGTTATTTTGCATAATCGCCATGCTTGGCGAACGGGTTGGCTACCGCAGTTTGAAGACGCTGTTGCTCGTTTTCTACTGGCAGTAATCCTTTAGTCACCTCTTACACCTTTAGAAGGGGGGTTCCAACCCTTACACCTTGTCGTCACTACACAACACATTATGTATTTCTTTTGGTTGCCATGTTTTTGTGTAACTTATCTCTTCATTAATTATCACTTCGGGTGGCGGGTTTGCCGATGATTGGTATAAAAATAATAGGGGTTAAAGTATGAAATTACCGATTATTTTTCCACTTTTTATTTTGTTTATAGAAGTAAAGTCATATTATTGCGTAATTCTTTTTGTATTGTATCAAAAACTAAATAAAGTAACTTTTGATAAAAAAAAAATGCAATACTAGTGCCTATTACTTCAAAGGAAGTCGTTGAAAAGACCCCTTACAATGTGTCAGCTGACCTTCTTGCTTCAATAAGTATATTTTTATTATATACTTTGATTTTCAGAAATTTAAATACTATAATGCGTAGCTTTATAACCATCTCACTTTCATCTTTAATTGCATCGAAAACGGTTCAGGAGTTTTTAAAAAAACTAAAAAATTGTTAGTATGGAAAAATGACTTTTCTCGATTTCGTCCATACAAAACGGCAATTTCATACTTTAACCCCTAATAGTTTCAATACATTGTGTATCCTTATCCACATGGGAACAGTTATAAGTCTAGTATTCAGTCTATGTTATTTGTATTTTAACAACGATCCAGTCTTTTTTTTCCTTTCAACAACACTAAGTTGTCGCACGTGCCTTGAATTTCAGCTGGGATGATGGCAATACTATTGTTTCTCGATTGCGGATGATTTATTCGTTTAATTGTGATTACATTATAATTGTGATTACATTACATTGGGATTAAATTTTACATTATAATTACTTTCTAATTTCCACAACATAACTCCGTCTGTATTGTGGACTAGCTGTTCCCCGCGACTTCGTCCGCGCTAATTTTCGTTATTATGTTCGTAATTATTTTTGGCAACATTTTTCACTTATGCTTCACTTCTATTGGTCGCAGCGTGATGTTATATAGCCTAAATAGCCATATATATATAGCCAATAGCCTTCCTCGATAAATGGACTATCCAACACAAAAAGAATTTTTCAAATCGCTCCATTACTTCCTGAGATTAGCGCGTTCAAACAAACAAACAAACAAACAAACTCTTCAGCTTTATAATATTAGTATAGATGATGTGGCCGCGTTCAGAAGATTTTTACATTTTGTATGTATCCATACTAATAATAGGGGTTAAAGTATGAAATTGCCGATTATTATCCCACTTTTTATTTTTATTATAGCTCTTAAGTATAGTCGTATTATTGCGTAATTCTTTTTGTATTGTATCAAAAACTAAATAAAGTTACTTTTGACTAAAAAAAAAATGCAATACTAGTGCCTATTACTTCAAAGGAAGTCGTTGAAAAGACCCCTTACAATGTGTCACCTGACCTTCTTGCTTCAATTAAGTATATTTGTATTATATACTTTGATTTTCAGAAATTTAAATACTATAATGCGTAGCTTTATAACCATCTAACTTTCACCTTTAATTGCATCAAAAACGGTTCAGGCGTTTTAAAAAAAAAACAAAAAATTGTTAGTATGGAAAAATGACTTTTCTCGATTTCGTCCATACAAAACGGCAATTTCATACTTTAACCCCTAATATTATAAATGGGAAAGTGTGTATGTCTCGTTTGTTTGTCCGTCTTTCACGGCAAAATGGAGCGACGAATTGACGGTGGTTTTTTAAGTAGAGATAGTTAAAAGGACGGAGAGTGACATAGGCTACTTTTTGTCTCTTTTCAACCCCCCACTTTCCTTAAATGAGGGGTGGAAATTTGTATGGAGCATTCCGCAATTTTCAAGGTAGAAAGCTAAAAATTGGTATGCGGTCTATTTGTGACTGACAAAAAAATCGTGCATAATATTTTTGGAAATCCTCTCCCAACCCCATAAAAGGGGCGGGTGAAATTTTATTGTTACCCCGAATTGAACGCGTGCGAAGTCGCGGGCAAAAGCGAGTCACCTATAAATTATATAAGAAACTAGCTGTTTCCCGCGACTTCGTTCGCGTCAATTTCTGTTATTATGATCGTGACTATTTTTGCAACATTTTTCACTCATGCTTCGCTCCTATTGGTCTCAGCGTGATGTTCTATAGCCTAAAGCCTTCCTTGATAAATGGACTATCCAACACAAAAAGAATTTTTCCAATCGGACCAGTACTTCATGAGATTAGCGCGTTCAAACAAACAAACAAACAAACAAACAAACTCTTCAGCTTTATATATTAGTATAGATTTACCAATGTAAATATCCCTGGCAGTCCAAATTAAATAAATTACTTGATGCATTTCAGTATGTTAAGTACCAACAGAAGAAGGAATCAACTAAGGTGGCATAGAACCTCATTTGGTAAAGGCGTTGTTTTTATGTCACAAATTGTATAATCTAGTTTTTCTTTTTAGATCAGTAACTTTTAGTGGACTCTAATCTTGTTATATCTTCTTACTATCTGTTGCCCGCGACTTCTTACGCGACAAATTCGGTTATGATCGCGATTATTTTTGCAACATTGTCACATGAATAATATTTACTCATGTGACATTGTTCTCTATTGTTTCGCTCCTATTGGCCGCAGCGCAGCGTGATGTTATACATTATTATAGCCTAAAGCCTTCCTCGATAAATGGACTATCCAACATAAAAATATTTTTTCAGTTTGAACCAGTACTTCCTGAGATTAGCGCGTTCAAACAAACAAACAAACAAACACAGTCTTCAGCTTTATAATTTTATCTTAATATAATATATATAAATTACGTGTCACGTTGTTTGTCCACGATGGACTCCTAAATTACTTACCGATTTTAATCAAATTTGCACACCGTCTGCAGATTGATCCAACTTGAAAAATAGGATAGCTTACATCTCAATTTATAGTCGCAATATTATTTTATTGCAAATTTTCTGTGTAACATGGTAAGGTAAACGCCATATTTGATGCCAATGACATTGTGAGACGTCTTACGTCAAAATCCAATTATATTATTCTGAGGCGATACGAAGTTCGCGGGGTCAGCGGGTCTAGCACAAAAAACTATCGAATCCTAGTCGTTTGCGTGTTCGTATCGCCATCGAAATATTTAGTATGAAAACTTAAACAGCGCTCGCGCGGTCAAAACGAGAACTACAAAACAAAGCACAAACTTTGTGTCGTTTGCTTTCGATACGCAACCGATTCGAAGTCGATAGTTCTTTGTGCTAGACCCACTGCTAGTATTAGTATAGATTATATACATATAAAAGTATGTCGTGTTAGTTACACCACTTATAACTAGAGAAAGGCTGGACGGATTTTTATTATTTTGGTGTTTTTGGTTTGCCTTCGTCGGGAATAGGATAGTAACTATTAAAAACTTAGGAAAGTAAATGTTAAAAAAATTAGGTCAAACGTGATCCAATGAAACGTGGTTTAGTGAGTTACAGTAGTAAACACTGGCTTAATGAACTCTTCTATACGGCCTTGTTGACTTTATTCAGAATAATCTACGGAAAAACATATATATTTGGGTATGTCCAGAAAATAGTGTAGCCTTTACCGATGTGACGACCTTCGTGTTGGAGTGGCGTACACACCGGTTCTCATGGTGTACGCTCCGAAGTCTTAAACACTGGTTTTTATGGCGTCCGTTCCGATTTCGCGGGTTCGATTCCAAGTAGCAGTACCTAAAGGATAAGAAACATGTTTTTCTAAATTTTCTCGGTTCTTAGTGTTTGTGGTATCTTCGTTGTTCCTGATTTCCATAAAACAGGTACTATAAAATAGACTATAATATAGAATATTGACACTTACTTTGAGGTCAGAACAATGTATGTGATGTTGTCCACATTTTTTTTACTAACCGACTTCCAAAAAAGGAAGGAGGTTCTCAATTCGAATGTATTTTTTTTATGTTTGTTACCTCAGAACTTTCGACTGGTTGAACGGATTTTAAAAATCCCTTTTTTTTTTTAGAAGCTTTTCTCCCGTTCCTCTGCCAGCAAGAACTACCTTTACGTTATATTACTAGCTTTTTGCCCGCGACTCTGCCTGCGAAAACTACGCCTTATATCGCACAAACGGTTCTCAAGGAACCTTTTTTCAAGTTATAATCTATTTTTGTATTAACTTTGATGATTTTATCAAATTCGGCCCAGTAGTTTAGGCGTGAACGCTATCATGCAACAGACAAACAGAAAGGGGTTATTTTTGCGTTATAATGCGTTATAAATTTTGAGTTTGGGAGATAAAATAAATAAAAATTCAAGTTGCACAGGTGACAAACATATTTTTTTTATTAAATCAACATTTTTTTAAAACTTCCTTAAAATACCATATTACAGCATTAAAAAAAAACAGTAAATTTTTTTTGCTAGATAATTTGATTGTTCTCTATCTAGGTATAGCATTGTCTATGGTATAAAGATCAGAAAATTCTTGTTCTTCAGAGTTGCGGCTTGCTCTATAAAAGTCCGTAAAATATTCAATGCGGTTCTTGCCTCTTTGATGGAAACCCATGGAATGCATGTGGTATTATTCGAGTCTTCTTTGTAAATCATTAGTATCGGTTTTCTGAGCTACTGAATTAATAAATATAAATATTTATAAATAAATATTTAAGACATGCCTCACTGGGCCACACAGAGCCATCTAGTCCCAAATTAAGCTACTATTAAGTACCCTGTCGTATGGCGTACTAGACAACCGATAAACTTACTTATATTCTTTTTTTTTGTAAATACATACTTATAATACATAGAAAACACCCAGACCAGTACAAAGAGACATGTTCATGCACACAAATATTTATACTGTGCGGGGATCGAATCAACGACCCATGGCTCAGAAGCAGCGTTTACTACCGCTGATCCAAATGGTCGTCAATCTGATCCAAAATCAATTAATAATTTCATCAGATAATGTCCCAGCAGTCATAACTCCATCATCGCACGCAACAAAGTCCTCATTCCTGATTCATACACCACTATTTCCATTCTGCAGGAGGTGGAATATCTTCGGTTTCAGCCTTTGTTGACGACGATGAAAAACCACAGTGTACATAACAGTTTTCGCAGTTACATTTCGCCAAGCTTTATCAGCCATTCTTATGGTGTGCAATACATCTATAGTAGAATTCTTTTTTTCTTTCATATTATTCAACATGTTCCTGACAACTTGATTTCGATATAATGACTTGAAGTTTTTAATGATACCTTGATCCATAGGCTGTAATTTTGATGTGGTATTGGCGGGCACATATGGGATTTTAAGAGCTTTTATTTGTAGAATATCATTATGGGCTGTAACAATTATCAAGGAATAACAAGATTTTTCCGTTTTCTTTGGCCATTTTAATAATCAATATTTATGAGCCAGTCTTTGATAATTACAGTAGTTATCCATGCTTTTGTATTTGATTTACATCTTGAAAAACGAGGTCTTTTAGATATGCCGATGACCAATGGTGAAAGTTTTTCTGTGCCCGAAATGTTTACTGCTAGCAGAATTAGTCAAACGTTCCTTGCTATGCTTGTGGAAAGCACGTGGCATTAATCATTTTTAAAAGTTAACTGTCTTTCCAGGAAGACATTTAAAAAACAGCCTCGTTTCGTCAGCATTAATGATATTGTCAGGTTCGTAACCATAATATAACAAATCATACAATCCCCTTTTCCATTTGTTACAGGTTTCAATGTTGACTTTGTTGACTTGCACTTTTCCCACATTTTATTTTAAAATCAATATCATGTCTTCTTTTGAACTTTTCTAACCATCCATTACTGGCTCTGAAATTATGGAGTCCCAATGATTTCGAGTATATTTCGGCTTTTTCTTGTAGCATTGGTCCACTAACACTGATATTTTGGCCCCGGCACTGCTCAAACCATTTAAGTAAGCACTCCTCCAAGCCCGGGAACTCTGCAACTCGTCGTCTTTTACAGGACAAACTTTGACCGTTTTGTATTTTCCTCATGACCTCCGATTCATTTTTTATTATTGTTGACAGAGTACTCATTGGCAGGCCAAATTGTTCGGCAACATCTTTCTTCTTTTGACAGATCATCACAGCTTCGAGCACTTCTAATTTTTCAGCGAGACTCAAAGTTTTCAGCTTACGTTTCACAGCACTCATGTTTCCAACAATTTTATTTGTAAACTGTTGTAGAAATTGATGTGTATTGCAGTAGAACCAAACAACTTCTGACAATATTTCACTCGACAACAAATGACTTGCTTCGTTAAAATTCAAATGAAATGAAAACTAATAAAATGAAACACCTGCCACCTGCAAGCAAGCGAACACATGAGTCATAAATTCGTGGCAATTCTATTCATTATATACTCCTAAATTGCTTTCTAAGAAACAATGGTGTACTTACTCTGACGGCGAATATAAAAGTCGGTTACTTAGTATTTTTTTTTCGAACTTTAGCGTTAATTAGTCTCAAATAATCGAGTTATAAAGGTTGTATAAAACATTGCTATGTTCGATATACAGAGGTAAAATTAAATTTTTCGAGTTATGGAGGGAAAGTAAATATGTACCAAAATGGCTTGGAGGTACTCACAGATTATTTCGACTAATAGAAGGTTGAGATTTCGAGTATCGGAGGTTTTGGTGTTTGAAGGGAAGGGAACAAAACATTGTTTCGCGATTTTGAGGTTTTCGACTTAACGAGGATATACTGTATTAATGACTTGGAGTATACATTACTGTGGTATGTATACTCTAAGATTAGCGACTAGACTAGATCTTGTTTTATTTTTAAACATTTATAGAATTGCTAATACTTTGCTATTAATAATAATTTTTGCTGCAAACTCGACCCTATTACAACTGAATATGATGTCCTAGTGGATTTGGTGCAGTATGTACATTTGTGCATATGGTATCTTCTAATAATAACGTGCAGTTTCTGTTTATCGTATCTCGAGTCTGCTCATCCGGGGATTTGATGAATGCACTCGAAATAACTTCTATTTTCTATTTATTTACCCCTTTTTTAGGGTTCCGTACTATAATATCTCCTTCCCAGACTCTGAAAATATCATCCCCACGGAAAATGGAAAAAGGTTAGAAAGATTGTCATGCGCCATTTGTATAAGAAACGATGTCGCCGCTTGCGCTCCACTAATAATAAACACACGCTTTCGCACACATAAACGAGTTTAAAGAACGCCAATCAAGCGACCTTCTGGTCGCGCTACGTCGAAAGAAACCAATCACAGCGCTGCGGCTCACTTACATTCATGTTTGGGCAGAAGTATGAGCATTGGCTCATAACCTCTGTGGCGCGCCTGCCCTGCCTACATCGCTTTTCTAACGTTTTTTCACTTCCCCTCTCCACTCTGTCCCTGCGTGCCGATGTGTCTGTGATCTGTCTGCCGTCCATAAGCTATAATGCCGTTAACCGACAATCGGTCAAAATTGACTTTTTAATACCATCAGAATCAGAAAAAAATGCTGAATCTAACACTGTTACCCATATTTTTCTATCTTGCTTAGTTCCTGAGATAAAAAAAATAAGAATGCCGTTAACTGCTTCGCTTTAGCAAAATTACAGAGCTAAAATGCTGTTACATCAAATTACTTAGCTAAAACGTGGTTAAGGGATTTTGACTTTTATTGGCGCATAATATGTTCTATGAAAAATTACCACAGTATATTGCCGTTATCAAAAATTTCCACTCAATACAATCGTTATAGTACTTTGACGATGATATTGCTTAGTAGTTCTTTGCAAAGCGTTAGTATTACATCTCAAGACTAAAACGCCGTTACGTAAAATATTAGACAAAAACGCAGGTAAAGTCTGATAGCGGCATTTTAGCGTTGTATTAGGTGTCTATATTTATTAAAATTGCAATAGCGGGTTGACCATAAATGCTAACTAAATTTAACAGGCTACGTGTTTTGTATATATTTACATGACTTAAATGCCGTTATCCTACATTCTTTAACTATAATGCGGTTATGTTAAAAACATAAAATGAAGATGTTCACGAATGGTAAGGCGTCGTCGTCGCTTCGGTCGATTAGCTAAGTGTAAAAGTTTGAAAGTGTCGCTGCGCCTCTGAACTCCTGGAACACCAAATTAGAACCAAAACGTAGGTATTTTAATTATAAAATTGACAGTATTTTCAAAATCTTCGTTATTAAAGTGAGATTCTCTAGAAATGCCACCACTGTCTGCCAGAAGATGAAGTTGGTAAAGATGTTGAAAAATAATTTCCTGTGGCAGCTTACCCTTTTAATGAAACAATACTAATGTCTGATCTCTCGAGTGTAGAAGTGAAAGATCCGTTTGCAGATTCCGATGATGATAGGGGCAAAGACTTCGTGCCAGATAGTTCAAACTCAGATGATACGAGATATGAAATACGAGTGCTATAAATAGTTACTTAAATTGGGATCAGAACAATTTATGTGATGTTGTCTACATTTATTTATTTATTTATATTATAATTGTTGCCGACAAGCCCAAAGCAGTAAATATGAAAAAGCCTAAAATAAAAAATCTATCTACTCAAAGTACGTAAGAAATTTTTCGAAAGTCATACAGACCTCATCATACCTTCAGCAGCTAAAAAAGATTTATAATTTTACATCAGGGTTTGCAAAAAATACGGAAACAATATTTCACTATGCAAGTACGAGATGTTTTGAGGAGGTTTTAGTACTTGCTGGAAATGCTTTTGTTTTCTATGTTTTACTCATTAATGAACATTCTTTCAATGATTGTGAAAATCATGATCCCAGTTACTTACAAACTAACACAAATTACGACATTAAAGAAAAAGTAAAAACAAAGAATATATTGAAAAAAAAAGACAACACAGAGACAATTATTGATAAGACTCTAAATTAAAATATAATGAATATAGCACATAATATAAAATTACAAAAAAATTATAACAAGTGGACTAATCAACGAATGTTAAGACGAAGTTATAGTTCAGATATATGTAAAAACTCTTTAAATTTTGTAAAACCTACAACTAAACAAGAGGTCTTTCTCGCAAGCAAAGAAACACAATAGATGTATGTTATAACGAAGCGTCGGCTATCGAAAATGAAGCTTTCACTCAAAATCTGAGCCAGAATCATCGCCACTGCCAAAATTACACAAGAAGTGTGGTACACCCCTTCTCCAAAGGGAACTAGAAAAAAATATGAAAGAACATTAGAGCATGGTGTCAAAACAACTGTGATAAAAGCTCTAAAAAAATGTACTTCTAAATTCAGTGAAGAAGATCGAATTTTAATTAATAAATCGTACTGGAAAATGTATTGTTGCTACCACGTCAGATTCCATTCATAAGAGCACACACTTTAGCAAGTAGCAATACCACAACGAAAATCTACGGTCGAACCAAAGAGAAACCTAAAACGGGCATTAATACTTAAAAGAAGTGATGATGTTAAAGTAGATGTTTGTAAACATTTCTTCCTCACTACCTTAGCCTACGAGAATACCAACGACAGACCGTTTCTTAATAATTTCACACAAGAATCAACAGATAAACGCGGAAAACATCAAAAGAAGCATCCATTTGACCGGGGCTTATTAACTGAACATGTAGAATCGGTAAACCCACTACTGCCTCACTATAGACGAGAACATGCTCCATTGCGACGATATTTTCAAATATTAATGTAAGACTTGCAGCAAGCATTTGCATTTCCTTGAAATTCACCTAGATAAAAAAATATCTTATAAAACATATAGACAATACGTAAAAACAATGAATAAAAGTTTCATTCAACTCGGTAAGAAAAAATGCGAATTGTGCAAAGCCTACTCTATCTATCATAGGGAGAACCTTATTGGCACTTGAATTTATTGTTTTCCATCTCAATGTACTACAAAACGTTGTGCAAATAAATGTTTGAGATTGACTTTGACTTACATAAAAAGGAAACTCAACATGATGTCTTCTGATTATTGAAGAATGTGCTGTTCGTGTAGACTGGGCTAAACATCATGAGGAATATAAAAAAGCAAGGGCACTATAATAATACCATGAACACAAAGCAATCGAAAGTGAGTAAAATATTTCAGTGTAGATCTTGAAAAAGTCATTATTGTTACCAAGAATGAAAAGTTTCAAGTCTGTTCTCTTATGTCAACGACTTACTGTTTTTATTAAAACTTTTGCTACTGTTGGAAAAATTACCTTGCTCTCTAAACCTTTGACAGTTATTTGGCATGATGCAGTCGCAGGAAGAAGACGGAATGACATTGTCCGCATTCTATCATTTCTTCCTTCGTCACAGAGATGTTGCGGATATTTACTTTTATGGCAAGATAATTGCAGCTCACAAAATAAGAATAGGGTTTTTTACTCTCTGTATATTGTATTATGTTTTATAAGAATCTTTATAGGATTAATATAATAAACATTGTTTTTAGAAACAGTTGTGTTACTGACAGTTACTATTTTTTATATCAATAGCAGAAAATTGTTAAACTGCTTTTAGAAATTAAAATAAATAGTCGTTTTAATTGATCTCAAAAAGTCATAAAAATGGAAAGGATTTAATTTTGTATTGTCTTTTAAAAGAATCTACGTAATTATTATATATTTGTAACGCTGTTAAAGCAGTTGATGATTGTTGTCATTTAGGTACTAATCTATTATTTTAAAGAATAGTAAAAATTCTGAAAATCTGCTACATTAAAGAAATAATGATAAAAAATCTTTATAATTGTTCGCCACAAGCCACGCAAATGCATTTTTTTTCTAGATGTTGATTATCAACACTAATACAGGTTATATTGTTTTGACATAAATACATTTGTCTTTATTTTCTAAATTATTAAGTAACTGATGCCTAGCTTGAATGCCGTTATGGTGAAAGGTTTTGTTTTTAGCTGCATTTTAGTCTTGTAATAAAGACGAATCAAATTATGCATATCAAAAGCTTCATTATTTATGTGCTAATACATGACTAAAATGACGTTAACGTACATTAACTGCATTATAGGCAAGCAATGTCTTGTCTAAAAACAAAAAAGTATTACCTAGGTAAAACGCCGTTATACTGTTTAACGGCATTATAGTTTAGTAAAATTATAAGTTAGAAAATCGTTTTACAAATTTATCAAATTTATTCAAGATCCAACACTTGAATGCCGTTAAGGTAGCCATAGCGGCGTTTTAGTTGGGTTTATTATGAGGTATTTGTTATTTGATACTTAATTAAAACGTATAAATTAAAATATTTCAAAACCTATAATACATAGCTTTGAGAGAGTTTTAATGTTTTTTAGCTCCCATAATTGCCTATCTGATGGTATATTAAAGTTACACATTACTCTTTTACTTTTGAAACAGCGAATTTTTTTCCGTTCCCTCTCTTTAAACTCGTTTTTCTCCGAATGTGGTTTTGGCACTTAACGGCATTTTAGTTTGTGGACGGCAGCTGTGTGCTGCTTCATGCGTCTGTGTTCTTTCCTGCGTCTCTGTGCGTGCCCGTGACTATGTGTGTGTGCATATGTGCATGAGTGTGTGATCTCTATAGTTGTCAACGTACCCCATCGGCGAGTATTTGTGGGGTCTCAGTGGTAGCAGGGAGAGACAATGAGGTTTTGGCCGCTCGCCAGGCGAGGCAAAAGGCGACCGAACTCTATAGTATTAAATGTTTTGCACGCTTCCTAAATCTAATTGATTTAATGTTTCGGAGGTAATACATAATGGATAAAACACCTTTTAAGACATACTGAGATACTAAACATAACATCATCATCATCATCATGATGATGATGATGATGATTATGTTTAGTATCTCAGTAACATCATCATCATCATCATTATGATGATGATAATGTTAATGTTTAGTATCTCAGTAACATCATCATCATCGTAATCATGATGTTAATGTTAATATTTAGTATCTCAGTAACATCATCATCATCATAATCATGATGTTAATGTTAATGTTTAGTATCTCAGTAACATCATCATCATCATAATCATGATGTTAATGTTAATGTTTAGTATCTCAGTAACATCATCATCATCATCATCATGATGTTAATGTTTGATGTTAATGTTTGACAGGATGAAACAAGTGATCGATTTTGAGTAGGTACACAGGGTGTTAGGTAAATGTTTTTTTATTTATAAATAATGGGCTTGCTCTTGACTACATACTTAACTATACGGTTAAGAAGAAGCCTAAGATGGAGCGAGCTTACCCAGAGGTACTGGTTTTCCCGCACACCAGCGGAACACAGAGGCGCTGTTTGTCGCTGGACTCCGGCAGGAGGGTGGTAGCATCCAGGCGGCCTCTTACGAAGCCTACCACCGCAGAGGGATCTGTTAGCTGTCATCATTGGATAGAACGATTTGATATCATCATTGAATATTATGTTAATATAGGATGGTTCCGGTTTGCTATACCGTTCAACTAACACGCTGTATGTCTTGGCATGACAAGCCCAATTAATATTGACTTAAAAAAATGGTTTACCCGTCTGACAATAACGCCCCGTTGGTCTAGTGGTGTAAATACCGGACAAGGTCTCGGGGTCCTGGGTTCGATTCCCGGAGTTTGAGTTTTTGAACAGTGCTCGGGTTTGTGATCATCGCCCCGCATTCGGCAAGCGTGGTGATTATGCCTGTACCCATCATTGATGTGGTGGATGATTACAGGCTGTTAGGTACTTATAATAATTAATCTATACTATAATATTATAAAGCTGAAGAGTTTGTTTGTTTGTTTGTACGCGCTAATCTCAGGAAGTACTGGTTCGATTTGAAAAATTCATTTTGTGTTGGATAGTCCATTTATCGAGGAAGGCTTTAGGCTATATAACATCACGCTGCGACCAATAGGAGCGAAGCGTCAGTTAAAAATGTTGCAAAAGTAATCGCGATCGTAATAACAGAAATTGACGCGTACGAACATAAAGTCGCGGGCAACAGGCGGGTAATTATAACATGTAATACGCTGTAAATGAATAGTAGACCGAGTCAATTTCATTCCATTACTGAATAGTACTTACCCCCGTATTTATAAAGAAGTAATTACTTATTGCTTAAGAAAGTCATAACTTAAAGTGTTCATACCTAGTGCTTATTTGGCTGAAAATGCAAACTTTTGGTAGTTATAACTTCTAGTAATTTCTTGATTAAGGCATACAAATTGTCTCTCAAGTAATTACTTGTAGTCAAGTAATTACTTTTACTTGTTTATAAATACGGGGGTTAGTGTCCAGGAAGACAATCGTGTTATGGTTTCCTTCAAACTATGTACAAACAGTACATTAGATTAAACACCAAGGCATCTTAACGTCGTTGACATAAGAGGGAGTTTGCTACGAAAATGTGTGACCTCATATTTAAAGGTACAAACGCAATACGTTTACATAACCCAATTAACCTTAAGTTCAAAAGATTAAAGTGCAGATTGGAATGCAATAGACATAGTTTATACTATCTTGCGTAAACATAAATGATAGCTGCGCAAGCGCATAAGTAGTGTGTTTAAGAGGAAACACTACGGGCGAGAGAATTGAAAAATAGGTATTTGTAAAATCTATTGCTGTCGCGCAGTGCCAAACGTATTCACCGCAGAGTGTTATAGAGACAACTGCTTCTTGGACCGAAAATACCTACTAAAAGCACACCAAATCAACGTTTCGTAGTCCCCCGATTACTTTTCCAAAACTAGACCGATTTAGATACTTTTTTCATTAAAAATTAAAGAAAGGCTTTGGCCGTGTTCGTATGTTTTCCTTTTTTTTCTAAAATTTAGCCAAATTTTTTTTCTGTATGTTTGAACACAGCGGAAAATCTGGCGATTTTTTTCGATTTTTGAGGGCTCATATCGTTTTTATTAATTAATTTATGAAAAAACAGAAAACATAGAAACATGCTAATAGTGGCCATAAATTTGTGTAATAAAAATTATTGCTCTACTGGCATTATCCAGGGAGGAAACAGGTGACTACGTTTGTATGGAAAAACGGCCCTTGTTGGCCTTGAGCTTGCATATTAGATTTTCATATCTATGATTGACAATGGCGAAAGATCTTGATAATTCGTCAATATAAAATAACAGCTACAGACTCCTCTGTACGCGTGGAAATATAAATTTGAAACGATTTCACGGAAACGTAAACGCTATCGGAATAAAAAAAGTGTTTCTTCATGCCAATTTCATCTATATCTGTTGAGCCGTCCCTGTGTGATTGCGTGACAAATATTCCACCCAATGTGTTTTTTAATGTGTATACATATAAGTTATAAAATACCGTCTACCCTTAAAAAAGGACATTTAAAACACCTAATCAGAACAAAGAAACGATTACAATAGACGACTGCAAAAATACCTCGCCACTTTCGAATTTTGAATAAATTCCCGCCACTCTAGGTGGGCGGACATGAGCGCTCATTTCCTATTGCATTTTTTTTTTCATAATCTCAACGAAGGTTTTAATTGTTTAACGGCGTAGGGTCGCCGCACACGGCCATTTACTACAGCTACTGAACATCAAGTTACGGTCTGATTTTGATTATTCTGATCCGGTCTGGTTGATCTGTCTAGACTAATGTAACATTTTTAATCTTTAATTTAATTTTTTGCCTTAAGCACTCTGCTCTACCCACTCCTACCTTCATAGTTTTTTCCTGGACCCAGGTTGCCTGCAAGAGATCGTTTATAAGTCCGCCTAAGTTGTAAAAATCGACTGTAATTTCTTTGTTTAATTCGCAGTACGGTTAATTTTGAAAAAGTCTCTTTAAAATAGAACTATAAAAATGAAAGCGCCGAATTGAATACCTCCTCTTTTTAATGTCGGTTGAAAAAGGAATTCTATTCTCTCGTTTCATACATTTTGATGTCCTTTTTTAGTAAAAGTTGTTATTTTTTTGTGTTTAAGCGACCACAAAGGTCGAACTCGTGAGTGTGGGTGGGTATCATGTGTGGCCTCAGACCTGCGACATTTAGTATTCCTACGCTTTTCGCTCTCTGCATATACAGTGGGCGAACTGGCTTCACACTGGGCCGTGATTCGGATAAAAATAACTATAACTCGAATACTATAAAAATTTACAATGGTTAATTGTATGTTGACTAGGGCTGGCGTGAATTACTGCCGCATAAATAACGCACCTAACCATTTCTTGTTTGTTTGTGGAGGGAGATCCTTAGGAGAGGCCTGACCTCTAATTCTGCTAACCAAATTGTATCACACACAATAGTGATTGAATAGCAGGTTTTTGACAGTTCTAGTATGGGCTAAATGTCGAAATCGCCCAATTCAATCAAGATTGAACTGCAATTGAAATAGCCGAATAAGGGGCTAAATTTTAAAATCGCCCAATTCAATCAAGAATTTTTTGTTGTTCTCTGAATGAATGTACAAGAGTTGCAATGTTCACAATCTGTTACGAAAAAAATAGTTGATGGTATTTGTGCTATCGCATTAGGTTAAGCCTGTAATGATAGTCATAAGTTAATTAATAAATAACAATAAATTGGCTGTTGTATTATGTCGATATATACATATATATATATATATATATATATATATTAAGATTTGTATTGCATGTATAATTTTTGTATTGTATAAATACAACGTATTTGCTGTAAAACATCTCTATCTATATCTTTTATATGTAAATGCTGTTAGTTTTCCATGTATGAATAAATAAATAAAATAAATAATAAAAAAAATATTGTACTGCAATTGAAATAGCTGAATAAGGGTTCTGCTATCCTGCTGTGGGCGTCGTTAGGCTGAGGCCTGAGATGATGATTAGTATCTGAACTATCGCTGCAAATATCGTAGTGTTGGCACATAAAAAAAATCTCTTCACTTCCTATGGGTGTCGTAAGAGGCGAATAAAGTAAAGTAGTACTGCCAGAAGAAGTCGGGCAACATATTCTTTTCTCCACCATTGGCTTAACTACGATCAACAGTTCACCTGTTAAGCGTGATGTCGATCATGGTAAAATACTCCTTTTATAAGAGGTTTCATCAAGATCCATCTATGTACTTTTTAATAGGTAAGTTACTTTAAAGCTTCCCATTGTTTGCTTAAAGCGTGGCTTCTGTAATTCCACTATTCATTATTCTAGGCCCTAAACGTCTCTAAATATTGAATAAGCCGCTAGGCAGCATTATTGAAACCCTTCGCGAAACCCGGGTTTCCGTGAAAACCCTGGGATTTTCACTTGGAATTTTTGAAAAGGGCCTTGGTTATTTATTTATTTATTTATTTATTTATATTAACACATATCTTCATTACATATTATAGGTAAGGTCTCGCAAAACCTTTAAAAAGGTTTGACTGCGAGTACATAGTTAACTCAGAATATAAAATTACATAATGCTTAATATATATTTTTTTCCTATTATTCATTCCTATATTAAATAGGTAGATAGAATCTTTATTGCACACAAAATAAAGAAATTACCTACGATTTTTATATTAAACTACCTTTTTCATATTTTTTGAAGGGTGATTCCTGGATTAAAACTTCCCCAAATCCTTTCCAGGGTATCGAAACTATCGACATGATTAACTTTATCTTAATTGGTCAAGAAATTATGGATTTTTGGTGTTGTGGGTTAAAATTGATATTCAAAGCGTCTTACATATCTTTATTACTCAAAAATGCGCACCCTCTCAAGTTATATTTAAATTTTTTGAAAAGGAAATAGTCTCAGCCTAGATCGGTTAAACCACAAAACAGACAAAGTAGATTTAGGTATCTGTTCTGTGGATTAAACACTCTTATGTATGATGAAGCAATCATAATGACACTAATGGGGGCTATCGCTAGTGAATTTGCCACTAGAGGCGCTTGTGTCGCGTGAGGTCCAATATCATTCACTTTTCACTAGTTTTAGCGGAATTTGTTGCATAAATTATAATTTCTTTAAATTACCTGCTGGAAAGTGATCACCTTGGTAAAATATCGCAAATATGGATTATTTGGCGATTAATGTGAACGCTTTAAAAGCGGAATTAAGAAAAAGCGCAAAAATAGGCGGCCTCAAGAGCAATTATTTCAGAAGTTAGTTTGTTGATATCAAGATAATTATTTATAAATAATAAACCTTAATTAGATTCAAGATATACTTTGTTTCGGCGCCAATCGCCTTTGTCAGCTATACCTCCGGACCTCAGTCTACAGTGGCGCTAACTGTTGCGCAAAGAAACGGTAGTCCCCATTGACCAAACATCACAATGTTTATATTTTCAGAGAAATAAAAAGAAACATCTCTGTACTTTTATCCATTACTTTCATCCTTCCTCGGTTTTTTGAAGCGTGGCTTCTGTAATTCCACTATCAGCTATTCAGGGCCTTAAACGTCTCTAAATATTTAATAAGCCGCCAGGTGGCGGGCGCGTCCTCGATTATTAAAACCCCTCGCAGAAACCCAAAGGTTGCCATGAAAACCCTGGGGTTTTTCAAAAGCTTTGAATGTACAGACCGCAGCGTATTAGGCTACACACTGGTGTACTTTATTCAGTTGGAGTATGTGCGATTTTGCAATAAAAATGTTTAGCTTGATGTGCAGATTGTACATGTGGGAATTCTGATAAATGCTAGGTAACGGATGTTTGGAGAATATTTTATTTAATGGATTAAGGCACTGCGTTCGTATCATGCGGTGTGAGGTAGATTTTTTGATTTTGTATGATAATTGTTTAGAACTTGAGAAGATTATACATTACAATAAGTCTTTTTGTGATACGGACTCCTACCTGTAACTTTGTACCCGTAAAGTTTGAAGTTTGAAATTGTCTAATGGGTTTTTCTTGCCTATAGTCTCTTTATAGATCTTAGCCAGACCCGTTCTAAGTAAGGTTGGTAAGCTAGTCTTACCAACCTTACTAATTCTGATTGCACACCAAAATAATACATTTACAGAAAGATGCACGTTCGGCCAGAAGCTGTGCACCAGTTTAGACAAAATTTCATGTCTCAGTGAAATAGCGATTGGGACTAGACGTTTAAGTATTATTAAGTGTCAGAATATATTTGCACGGGAAAATCAACCCTGTTGTTCTCTGACGCGCGAATGACTTTCAACCTTAGGGTGATAAACCACTTTCTTGGCCGACCGTACAAGTTTTATCGCCAAGAGCGATCTCTTTCAGACAACAACAACAAAGAAAAGGGAAGATGAAACAGTCTGACAGTACTCCTCTAGTCGCCTCTTACGACACTCATAGAACGAGATAGGTGGTGCTTTTATTCTATTTCATGCTCAAATCACAAAACACCTCGCCTTAACGCGCACGTTATAACATGTTTACGAGATTGCCGTGAAATTTATTACAGTCGATTTTAATGTAATTTGTTAACGACAGACACGAGATCAATTTGCTTTCATTCGGGATGTTTGTTTTAACATTCCAGAATGATTTAGCCTCATCATCATCATCTTCATCATACAATAAGTAAGTATGTAAGTAAATAAATTAAGTAAAATAAGCGGTTGTCTAGTTCTCATGACCTAAGCTACTTATTTGTAGCTGATTTTTATTCTTGTAGCTATGTATTTTAAAGTAGGTAATCAGTTTGAAAAAGTACATAACAAAAGTATCTATTCTAAAGTACTATTTCAAAATAGGTTCTATTTCTAAAATAAGATAAGGTACCTACCTATTAATATGAGACTAGATGGCTCTGTGTGGCCCAGTGTGACGTGTCAGAATTTTTTTGGCTAATGTTAACAATAGCAAAGTCTTTTACGCTTTTACACGTAAACTACTAATCCGATTTTGATAAGATTTGGATAAGATAAAAATAAAGATAAAATACCTACCTTGAAAAAGGACATTGAAGAATGCCATAAGGCTTTAAGTCCTCCTTTTGTACATTTTTTTACTGATTTGTGCATTAAAGTTTAAATAAATAAATAAGTAGGTTACTGAAAATCCCGGAAAACTGTGCAGTTCCCATGCGATAAATGCTTTAAATTGTGTATGAAGTCGCGGGCAATAGCTAGTTGTTAATTAATTAATAGCTTACAATTCAAAACCCTCAGAATCCACCTCAATTTAACCCCGGTAATAGCCATATGTTCTCCTACACTAACATCCATTTTAATTTGCTGTATAACTGACATTATTGCCCTAATAATAAGGTTGAATTTCAACTCACGTTACGTTTATAAAATTGATACTCGGTAGTCTTCCGGCCATTAGAAATATAAGAAGGAAATTCGCCATATCATGTACGCTTTGCTAAATTAAATGGAACTCTAGGCCTTGTTGATAAGCTACATTTCACGATGGTGAAGTTGGCAATGGATCACGCTAGCTAGCCCTTATGATGTCATGATGCGTTGTTTAAAACATTAATAGGATTAGGTGAGCTAAGTGCTGCCCCCAATTGATTTAATTTTATTACTTCTAAACAAAAGCTATTCTCAAAAAACTGTAATAATAGCAAATTAGCAAATTACCTCTAGTATTTATTGAATAACAGTAAATTTTTTATTTAGTTGTTTATAAAGTCGAATTTGTCGCTAACGCCAAAAGCGGCCGTTTTTAGCAATAATGTACAATACGAAAGAATGCCAGAATGAAAAGCAGTTAACAGTGGTTCAATAAATACTAGAGGTAATTTGCTAAATTGCTATTATTCCAGTTTTTTGAAAATAGCTTTTGTTTAGAAGTAATAAAATTAAATCAATTGGGCGCAGCACTTAGCTCACCTAATCCCTTTAAGCAATTTGATAAAACAATAGCTGGTGCTAGTACACATGACAAACAGATCGACTTACCACATAGTGACGAATTCCCTCAATAATAATAGGGGTTAAAGTATGAAATTGCCGATTATTTTCCCACTTTTTATTTTGTTTATAGCTCTTAAATATAGTCGTATTATTGCGTAATTCTTTTTGTGTTGTATCAAAAACTAAATAAAGTAACTTTTGACAAAAAAAAAATGCAATACTAGTGCCTATTACTTCAAAGGAAGTCGTTGAAAAGACCCCTTTCAATGTGTCAGCTGACCTTCTTGCTTCAATAAGTATATTTGTATTATATACTTTGATTTTCAGAAATTTAAATACTATAATGCGTAGCTTTATAACCATCTAACTTTCAACTTTAATTGCATCGAAAACGGTTTAGGCGTTTTTAAAAAAACTAAAAAACTGTTAGTATGGAAAAATGACTTTTCTCGATTTCGTCCATACAAAACGGCAATTTCATACTTTAACCCCTAATAATTATTAATTCGCATCGTCGATGTAAATTTTATAAGAACTAGATACACGGTCCGACTAGGGTTGCCATGTCGCCAAACCTATTAGCCGGACAGACCAGCCAGTTTGTCCTGACATTTGGGTAGAAAGGCCGGACGAAATATCGTTACGAAAAATAAGGTAGGAAAAAATTGTAATGTAAAATCAAGCTTTTTTGATTATTATCATAAATCTCAGTAAATGCGAGCGCGACCGACAGTCGGCACGGCGCTCGCTCGTTTGCGAAATGAAAAAAGCCGGACAGGCCGGACACCGTTTATTCTGGCCGGACACGATATCAAAAAGCCTACCTATGTCCGGCTTTATCCGGACGCCTGGCAACGCGATACAAAAATGATACCTGTCCCCAATTGAATGATTCACGTTCATTTTATGTTTAAAAAATTGGAAAAAATGGAAAATATTATGTTATTTATTTATTATTTATTGATTATTTATTTATTATTTATTTATTATTTATTTATTATTTATTTATTATTTATTTATTATTTATTTATTATTTATTTATTATTTATTTATTATTTATTTATTATTTATTTACTATTTATTTATTTATTAGACAAACAGAGTTTTACAGTAAAATATTCAGTTGTCCCACAAAACTATTTACATAGTTTGTCTGTGGGATCACGAGTCTCTAACATATCAAATTAAAACTTGAATAGGTACTAAGCTAAGTTAGCGAAAAAATACTTTTTAAGTTTTCTTTTAAAAACATTTTTATCATGTTCCCGGCGTATATCCACGGGCAAACTATTTAATAGGTATGGTAACCGTTTCTTTAATGTTCTATCACCAAAATAGTTAGTTACTTTAGGTACCTCAAATTTGCCCGCAGACACTGACCGGGTACAATGTCTATGGTTGACCAATGTTGGGCTATTCTCCTGACTGTCATGGTTATTTGTTACTAATAGGTTTTTATGTTTTAAACTGACCGGGAGACTTCTACAAATCTTAAATAATAATTGATTCGCATCGTATTATTTAATCTTCTCTATGTCTCCGATGCACCTAATTGAAAAACTCTTCTGATAGCTAAACTAAAAGCCCAGTTCGAAGTGTCCTATAGTTATACAGCTCTTGTACACACGTCGGCACATCAGACTATACATGTTGACCTTGAGACCGTCTTTATGCCCTACGCAATAAAAGCTGTTATCGCAGTTCAACTGTTTAACTTGATGTGCTGTCGAGTGTACATCACGCAGTGTTCAAGCATTGAGCTGTCCAGCACTCAATAGGGCCCATTCATCACTTTGTTTACTTACTGTGAGGACTGAAAGGCTTTACATAGCATGTGTCCGCGACTATGTTCATGGATGGACACTAAGGTGGGAAGTTAAAGAGTTTGTTATGTCTTCACTTGCGGTTTTCTAGCGTTTTGTCGCCTCTTTTTGTTGGGTAATCTTAGACTATAATCACAGAAGTCTTGTAAAATGAATAAAAATATAACCTTTAATTCTTTGATTTCGGAGGTACAGACGACAGCATATTTAGCTATACACTAGGGCTTCCTTAAAGATATTATAGTTGAGGTTAGACCGAGATTGCAACAGAAACTGTCAGCCTGATGCGCAGGCCACTGTACGTTACCAAAAACATTTATGAAACTGCTGGCTCACAGCACAGCGTAAAGTTTTAGCCTTGAATGAATTCTTCTTCACAAACAATGTCTAGGTAACTCAATCGGTTGGAGCAGTCCCCGCAAAGGGAAGGTTGTGGGTTCAAAGCATCTAAAAATACTTTTTTTTTTCATACTGAGTTGTAATGATTATAATATTTTTTCTAATTGTTTCAGATCATCTTCACCAACGCAATGCAGCTGACCAACTTCAAAGATGTCACCGCCTAAACACATCACCGGAACGAGAGTTCACCCCGCAAAATGGCCTGAATCTCATCTGAACCTCACAAATTGTGATGATAAAACCAATACGCGATAGTTATATTTTTATTAATAATAGAAATAAACACCACGTTCCTTTAGCATTAGAGTCAATTAGTTAAACCAAAGTTAAGATAAATATACTAGGTTCTACCTCCGTATATAGAACGCATATTTTTTCTAACCAAAGCTAATTTAAGATGTCCAATCAAATGCCAATATACAGTCAGGTCGTGCCCAAATCACAGTACAGGGGTAAATCTGGGAAGGCGACGAACCGTTCGCAGATAAACCGGGCTGACTTCGACCCGTTAAACTTCAATAATGGGGGGAATTTCGTTAACGAAAAGGGGGAGAAGGAGAAAGAGAAGAAAGAGAGACGGGAGAGGTCCAGAGACGAGACGAGTAGGTCTAGGAGGAACCAGACGAGGAATGAGGCGAGTGAGAACAAAGTCGAGGCGTACCTGAGGCAGAATCAGGTCAGCATGAGGCAGCAGCAACACCGGCACGCAGGCGTCAGGCAAGCTGAGCACAGGGTCAACCTTAGGTGAGAATTGTTTTAGCTTCTGGGCATCGATTTATAACAGCTGTTCCCCGCGACTTCGTCCGCGTCAACTTCCGTTTTTATGTACGTGATTATTTTTGCTACATTTTTCCCTGATGCTTCGCTCCTATTTGTCGCAGCGTGATGTTATATAGCCTTAAGCCTTCCTCAATAAATGGACTATCCAACACAAAAAGATTTTTTCAAATCGGACCAGTACTTCCTGAGATTAGCGCGTTCAAACAAACAAACTCTTCAGCTTTATAATATTAGTATAGATAAAAACTAAGTAAACAGTCCGATACAATAATGACACCTAAATCTTTGATTGAATGATTGATGTTGATTTTATGTCAGTGTCAACTTTATAACCCGGCCAAATTATGTTGCAGTAAGGATGTTTATGTCATGTTGTATCTATTCGATTATTCAACGTGTTCCTTTTGATATCCCATAACTCTAGCATTAAACAGGCCAATGTAAAGAATCAAATTGCATATGAATTATTTTTCAATTATTCGTTTTTTTTTTGTTTAATTTTTTCATACCAAATCATTCTAAAAAGTCACGACTGTTTATGTAAAACACCCTTACCTTGTTATGAATGAACTTTTGAATGAAAACGATTTACTCGTACCTACTTATCAATGAAACACCTACACACGTCAATGTTTTTTTACAAGTTACGCTCTCCCGCTTTACCTTGTTATGAATGAACTTTTGAATGAAAACGATTTACTTGTACCTACTTATCAATGAAACACCCACACACGTCAATGTTTTTTTACAAGTTACGCTCTCCCGCTACTTTATTACTACACTTTATAGTCCATAAAATATAGCTTGATTAGAATGACACCTGTCAAACTGAGGTGGCTAGTGATGGGACTGACTCGACTGATCAAACGAAAAAAAAAACAGTTAGATTAGATATATTAAGATTTAACAGTAAGTCAGTATCGTGATCATTATCAGAATAATTGGAACAATCATGAAAATCAATTAGAAAACTTTTTAGGCATGTAGAATCTAATATTTTTGAAAATTTTTCGTTAATTATTAAATAAATAAATAAATAAATAAATGTGGACAACATCACATACATTGTTCTGATCCCAATTTGAATAACTTTTTTTAAAGCATTCGTATTTTGGAAACCAGAAACAACGAAGGTACCACAAACACCCAGACCCGAGAAAATGTAGAAAAACGCATTTTTTCAACATTGACCCGTCCGGGAATCGAACCCGGGACCTCGGAGCAGGCGACACCTTGAAAACCGGTGTGTACGCCACTCCGCCACGGAGGTCGTCAATTAATAATTGCAATTTAATGTTCTTAGCATCAACTAATTCTTATTAAATCATTTGTAACATTGTTAATCTGTCGATTTCGATTTGTCGATTTTACGTCATCACTAGCGATTATGAAAAATTACGTAACCTTGTAAATACGTCTATTAAAGTTAAGTGTAATTCTTGTGACTGGATTATATTAATGTTTTTAACTTTAAATATCAATTTTATATAATTAAATTGATTAATATGTACAGCAAAGTATAAAAAAATATTCTTAACATGCCAGTTACCAATATTGTTTTGTGTGCAAATGTGTTTCACTTGTGTGACGCTGGTACAAAGTTACGTCGTTTGTTTCTGAGAGAACTGTCATTCTAATCAAGCTATATTTTAAGGAAGTGTAAGTTTGCGAACGTCTCGCTAAACTAAGGATTCGCCATACTGGTTACATGTTTTTAACAAATTTAACTAAATTTGATGTTATATTCGTAACTATTGATTTTAAAAACCACATGTTATAGGGCGTTTTTAATTTTTTTTCCCATAGAACATAACCTTAGAGTTATGGGATATCAAAAGGAGCACGTTGTATAGGTTGTACTAAATGTGCACCCTTATGTCAAATTGGTGCACTTTAAGTTAGGACACTTTTTTGACAGCGATTGTGTAGGTATATTTTTTTAGTTTACATCAATGCTTCTAGAAATATGAACTTAGTTGTTTTGAGATTTCAACTATGTGCCTTGTTTTTATACGTTCCCTATATTTCGGCGCTGTTGCAAGCGCCATGATCAGGGAAGAACTGATGTCACTGCCGGTGGGTGGTTTTTACGAGTAGGTATATAAACTCTACCTATCCTACGGCACAGTCTTTCTCTACCACTGGCCACACTGCGATTGCCAACCTGCCAAGAGTGGCGATTATGGCAGAATCTTTCTTTTTCCTCCTGTGTTTAGCATTGAATAATAAAGGCTGTTGAGAGTAGTGGATAGATAATAAGGCATAAATGAAATCGTTGCTACCTAAGCTCTAATTAAAAAATATCTTAAACACGTCTCCAGATCCCTCCCGCTTAACGATGCGGCACCTACACGTGGCCACGATCGGACCCCGACTGAAAAACACCGTGGCTTCCCCGAGAGAGATAGGGATGCGAACAGGGAGCATCGACGCGAGAGAGAGCGGGACAGGGATAGAGACAGAGACAGGGACAGGGAGAATTTCGAGTTTGACGGTGAGTTAATTTAGTAATACAATGTATTGTTATGTTTGGTTACAAATAGCAAAAGTAGAGTCTCGAATTTGCGTTATTAAAAATGTTGTAAAATATTTTGGGTTTTGTTACAAATGGCAAAGCAATAATAAATACAAAAGCATGATACTACGAGTATTTGGTAGCCTTGGCGCTAGTTTCCAGTGATAAAGTCACGAGAGTCACTTTTACACGTTCTAATATTTTAACCCATCACTGCTTCGGGGGAAGGATGTGTGCCGAGAGGAACTCGGGCACTATTGACAGCCTCTTTTATAATAAATTATGATAAACAGAGGATATATTATGTTAGGGCGAGCTAGGACAATTTAATGCGAAAAATGTATTCTAACATTCATACATATTATCGATAGAAGTATGGTTTGCCCCTTTTCATGAAATATACTTTAACCAGCGCTTTATTTTCTTAAATAACAGTCATAGCTCTACTAGCTCTAGCAGCCCCCTTTAATTCTCTCTTATTCTCTTCTCAATCGTTCCCCCATTACTGAGGATCGTGACTCCTTAGACGCTTCATTGTCTGCCGCCAACTGCTACGGTCCGTCTCCTGGTGAAGGGCGGCGCTGACTGGTAGCTCCAGCTGTTCGGAGATCTGTTCTGACCATCTCTTCGGGCCGCGGCCTCTGGGTCTTTTGCCTTCAATTTGGCCTGTCACTACCAGCTTTTCTTAATTGTATCTATAAATTACCTATGAAACTAACCACTGAAGTAATGCTAGTGCGTCAGTCACCTCTATTTATTTATTTATCATTCCCTCTTCCAGGCACTCCCCTCAGCCCTCAAGCACCTCGGCACGAGAGCTCCCGTGCCGTCCGTAAGTCGTCCTCCGCCCACCGAGTGACGGAGACCTCGATATCGACCGACAAGCGGAGGTTCTTCTGCAGGGAGTGGGCCTTCCAGAAGATAGCGCATTGCTTGGAACAGAGGCCTGTCAGTAAGACGTGCGGGGCGCTGATATTGGGTGAGATATTTGAGTTATTAAAGTGCTTATCTAAGAATAAGGTACCTTACATCGTTGGTCTAATGGTTTAAGTACCGAGACACGATCTGGGGGTCCAGGGTTCGATCCCCAGGTCGTGCAGCAAGAGTTTTTCGAGCGCGGTGATGTACCATTTAGCCACCGAGACTGGTACTGGTAAATGGTAAAGCGCTTCGCCTGACAGGCGAGGAGATGCGGGTGCGAGTCCCGCCTGTGACATAATTTTTCAAAAGTTTTTTTACATAATCTTGACATTTACGTTAACAACTACATTAGTCAAAAACTGTATAGCAGTTATTAGCGCCCACCTCGAGCATACATCAACATTACAATAAAGACATAAGAATTATGTGGATGACAATAAAAACAAAAATAAACTTTTTAAAAAAAAAATACATATATGTGTGTGTGTGTGTGTGTGTTTGTGTGTGTGTGTGTGTGTGTTTGTGTGTGTGTGTGTGTGTGTGTGTGTGTGTGTGTGTATGTGCGTGCGTGTGTGTAAATTGCAATCAAGTTGGTAAAATATCAAATAAAGTATTTAAGGTTGCGTTTAGACACATAATGAAAGTAACGTAACAGCCTTTGATCATCCCACTGCAGGGCAAAGGCCTCTATCATTGTATTCAAGTTACCACAGCAATGATGGGTACAGGTATAATCACCACGCTTGCCGAATGCGGCGCGGTGATCACAAACCCGAGCAACGTTCGTAAATTCGATACTTTTTGTTGCTCGACCCGGGGATCGAACCTGGGACCCCGAGATCTTGGCCCGGTAATTAAACCATTAGACCAAACGGGGCGCTAGATACATAATAGTTTACAAAATGTATGTATTCGTTTCTTAGGGGACGCTGGTAGCGGTAAAACGGCCCTATGCCAAGAGCTGAGCGAGCCCAGCGCTGGCCCTCAGGCGCGGCAGCAGCGAGCGCTCAACCGCCGGCTACTGGCGAGGCACATGGTGCAGGTGAGAGAATCAGTTCTAAACAGGACTAGCTGTTTCCCGCGACTTTGTCCGCGTCAATTTCTGTTATTAAGCGATTCAGAAGTTTTTAAAAGAATATAGCCTTAAGCCTTCCTCGATATATCGATATATGGACTATTACACTACAAAAATAATTTATCAATTAGAACCAGCAGTTGATTAGCGCGTTTGAGATTAGCGCGTTCAAACAAACAAACAAACTCTTCAGCTTTAATACTTTAATATAATATTACTAGCTGTTCCCCGCGACTTCGTCCGCTTCAATTTCCGTCATTATGATCGCGATTATTTTTGCAACATTTTTCACTCATGCTTCGCACTATTAGTCACAGCGTGATGTTACATAACCTAAAGCCTTCCTCGATAAATGGACTATTCAACACAAAAAGATTTTTTTTAAATCGGACCAGTACTTCCTGAGATTAGCGCGTTCAAACAAACAAACAAACAAACAAACAAACAAACTCTTCAGCTTTATAATATTAGTATAGTATAGTATAGATATTTTCAGAGGTCGGAATAGGAGCTATTTATGTATAGACAACGGCAGGTCAACCTACCCGAAAAGTTAATGGTCATTGAATTGATTTTCGACTTCCAAGTAGAGATCAATATCAATGGGGACTACCGTTTCTTTGCTCACCAGTTGGCGCCACTGTAGACTGAGGTCCGGAGGAATAGCTTTCAAAGGCGATTGGCGCCGAAACAAAGTGTTATATCTTAAATCTAATTAAGGTTATATTGTTTATAAATAACTATCTTGATATCAACAAACTAACTTCTGAAATAGTTGCTCTTGAGGCCGCCTATTTTTGCGCTTTTTCTTAATTCCGCTTTTAAAGCGTTCACATTAATCGCCAAATAATCCATATTTGCGATATTATACGAAGGAGATCACTTTCCAGCAGGTAAATTAAAGAAATTATAATTTATGCAACAAATTCCGCTAAAACCAGTACAAAGTGAATGATATTGGACCTCACGCGACACTAGCGCCTCTAGTGGCAAATTCACTAGCGATAGCCCTCCCATTGAGAAAATTTGACGTTTTGTGGTAGGTTGACGTGCTGTTGTCTGTGCCTTAATTCAATGTTCATTGTATCGTTTCCAGAGCACCAACGAGAACAGTGCTCGCCCATCGGAGTTCATCCGTTCTATAGCGATGCAGATCCTGGGGCACTCGTCGCGGCGCGCGAGGAACGATCACTCGCCGCGGGAGGCGGATATTAGCGAGGAGAGGTGTGTATAATAAAGTTTATCGTTACTAAGGGGACCATCTACTACTGAAGGGTTTTACTTAAGGGTCCATCTACTACTGAAGGGGTTTACTTAGGGGACCATATACGACTGAAGGGTTTTACTTAGGAGACCATCTACGACTGAAGGGTTTTACATAGGGGACCATCTATGACTGAAGGGTTTTACTTAAGGGTCCATCTACCACTGAAGGGTTTTACTTAGGGGACCATATACGACTGAAGGGTTTTACATAGGGGACCATATACGACTGAGGGGTTTTACTTAGGGGACTATCTACTACTGAAGAGTTTTACTTAGGGGACCATCTACTACTGAAGGGTTTTACTTAGATGACCATCTACTACTGAAGGGTTTTACTTAGGGGACCATCTACTACTGAAGGGTTTTACTTAGGGGACCATCTACTACTGAAGGGTTTTACTTAGGGGACCACCTACTACTGAAGGGTTTTACTTAGGGGACCATATACTGCTGAAGGGTTTTACTTACGGCCGGTCCCAATAACCTATCTATCTTTAGTTTTTGCATATCGGAGATAGAAAACATCTTCTGTGTCTGATTTTGCCGTCTAGAGAAACAAAGACAGAAGTTGTTTTCTATCTCCGATATGCCAAAACTGAAGATAGATAGGTTATTAGGACCGGCCGTTAGGGGACCATCTACGACTGAAGGGTTTTACACAGGGGACCGTCTAAGACTGAAGGGTCCCGGGCTTCATCCCCCCCGGTTGGGTTAATGTAGGATATAAATTGGTTCGGATTTGGAAGACACTTCCAGCCCGTCTTCTGTCCCAAGACAGAAGTCGAAATAACCGGTTACGTTAGGGACTTGTAATTGGTGTCTTTGGAAACTATGAAATCAGACTATTCGAATGCCATATCCAGAGAAAATAGTAATTTAGGTGTGGGAATGTGTCAGGAACGAGACTGAGAGGCAACACTTTTTTCAATTGATAAATTTTACAAATGTTGTAGTAATTAGCAACAGTGTTCTGTCTGATCCATCTTCTAAAATCGCAGGAAAGCTGTATTCTTTAGTACAAATAGCTGTAAATCCTAGAAATTTTATAATTTAATAACTAAAAGCACTATGAAGGTGCCATATTCTATTAGAAAAAAGCCTCATTCAGCCTCAAAAAAATTAGGAGGGCTTAATGAAAGTCAATACTTTATAAAGGTTTTGGTTAAAATAAAATCATTTCCAGGAACAATTCCGAAGAGGAGAGGCTGGTGTCTCGCTTCCGTGGCCTCGCGGACGACGCAGAGGAGAGTTCCAAGCCGTTGCTAGCCGACAGCGAAGGTACTGACGATTAGCTAGATGTGCAACTATAGATATTAAAATGATATAAAATAAGTTTTAGACCATGGTCAAAGGGTATAAAAATAATATGAAAACTACGTTTTCGTTCAATATTATTTTTATTTATCCTTACTAATATTATTAATGGGATAGTAACACTGTATGTCACGATTAAACTGCTGACTCTAAACATACTTGAAAAATTTAAGCTGTGACGTATTGTCTCGGTAGCTTAAATGGGCAAAAAATTGGACATTTAAAAAAAATGTAGGTCAAGTTTTCACCTGAAAATATTTCTCGCAACATAGTTTTTAATTTTCACGGTCCTAAGCCTGTTAAGGTATGAAGAGAAAATCAAAAACTTAGGAACAATTGTCGTAATGTATGAATGAAATGCGATGTATCAAAAGTTTTAGATTCTTGGAGAAAGTTTTTTAAGTGCCTTATATTGACATTTTTGTACTGGGCTATACCAAAACAAAGAATAAGTCATTGTTGTATTAAAATTTGGAAGGTGATTAAAGTTTCATCCTTTAAAAAGTACTGACTCTTTTGTATTCCTAATGCTGGACACACGTGTTCCTGAGTGAACCTCCTACTGTATTTTTTTATGCTTTTTTCTAACTTTATTGTCTATTTTTTTGTATGTTAATTGTAAAATCTATACTTAATATTATAAAGTTGAACAGTTTGTTTGTTTGTTTGTTTGTTTGAACGCGCTAATCTCGGGAAGTACAAATTCTAATTAAAAAAAAATATTTTGTGTTGGATAGTCCATTTATCGAGGAAGGTATTAGGCTATATAACATCACGCTGCGACCAATAGGAGCGAAGCATCAGTGAAAAATGTTGCAAAAATAATCGCAATAATAATAACAGAAATTGACGCGGACGAAGTCGCGGGCAACAGCTAGTAATTGAGTAAAAACAGTTGTTATGTCAGAGCGGCTGTTTACGCATGTATGGTTATTTCTTCCTTCCATTATCCCAAATTCCTATAGTCATCCTAGTATCAGTCGTTTACAACACCTATAATATGACGTGTATTTCACGCGGGCATAGCCGCGGGCAAAACTTGTTTTGTAAAAAATGAGTATTATCAGCGCCCTTAGACAAGTGGCTTTCTAATATAGTTTCCGCTAGACGAATAGATGTGAAATGTATGAAAATGACATAAGCTTACGATCGTTCGATCGTTTGTTAATGCCATTTTCATACATTTGTTAAATATTTGTCTAGCGTGAACGATATTAGAAAGCCACTTGTTTACTGGCATTGGCCCCTTATTCAGCTAACCAAATCGAATCACAATCGTAATGGGGACTACCGTTTCTTTGCTCACCAGTTGGCGCCACTGTAGACTGAGGTCCGGAGGTATAGCTATCAAAGGCGATTGGCGCCGAAACAAAGTGTTATATCTTGAATCTAATTAAGGTTATATTGTTTATAAATAACTATCTTGATATCAACAAACTGACTTCTGAAATAGTTGCTCTTGAGGCCGCCTATTTTTGCGCTTTTTCCTAATTCCGGTTTTAATGCGTTCACATTAATCGCCAAATAATCCATATTTGCGATATTTTACGAAGGAGATCACTTTCCAGCAGGTAAATTAAAGAAATCATAATTTATGCAACAAATTCCGCTAAAACCAGTACAAAGTGAATGATATTGGACCTCACGCGACACTAGCGCCTCAAGTGGCAAATTCACTAGCGATAGCTCCCATTGAATGGCAGGTTTTTTATAGTTCTAATATGGGCTAAATGTCAAAATCGCCCGATTCAATCACGATCGAACTGCAATTGAAATAGCTGAATAAGGCCCCTGGTCTTAGATAAAAAAAGTGTATTTAAAACTGTTTTATATTTATTTGTAGGCAGGCCACCGCATGCCGCGATGACGATAAAAGTTTCATAAAAAAAAAAACTATATTTCAGACCAACGCACAGACGAGGAGGAATGCGGCAGCGGCCGTAGACAACGGACCATAGACCGCATCCACGAGAGGGAGGCGTACCTTGACTCTATGGTCGGGGACGCCGCGTTGAGTCGCGTTGATGATGTAAGTGCTCTGTATTAATTATGATACAGTTCATTGAATAAAACAAGTCCCATCTGAAGTAGTCGAGATATTTTTTTAGTTAAGCGGAAGGTTATTGAACCTAATATGTCTAGTTGTTAATTAAGCTAAATCAGTTTATTAATAAGTAGGTAACTTAATCTATTATTTACGTTTCTTATGTGATAATACATTTTAACTGTAAATTATTGCTAATACATAATAAACCATTCTACCACCCCCTCAGCTCCCAGAGATCCTTCCCCGTGCAAACATGAAACCAACGAATCCGTTCGCCCCCACCGAAGACAAGGAATCAGACTTCCGTCTCTACGAGAACCACGAGAACTTATTTCTGAGGAACATATCTCAGAGGCAGAGCAAGGAGCAGAGGAGTTCGAGACTCCTGAGGCAGAGTTCCGAACCTCTCACAGAGAAGAAGCACGGGGTGTTGGTGAAGAGCGCTTCTACGGAACAGAAGCAGGATAGGTGAATCTTTTGTTTCATAAAATCCTAGCTAGGGGTCGTATACATATTACGTCACACGAAATACGACTATCTATACTCCGTGCAATTTTAACCACCTGTAAAACAAAGCCCACGTTATTGGACCATTATCTATAACATCATGGCAGTGTTATTAATTTTTTTTTATCAAAAATAATTTTTGAAAAATTTAAATTTTGGTTTAGACATTTAATTTTGTAACACGCTGTGACGCGCCCAGACGTATTATTAAAAATTAATAGCTAAACCGTTATTAATAATTTAGTACAAAAAAAAATTATTAAAAAAAATTAAATAACATCTTGGCAATGTTATTAATTTTTTTTTACAAAAAAATGTTTTTTTTTTAAATATTGAATATTGGTTCAGCTATTTACTTTGAAACACGCTGTGACGCCTACAGATGTAGCTGTGTAAGGTCCATTAAACCGAGACCCCGCCGCAGCAAAATAATACGTCTGGGCGCGTCACAGCGTGTTTGAAATTAAAAGTCTGAAAAAAAAATTAAAATTTTTCAAAAATTATTTTTAATAAAAAAATAAATAACACTGCCATGATGTTATACATAATGGTTCAATAACGTGGGCTTCGGTTTTACAGGTGGTTCAAATTGCACGGTGTATATAAAAATGAATCCCTATTTCCCTTGGTCATCGCATCACGCGTGAACGGCTGGACCGATTTCGCTTATTATTTTTTGTTTTGTTTGTCATTGTCAGGACAATGTTCTTATGAAAGAAAAAATTAAGAAAATGCCCGGGTAATTAGAAAATTTAAGAAAACTTAATCACCATACTAAATTATTTGTTATATAACCTTAGTGCTTTTGACAGTTTAAACTTTTTTAATGTAACATTTGGCGTTGGACATAACATTGACATAATGCGTGCTGCAAACGGTTACGATTTCAAGGCCCCTAATTCGCGTAACCGAATCGTATCACAATCGTAATTGAACGACAGGTTTTGACAGTTCTAGTATGGGCTAAATGTCAAAATCGTCCAATTCAATCACGATCGAACTGCGATTCGGTTACGCGAATTAGGCCCCAGTGCGGTTAGCATTTGCAATGTCGATAAATAAATTTGTATCTGAAATATTTTTTTTTAATAATTTTACCAATTTGAAATCAATATTCATAGTTAAGACAGGACAACGTCTGTCGGGTCCGCTAGTTCATTATAATTATTGTCCACAGCGCAAGCGAAACAGACAGACCGAAAGTCGAGAACAGCCCGCCCAAATCTCGCATACCGGTCGCGAACTTCCGCTACCCTAACAAGAGCGAGCTACGGTCCGCCGACAATTCACCACAGAAGAAACCCGAAAAGGAACCCTCGCCCACTGAGGATAGAGATGAAAACGAGTTGCCCGAATATCAGAACATTCTAAAACCAGACCAAGTGATCGAGACACCTGAAATAGAAGTGTTGTTGGAGAGGAAGAGGTCTCAGGTTGAAGATGTACCGCCTCCCATACCGAGTCTGCCCGTCAGCCCAAGAACTTTGATTGCGAACGCGTACTACGATAAGCTGATGTCTGATTCGGAGACCCAGCAAGCGTTGTTACCTCAGAATTTGGAGAGGAACCCCGATGAGTGTTTCAAGAAGGCGTTGCTGTACCCGCTTCTGGAGATGGACCCGCCTAAGCAGTGTTTGTTTTTGCTGGTGGACGCTATAGACGAGACTGTGGCAGGTACGATTATATTATTACTACAGTAGAAATTGCAGTCAACAGGCTATACTGTTTTCTTGCGTTTACGCTAAATATTACTACTATTACTTTTTAAATGAAAGATAATGAGAGATATGTTTATGGATTAAAATTTGCGTTTATTTCGATTTGTCCTGACGATTAACAGACGCAGAGTCCGCCCGTGACTATAAAAAGCTGTAAAATCGAGTTAAACTAAAATGAACACGAATTATAATCCGTAAACATTTATATTTCATTTCTGCAGTCAATAGGCTTCTTGACTCATATCAAATTTGGCAAAGTAAATGAGTATTTTGTGTATTAAAATTAATAGACTCAGGCGTTACTTTGCGGAAATCCATAACTAATTATGGATTTAGAAAATTATTTTGCTAATGATTTCCGCTTGTTAATATACCGGCCTAGATACCTTCACCACACTACCCGCACTAACACTGATTTGAGGAAGCACCTGCACCACACTAACACTGATTGAGCAAGCACTATTTCATGCAGGAAAACCGCCCGCCCTCCCTCAAAAATGCATGCAGTACAGTTAATGCAATTAATAGTATCCGACGACGTCGGAGCGCAGCGAAGGCGACAACATCTCCTGAGGATGCCACGTGAAGTGGCGAAACGCGTCGAGGTTTTTATTATATTGGTGTTGGGTACTAATAATTGCATTAACTGTACTGCATGCATTTTTGAGGGAGGGCGGGCGGTTTTCCTGCATGAAATAGTGCTTGCTCAATCAGTGCTAGTGTGGTGCAGGTGCTTCCTCAAATCAGTGTTAGTGCGGGTAGTGTGGTGAAGGTATCTAGGCCGGTATATTAACAAGCGGAAATCATTAGCAAAATAATTTTCTAAATCCATAATTTTCTGTATTAATTTCACAAGAAACCAATACAAATCGATTTCGGTAAGTATAAGTTAAAATCAGTCAAAATCAGTTAAAATCAGTTTTATTTCTGCAAATAGGCCCCTGGAGGCGCTTTTACACGTCCCAATATTTAACCTACCACTGCTTCGGGACACATGTGGGCTAGTGCCGAGAAGAAGCAGCGCAAGAAACTCGGTCACTATTGTCAGCCTCTTTTTAAATAAACATGTTTACATAAGATATATGCCAGTGCGAGCTGATACAATTTAAAGCCAAACGTTCCTATCATTTATATAATCATCAATAGTGTAATAGCCCTTTTTCATTAAAACAACTTTGATATATGATTTGAATTTATGTACAGGGAGGTCAGCAATTGATAGTGGTAATTTGTTGAAAATACGGATACAATTTCCCATGAACGAATTACCTACTTTTCGCAGTCTGAATCCTGGAACGGCAAGTTTATCTTTATTTCGGGTATTGAAATTGTGTACGTCACTATTTTTGACAAAAAATTCGAGGTTTTTACGGACGTACATAATGTTTTCGAAAATGTATTGAGATGCAACTGTTAGTATGTTGATCTCTTTGAATAGCTCTCTTAGAGAGTCACGGGGTCTAAGGCCGTAAATAGCCCGCACAGCACGTTTTTGCAATTGTTTTTGCAATATAAAAATAGAGATGCAATATAAGTGTAAAATAGCTACATGTTTTTATTTAAAAAATATTATTTGGATTCCTAAAACCGCTGTCGGCAATGTTACGACGGAATAGAGATCTAAGCATTCAATCATCGTTAAAATAGTGTATCAACTAAACGTGCACCCATTTGACATAAGGGTGCTTTTAGTACAACCTATATCAATCGAATAGATACGACATGACTTAAATAAAGTTATTTGATTCGGGATTTATACCATGTACCTTATTTATTGTGAGTTTCTGATATTTCGGCACTGTTGCAAGCGCCATGATCACGGGAGAACTGTTGTTTCAATCAGTATATGACATAAATACCCATACCCATGCATGTCGACATAATTTGGATGGGTTGCAAAGTTGACTCTTTGCTATAAATAATTAATCATTCAAGCGGGGACAGCTTTAGGTGTCATTTTTGTATCCGACTGTGTATCTGGAGGCCTACTCCGCAACACTATGTCCGTATATTCGCATCTATCTGTCCCTATCACTCATACCGATGTCTTAAAGTATCTGAAAGAGACAGATATATCCGTAAATACGAGCTTCGTGTTGGAGAGTAAGGCATCTGGTTCTCATTATGTATCGATGGTTGCAGGTCAGCAAACAGAAGATAGCGGTGAATGTTCTAGCTCCGTGGGCACTCTGTTGGCAAGACACCAGCACCTACTGCCGCAGTGGCTTCTACTGGTCTGTACGGCGAGGAGGCACTCGGGGCTCTTCACTGGTGAGTCTATTTACAGCCCATCTTATATCATCTTCTATAATTTTTGACTTAGTCTTCCAAAGAGTACGTTGTTAGAAAGAAACTTGTCTAAGTGGTCAGCTAGATACAGGTGGCAACGTAGGGTTAGATGCGGTCACCAGGTCGTCTGGACACTCATGGCAGTGTAGGGTTAGATACAGCTACCAGGTTATATGAATACACACGTGGCGATATAAGGTCTGATGCAGTAGCTCTAGGCGAGTCTAGCCACAGCTGCCAGGTTAACAATCAGAAGATAGCGGCGAATGTTCTAGTTCCGTGGGCACTCTGTTGGCAAGACATCAGCATTTACTGCCGCAGTGGCTTCTACTGGTCTGTACGGCGAGGAGACACTCGGGACTCTTCACTGGTGAGTCTATATACAGCCCATCTTATATCATCTTCTATAATTTTTGACTTAGTCTTCCAAAGAGTACGTTGTTAGAAATAAACTTGTCTAAGTGGTCAGCTAGATACAGGTGGCAACGTAGGGTTAGATGCGGTTACCAGGTCGTCTGGACACTCATGGCAGTGTAGGGTTAGATACAGCTACCAGGTTATATGAATACACACGTGGCGATATAAGGTCTGATGCAGTAGCTCTAGGCGAGTCTAGCCACAGCTGCCAGGTTAACAATCAGAAGATAGCGGCGAATGTTCTAGTTCCGTGGGCACTCTGTTGGCAAGACATCAGCATTTACTGCCGCAGTGGCTTCTACTGGTCTGTACGGCGAGGAGACACTCGGGACTCTTCACTGGTGAGTCTATATACAGCCCATCTTATATCATCTTCTATAATTTTTGACTTACTCTTCCAAAGAGTACGTTGTTAGAAAGAAACTTGTCTAAGTAGTCAGCTAGATACAGGTGGCAACGTAGGGTTAGATGCGGTCACCAGGTCGTCTGGACACTCATGGCAGTGTAGGGTTAGATACAGCTACCAGGTTATATGAATACACACGTGGCGATATAAGGTCTGATGCAGTAGCTCTAGGCGAGTCTAGCCACAGCTGCCAGGTTAACAATCAGAAGATAGCGGCGAATGTTCTAGTTCCGTGGGCACTCTGTTGGCAAGACATCAGCATTTACTGCCGCAGTGGCTTCTACTGGTCTGTACGGCGAGGAGACACTCGGGACTCTTCACTGGTGAGTCTATATACAGCCCATCTTATATCATCTTCTATAATTTTTGACTTACTCTTCCAAAGAGTACGTTGTTAAAAAGAAACTTGTCTAAGTGGTCAGCTAGATACAGGTGGCAACGTAGGGTTAGATGCGGTTACCAGGTCGTCTGGATACTCATGGCAGTGTAGGGTCAGATATACAGGGTGCGATTTTTGATGTTCCATAACTAAGGTTATATTCTATAGGTAAATATAATATAGAACGCCCTAGAACATGTGGTTCAAAAATCAATTAGTTCAATTAGTTAAAAAAATGTAACCGCGAATCCTTAGTTTTGCGAGACGTTGTCAACCTTACCCAAAAATTTATTCATAACAAGAAATTATTTTGTATAACAGATTAAAACAAAAAAAATTGAAAATAATTCATATGCAATTTGATTCTTTACCATAGTCTGATTAATACCCTAGAGTTATGGGATATGAAAAGGAACACGTTGTAGTTACTTGTTGGCTGGACGCATAAATGGCACTGAAAGATTATACATATATACCAGGTCAGATACACACACACACATGGCAGTGTAGAGTTTGATGCAGTAGCTCTAGGCGAGTCTAGCTACAGCTGCCAGGTCTGATGGACACACAGATCTGTAGCATTGAAAGGTTAGATACAGTTACCAGGTAAGCCTCGCTCTGTGGTCTAGTGGTTTAGGAACCGGGCCTAGACCTCGGGATTCTGGGTTTGATCCCCAGGACGTGCGACAAGTTTCGGATTTTCGGACAAACCTTAGCAAGTTTGTGATCCAAGCGTGGTAATTATGTCTGGACCAATCGTTGATGTGATAGCTTGAACCTTTTCCTGTAGTGAGATGATTGGGCTGACAATAGTGACCGAGTTTCTTGCGCTGCTTCTTCTCAGCACTAGCCCAGACTTGTCCCGAAGCAGTGGTAGGTTTAAATTAGGACGTGTAAAAGCGCCTCCTGGGGCCTATTTGCAGAAATAAAACTGATTTTAACTGATTTTAATTATATGCCGTTACTTTATTTTTATTTTATTTTATTTTATTTATTAATGTACAAAACAGGTTACAACCGGAACATAACAAAATTGTAAAGAGCTACTTGTAGGGCTAGGTTGGAACCCTTTACATGTACATACTATAATCCTTAACTTAAAGCAGCAAATAATTTAAAGTAAAAAATCATGCATACAACTAAAACAAATAATACAGACTAATAACAAAAATGACGGGAAACAGGTACTGAACACAATATAAAATCCTATATTTGAACATCCTTGATACATTTTACTAGTTTATTCCTAAATGCAGACTGACTGCTGTTGAATATGTCAATGTCTGCACCACCACCGACTAGCTCATTAAAAAGACGACACATTCGAGTGATAGGGTTAAAACATGAGGTGTTATTGACATAAACATTAAGAGTGAATACCTTTGGTTTACGGATGCGATAATGGGTACTGATATTTATCTGTGACAGCAAGTATGGCGAATTAATTTTATAGTTGATGACTATGCAAGTAAGTTAGGTCTAGTTGCTTTCTGCGATCAGCTAGTGACATGATTCGAAATCTTTTAAGTCTATCCTCATAAGAATGTAAGGTACGATGAAGGTTCATTCTAAAACTTAGCAACTTTAGGAATCGTCCTTGAGTCCGTTCAATCCTATCAATGTGGACCTGATAATGCGGTGACCAGATTACGGTGTTGTATTCTAGCAAACTTCGAACCAGTGCAAAGTATAGAGTCAGGTGAGATGAAACATTTTTGAAGTGCTTTGTTATTCTGTAGATGAAACCCATCATACGCGATGCCTTATTTATAATGTGATTATAGTGAGGTCGAAAAGAGAATTCTCGGTCAAAAATTACTCCCAAGTCTCGCACTTCACACTTTCGAGTTAGGACGCAGTTATGTATCGAGTTATCAAAGTGAACAGTGTTAATTTTTTTGGTAAATGTAACAACGAAACATTTATTGCTGTTTAGAGACATGTCGTTTTGTTGGCACTATTCCAATACCGAGTCTAGGTCTTTCTGCAGAAGTACAGCATCTCATAAAATAGAGATAGTGTTAAATATTTTCAAATCATCGGCATATAGGAGACAAGGGCACGATAGACGACTTATGAGGTCATCAATATAAATTATAAAAAATAAAGGCCCTAGATGAGATCCCTGTGGGACTCCAGATGGAACAGTAAAAGCCGTCGAGAGATCCCCTTTCAAAGCTACTAATTGACTTCGTTTATCTAAGTAGGATTTAACCCAACGCAACAAGTCTCCATGCACTCCATATGACTCAAGCTTCTGACAAAGCAGCAAGTGGTTAACCCTATCGAAAGCCTTCGAGAAGTCTGTATAAACAGAATCTACCTGTCCTCTCTTCGCGAATGCACCACACAGGTAAGTTTTGTACTCTAGAAGGTTACTGGTGGTAGACTTGTTTTTGACGAATCCATGTTGTTGTGGTGATAACAAAGGCTTGAAATGATAGTACAAAGCATCGTAAACAAACGTCTCAAACAACTTAGCACAACAAGACAAAATACTGATTGGACGATAATTTTCGCATCGAGATCGATCACCTGACTTAAAAATTGGAACAATGTGAGCTATTTTCCACTTTGTCGGGAAGACACCTAGTTTTAAAGATTTATTAAATAAAATACATAGCGGAAAACATATGGTTTCAGCACATCTCTTCAGAAGTAATGGCGGTATGCCGTCCGGACCAGCTCCCTTAAATTCATCCAGGTTTTTCATCTTATCTTTGACCACCTGCTCAGACAAACCGATAGATGAAATCAGACAATTGTGTGAAGAATTCAAAGATGGACCGTTATGATTCGTTAAGCCAGTTGAGGACCCACTATAAACAGAGTTGAAGCATTTTGCAAAAAGCTCACACATCCGTTTTCTATCTGAAGTCTCCTGATCATCAAATTTGATAGTATTTGGAATATTATTAGATGAGGATTTTTTGCTTTGGACATAACTCCAGAATGACCTAATGTTATACCTTAATGAGCCTTCAACTAACCGAATGTAACTCCTGTAACAAGAGTCTTACCCCCGTATTTATAAAGAAGTAATTACTTATTGCTTATGAAAGTCAGAACTTAAAGTATTCATACCTAGTGCTTAAGTGAAACGAATTGGTCACCATTAATAGTCATATTATTTGGCTGAAAATGCTAACTTTTGGTAGTTATAACTTCTAGTAATTTCTTGATTAAGGCATACAAATTGTCTCTCAAGTAATTACTTGTAGTCAAGTGATTACTTTTACTTGTTTATAAATACGGGGCTCCTCTTACTTCGAGCACGCAATATAGAGAAGCTGTCGTAGTCGCGTGGGTTTTTATACTTTTTATAAAGTTTATGGTATTTAAGTTTTTCTTTTAAGCATCGCTTTAATCCATTACTGAACCACGGTGGGAAAGATGATGAAGTATTCTTAAATAACGGGGTGTGTTCTGCAATTAGCTTATTTAACCTAGTATAAAAACAATCAACATCACTATTCACATTATCACTAGATAGTATTTGGAGCCAATCCGTATGTTCAATATCTTTGTTTGATTCGCTAAAATTACATTTTTTGTAATTAAAACGCCTACACAGCTTTCTCTGAAGAGATTTTAAAATAGTTGGCTTGGTTATATTTATGGCCAATGGAGGATGGTGAACGTCTTCCACACTAACTGAATCAGTTACGCTGACCGAGCACTCGAAAAGAGGACAGAACAAGATCCAGGTAGCGTTCGTTCCGATTTGGGTTACTGTTATATTGTTTTAAGTTGCATAGAGTCATAAGTTCAAGCAAAGAATTCACCTTAAAATCTGACGAGTTGCATTGGGGAACAAGACTCATTGAATTATCACTTGCCTTCCATGTTATGTTAGGTGTGTTAAAGTCGCCAATCAGAATGAATTCATCCGTTGACTGAGCCTTCAATATTGTTTCAATGCAAGAGTTATAAAATGCACTTAAGAGCTCAGATGAAATATCCGGCGGGAGGTAGCAGACACAGACATTTAAAGATTTACAACAATTCGTATCAGACAATATAGTAACCCATAAGTCCTCGACCTCATTATCCCAAATATTTTGACGTATTACATTCAATGATTTCCTAATACCCAAAAGCAAACCACCGCCGTCGCTTTTGGTTATACTTGTGGTGCAACGATCCTACTTTACTACTTTTAACATACCTCATTGTATACATTTTTTTGCAGGTTTTCGAAAGATAACACTCGACGAACTACAGAGAGCCCACGTGTCTGCGGATGTCCAGAGATACGTCCTAGCCCGGCTTGATACGGAGCCCAGACTCAGGTATAATCTGTTAATAGTACATTGAGGGAAGCCCCCCTCCTTTAACTTCTCTCAATGAACACAAGAGGTTGTCTTAATTCGCTCTTGTGGATAATAATGAGAAATGGTAATAATGAAAATTAAGTGGAGAACATGAAATTAAAAATAATTGTGAATGACTGTTTTATGACAATAATATTACCTTTATTAAGTACAATCACGTCTCACTTTCTCAGAAATAACTATTTTTATTGTGGTCTAGTGGTTTTTGCATAAAAGAGGAATCAAAACGGTATCCTTCTTTCTTTGGCGTTGTGTGGGATTGTATGAGATTGTGTGGCCAGGGCTCGAGTGTCGAGCGACGCGGCCGCCGCCGCCGCCGCCGCGGCCGCGCTCGACCACCTGCGCATCAAGAGCGACGGCTGCCTGCTGTATTTAGAGAAGGTAAGAGTTGTAACTTTGACTTCATACAACATATTTTTTATATAGAGACATATTAGTATAATTTATTTGACATACTTACCATTAAATTATAAATAATACTTACCCAAATTATTGTAGTGTTATGTTGGATAAATAAATTTATTTTGCATGTTTTTGTAATAGCAAGACATGTGGTCTCCTAAAATTGTAACACCTTCAAATACCATGTTTTAAGCAAATAAAGATTATGATTATGATGATTAAGATTATGTAAAGAACTCGGAGTCTTTGAGTCCTAAGCTTTTTTGTTTTTTATAAATAATAGCTGTTCCCCGCGACTTCGTCCACGTCAATTTCTGATATTATGAACGCGATTATTTTTGCAACATTTTTCACTGATGCTTCGCTCCTATTGGTCACTGCGTAATGTTATATAGCCTAAAGCCTTCCTCAATAAATAGACTATCCAACACAAAAAGAATTTTTCAAATCGAACCAGTACTTCCGGAGATTAGCGCGTTCAAACAAACAAACAAACAAACAAACAAACAAACTCTTCAGCTTTATAATATTAGTATAGATGGGCTTGCCCTTGACTACATGCTTAACTTAACGGTTAAGAAGAAGCCTAAGATGGAGCGAGCTTACCCAGAGGTACTACTGGTTTTCCCGCACACCAGCGGAACACAGAGGCGCTGTTTGTCGCTGGACTCCGGCAGGAGGGTGGTAGCATCCAGGCGGCCTCTTACGAAGCCTACCACCGCAGAGGGATCTGTTAGCTGTCATCATTAGAAAACCAAAGATGCCGTACCGCTGGGAGGTAGATCCCACCACCCCAAAAGCTCGACCGATAAAGTAAACGACTCACCTCATTACAATAAGACTCCAAGGCAGGATATAAGTCTATACATGAGCTCTCGATCAAAACTTGAACATAGAGTTTTTTTAGCGCCCGAATTGTTCCTACGCGGCGAGTCGCACTCGAGTTCTTTACTATTTATTAGGGCTTTTATTTTTAAAACTGGCAATAAAATTATGTTTTATAAGCGCCATCACATTCAAATCAAACTTGAACGTATTAAATGAATGGGCAGGTTATTGCTTTCTGATTTACAAAATCGTTGTCCATGGTAAAATTAATTGACAGAATTTGTAAAATATTGAAAATAAATCACACAAAAACAATGGATAACGCTTTTAAAGGAAAATATTATCTAAACATTTTGGAAAACTAATATAACACAAGTAGGCAAACGAAGTTAACAAGCAGGTGACGTAATCATAAACCCGACCAATCAGGAGCGGTTCGTGTAACGTGGCAAACGTTTAAATAAATACATTTTTATTTCTGTATTTAAAAATAAAACGTTTATTATTTTAAACTTCCGTTAGTAAAAAAACATTTTTAAACTCATAATATAAACTGATAACACTAATAAATTGGCACTTTATTGTTCGCATTGTCAAATAGCCTATTCGTCGACATAATGTCTGGAGCTCAATGGTAAGAGAAGTCACTCCGTAAGTTTAAAGTTGTTTGAGTCATATGAAACAGCCGAAAATTTAATTCAAGGAATTGTATTTTCTATTTAATTTCCTTTTGCTTTTGTTAAAGCAACCAAAATTTTTCTTTCTTCATTATTATACAGAAATATTCGATAGTAAAGAGAAATATGTAGGTTCTGGGACCGAACGAAATCGCAGACACAGCTAATATAATTTAGTAATCAGTTCAGATTAAACTAATTTGTTTCCTTCACAGGTGCTAGATGGCGTGGCGGACGGATTCATAGCTCTTCGGGAGATCCGCGAGATCCCCGGCACTCTCAACGGCCTCTACCTCTGGCTGGCCCAGCGTCTGTTCCACGGACGTCGGTTCGCTAAGGTATGCATGCCGTGCACATTCTAGTAGGTTCGCGAGATTCTGCACATTCTAAATAGATCTGCGAGATTCTGCACATAGTCCTAGATCCGCGAGATTCTGTACATTGTCATAGACCCGTGAGATCCCCGGCGAACGGCCTCTACCTCTGGCTGGACCAGCGTCTGTTCCACAGACGTCGGTTCGCTAAGGTATGCATCCCGTGCACATTCTAGTAGATTCGCGAGATTCTGCACATTCTAAATAGATCTGCGAGATTCTGCGCATAGTCCTAGATCCGCGAGATTCTGTACATTGTCATAGATCCGTGAGATCCCCGACGAACGGCCTCTACCTCTGGCTGGCCCAGCGTCTGTTCCACGGACGTCGGTTCGCTAAGGTATACCGTGTACATTCTAGTAGATCCGCGAAATTCTGTACATTCTTATAGATCCGCGAGATTCTGCACATTGCCTTTGATATTTTTTGTTTGATTTAGATTTTGTACATTAACCTTAGACCTAGCTGTAAGACCTTAATAATAGGGGTTAAAGTATGAAATTGCCGATTATTTTCCCACTTTTTATTTTGTTTATAGCTCTTAAGTATAGTCATATTATTGCGTAATTTTTTTGTATTGTATCAAAAACTAAATAAAGTAACTTTTGACTAAAAAAAATGCAATACTAGTGCCTATTACTTCAAAGGAAGTCGTTGAAAAGACCCCTTACAATGTGTCAGCTGACCTTCTTGCTTCAATTAAGTATATTTGTATTATATACTTAGATTTTCAGAAATTTAAATACTATAATGCGTAGCTTTATAACCATCTAACTTTTACCTTTAATTGCATCGAAAACGGTTCAGAAGTTTTTAAAAAAACTAACAATTTGTTAGTATGGAAAAATTACTTTTCTCGATTTCGTCCATACAAAACGGCAATTTCATACTTTAACCCCTAATATCATGTTCGTATTCTAGCAAATAAACTTTTTGATTTCTGGCCTCTGTCCAATATCTGTCGATCGTTACAAATAAAAATAATTATCGACGTATCTGAATGTGGCCAGGTCCGCCTCCTGCTGGACGTGCTACTAGCGGCGCGCTGCGGCGTGTCCGAGGAGCTGCTGTACGCCTGCCTGCTCAGCAAGGAGTACAGCGTGTCGCGGGAGGACTTCGGCCGCCGCCTGCATCTGCTCAGGAGGTAGGGTGACCCGCAGGGCGAACTGGAAGACGATTTTTGGACATGCCTCTGCACCAGGTGGACTGACGATCCAGTGAGGGTCATGTGAAGCCGCTGGATGCGGGATACGATCTTTAGGGAAACCTTATATCCATCAGTGGTCTTCTTTTGACCGAGATAAAGTCCAGGTGTCGCAAAGGGGGTGCGCTAAAAATAACACTTAATTTTTTTTTACACAAAATCCCAAAAACCTTGGTCCTATTTTCAAAAAAATTATAGTTTAAAAAACTAAAAAACCACGCTTTTAAAACAGATTGAACTAAAAAATTAAAAATAAAACTGTAGTAATCAATTGAAAAATTCATATTATTGTACAAAAAGCGTGGGGTGCTTGTTATGATATCCACAGATATAGTAAATTATTGATAAAATATTTACAACAATCTAAATCAAGCCCCCCACGCTTTTTGTACAATAATATGAATTTTTCAATTAATTACTACAGTTTTATTTTTAATTTTTTAGTTCAATCTGTTTTAAAAGCGTGGTTTTTTAGTTTTTTAAACTATAATTTATTTTTTACTTTTTAGTTTAGTTTATAAGATTTGATTCCTTCTTTACCGACTGTAAGTCCAAACCTATGCAGGAAACATAATTGATACAGATCGCGCGCTAGCTCTATCTCTTTTACTCCCTCTTACAGAGGAAAACTGGGAAAACTGTTATTAAATTATTGCATTGTCATCGGTCCTTGATACGTGTGCAAAGTTTCAAATTAATCAAACTTCTGGAAATCGGTCAAATTTATGCTCAAAGATTCCATTACATACATAGATACATAGATAGATACAACCCAAGCTAATAAAAGCGTGGTAAAAATAGGATTCTGACACTTAGACAAGTTTTCGACGACATTTTGTACGGAACTATGACAGATTTTTTTTTACTGATATTATGTGGAACATGAGCATGGCCGCCATTTTCGAAGGCATTTTGTTTGGCGCTTGGCTGGGACATGTAAAATTTTTAATTTTTGACTCGAGTCTACCTTGTGTCGCAAATGGGATGCAGGATATAGCCGAATTTTTTAAAAATTTCGACTTTAAAAATTTGTTAATTTAGTATGGGAAAAATTTCCAACTCACACTTGACTGTATTATAAGGTCAGATAACACTGGGTCCATGTACTGTACCATTAGGGCTTTCCTAAAGGGAGTCAAAAATTTCATTAGTTTTTAGCTACGTGTCGCGTCGTTACTGAGATAATAATTTTAGTATTAGGTTCTAATGAAGAATTGATTTAAAAAAAAATAATTAATTATTACAACAGATTTCTTTATCACGTTTTTATAACAATACAAATCAAAATACCTACAACTTGCATAAAACTTTTTTTTACACATAAAAGTTATTACTTAAACGGGATACGATACCTATAAATAATAACACTGCATTGTTTGACGACCATTTGGATCAGCGGTAGTTAACGCTGCTTCTGACCCATGGGTCGCGGGTTCGATCCCCGCACAGTACAAATATTTGTGTGCATGAACATTTCTGTTTGTACTGGTCTGGGTGTTTTCTATGTATTATAAGTACCTATGTATTTACAAAAAAAAAAAAAAATTATAAGTAAGTTTATCGGTTGTCTAGTACCCCATGCAACAGGGTACTTAATAGTAGCTTAATTTGGGACTAGATGGCTCTGTGTGGCCCAGTGAGACATGTCTTAAAATATTTATTTATTTATTGTAAATCCCGGTTCAGTGATACCTTTTTTGCACAAAGTAACACCGAAATTAACAGCCATTGTCCGTCCACTGCCGGAAGTAGGCCTCTTTCAAGTCAAGCCACATTGGGCGCCAGCGCTAGTGAATTTGCCGCTAGAGGCGCTAGTGTCGCGTGAGGTCCAATATCATTCACTTTACACTGGTCTTAGCGGAATTTGTTGCATAAATTAGAATTTCTTTAATTTACCTGCTGGAAAGTGATCTTCGTAAAATATCGCAAATATGGATTATTTGGCGATTAATGTGAACGTTTTAAAAGCGGAATTAAGAAAAAGCGCAAAAATAGGCGGCCTCAAGAGCAAGAACAAGATAGTTATTTAAAAATAATAAACCTTAATTAGATTCAAGATATAACACTTTGTTTCGGCGCCAATCGCCTTTGACAGCTATACCTCCGGACCGAAACGGTAGTCCCCATTGTCTATCCTGGGCTTTCCCCATCCAGCCGCTGCCAACAGTTCATCTAAGGTCATCAGTCCATCGAGTCGCAGGGCGTCCTACACTACGCTTGCCTAAACGCGGTCTCCACTCCAGAATTCGTCTTCTCCAACGGTTGTCGGTTTTACGGCAGACGTGACCAGCCCACTGCCACTTCAGCGTGCTTATCCTTCGGGCTATGTCGATAACTTTCGTCCTCTGACGAATATGTTCGTTTCGTATCCTATCTCTTAACGAGATACCGAGCTCTCTCACATCTGGATCATCAACCCTAAATGGAAAAACGCTACAAATAAATGGCCCCCAGTTCCCGGTAGCCCTGCTACTCCTGGTTATGGTAGCGGCCAGGTAAGTACTGGGGCAGGGAGTGCTAAGAATCCCCGGTTTACGGATTGCGGCTACCTCAAACAACTACATCTGGCAATATACAACGGAAATACCCTTAGGCTTTCCGAACATCTCCAAGAACTCTTCAATATTAAAATAAGAGGTACATCAAAATTGGTTCACGTGACCTTAAATCGACCAGCATAGATTCCTGAAGACGTCCGTCCGTTCCAAGCACCGAGTAGCAAATGAGTTCCGACGATCGGTGCCATCGTTTTTATTAATCCCTCAGTTCCCAAAAGCTAATTAGTCATATAAAAAAAGGGACTATAGTCTCTTTTGGGAACGAAGGCAGGTAGTCTTTCGTAAGCTAATTGGGATTGTACGTACGTCTGCAGCGCTGCGGGAATTACAGTCCTTCCGCCTAAACGTGACAAAATGCAGTCACTGGGAACCAGGAGACGGATTAAAAGTACTGTTCAGCACAAAGTATAGGTTTATTGTGTCTTTAATATATGGCTATGCTAAGCTTATATACTAGCTAAGAACCTAGTGCGGGGTGAGGTGTTACATACACTACATATCCCCCGTTTTTTTATATAAATAATAAATTTAGGTTTTTTAACATTAACATTTTTATTTCAAAATATTTGACAGAAACTAAGATCATGAAAATGTATATCTATACTAATATTATAAAGCTGAAGAGTTTGTTTGTTTGTTTGTTTGTTTGTTTGTTTGTTTGTTTGTTTGAACGCGCTAATCTCAGGAAGTACTGGTCCGATTTGAAAAATTCTTTTTGTGTTGGATAGTCCATTTATCGAGGAAGGCTTTAGGCTATATAACATCACGCTGCGACCAATAGGAGCGAAGCATAAGTGAAAAATGTTGCAAAAATAATCGCGATCATAATAACAGAAATTGACGCAGACGAAGTCGCGGGCAACAGCTAGTGATTTTATAAAATTAAACAATTTTTAAGATTTAAGATGGAATACAACATATATTTAAACATAAGACAAAAAAAATCTACAATTCTACATGCATACAAATGATTACGGCCTCCGCCGCTCCGGCTCGCACGGATAATCGTAGTAATAACATTTGTAACAATCCAGACTTCTAATTTTATTATAATACTAGCGGACCCGACAGACGTTGTCCTGTCTTATTTAGAAATACTGATTACGAAATGATTTATTAAAAAAAAAATGTAACCTTTGTATTTGTTTATCTGAGAACGAAAATATTTCGTGGCGATAGATCTAATTATTTGGTGATACAACTTGATGACAAATATAAATTTTGGTGACAGAAAATATAGTTCCCTTTTTATTATGCTTTATTATGATATACAACATTATAAATAGTTTTGTTGGTATTCCGACACGGTAACATGCGACATATTAATGAAAAGATTTTTACCCCCTATTTGACGATATTAGCAGCACGCATTCTGTCAATGTTATGTCAAACGCCATACAATAAAATAGGTTTCAATTGTCAAAAGCGATAAGGTTACACACAACAAATAATTTAGTATGGTTATTAAGTTTTCTTAAATTTTCAAACTTTCCGCGCAATTTTCTTATTTTTTTCTTTTATAAGAACGTTCTTCTGACAATAACAAACAAAACAAAAAAAGAAATAGCGAAATCGGTCCAGTCGGTCACGCGTGATACGATGACCAAGAGAAATAGAAAGAAAGAAAAAAAAAGAAAAAAAATTTTTTTTAAGGACATTACTACAACACATAACACGAAAATAAAGTAATATATAAAAAAAGTATTGAATTTTATATATAAAATAAATAGGGGTTCATTTTTATATAATAGGGGTTAAAGTATGAAATTGCCGATTATTTTCACACTTTTTATTTTGTTTATAGCTCTTTAAGTATAGACATATTATTGCGTAATTCTTTTTGTATTGTATCAAAAACTAAATAAAGTAACTTTTGACTAAAAAAAAAATGCAATACTAGTGCTTATTACTTCAAAGGAAGTCGTTGAAAAGACCCCTTACAATGTGTCAGCTGACCTTCTTGCTTCAATTAAGTATATTTGTATTATATACTATGATTTTTAGAAATTTAAATACTATAATGCGTAGCTTTATAACCATCTAACTTTCACCTTTAATTGCATCGAAAACGGTTCAGGCGTTTTTAAAAAAACTAAAAAATTGTTAGTATGGAAAAATGACTTTTCTCGATTTCGTCCATACAAAACGGCAATTTCATACTTTAACCCCTAATATATAGATGTTGGTTGTCTATAATAGTCATAGATGGTGCTGCCTGTATAAGCGCCTTTATATGATAAAGTTTACATGCCGACATCAAGTGTCCTATGTCAATGGTTTTTGCAAATTGTTATTATAAGTTTATTGCTTGTACATGCTGATTTAATTTTCATGGTCATTATCACTAGAGTTATGTGATTCGGGATTGATACCATGTACCTTATTTATGTGAGTAATGAGTCTCCGATATTTCGGCACTGTTGCAAGCGCCATGATCGATTTGTCTGCTCTTAACGACTATCCACCCGCAGATACAACAGATTTCCCTTGATCATTGCGTTTGCAACAGTGCCGAAATATCGGAGACTCATAATAAATTAGGTACATGGTATAAATCCCGAATAAAATAACTCTAGTTATTGCTTGTATTATAAATTTAACTCTCATTCCAGGATACTAGTGATAGAGAAGTCGACGGGCTACTTATCCCTGTTCCACCACTCGTTCGCTGCCTGGCTGCTCGACGTCAAACATTGTACGCGTCGCTACCTGTGCTCCCCGCCCGATGGACACGCCGCCCTCGCCATGTACTATACGCTCACGGCCAAGAGGTACCTTCTATATATATTTTTTTTATAAACAACGGGCTTGCTCTTCACTACATACTTAACTCTACGGTTAAGAAGAAGCCTAAGATGGAACGAGTTTACCCAGAAAGTGGCACTGGTTCTCCCACACACCAGCGAAACACAGAGGCACTGTTTGTCGCTGGACTCCGGCAGGAGGGTGGTAGCGTCCAGGCGGCCTCTTACGAAGCCTACCACCGCGAGGGATTTGCTAGCCGTCATCATTAGTTAGAAAACCAAAGGTGCCGTTGCCCAGGGCGGACTACTTGGAGGTAGATCTCACCACCCCAAAAATATATTGCTAGTGCTCCGCTAGATTTTTCTCTTCAAGTATAATTTAGCGTCAGGTTTTTCCATATTAATCCTTTTGCAGACCGCTTACGTTTGTTTTTACGACTTGCGAACCAATAATAATATCTTAAAATGTGAAGAATTTTGACTATTAAAGGTTTAAAATGACTTGAGATCTGTTAAGCATATATATTTCGTGGACTGTCCTACTACATGGACCTTTGACGGGCCAACGGCAATAACTCTGCGCATATGACATAAATATTATTATATTATGACATAATACGAGGGCGGGTCAATAAGTCCGTGACTTTTGGAATAAAACACAGATTTTTTGATAAACAAATCATTTTATTTTTCAACGTAGTCTCCCTTGAGCTCTATACACTTTGTCCAACGCTTCTCAAATTTTTTTATCCCTTCCAAAAAATATGATTTGTCGAGGTCCTCAAAATAGGCCTTTGTTTGCGAGATCACTTCATTATTGGAGTCAAATCTTTTTCCACCAAGCCATTTCTTCAGGTTTGGGAACAAAAAGTAGTCACTCGGAGCCAAATCTGGAGAATAGGGTGGATGAGGGAGCAATTCATAGCCCAATTCATGGATTTTTGCCATGGCAACTGCACATGTGTGCACCTTTGCATTGTCTTGGTGGAAAAGAACTTTTTTCTTGGCCAAATGAGGTCGGTTTTTTTTCAAATCGTCATTGAAGCGGTCCAATAAGTTGGCATAATATTCCCCATTGATTGTTCTTCCCTTTTGAAGGTAGTCAATGTGGATTATCCCACGTGCATCCCAAAAAACAGTCGCCATAACTTTATTGGCTGACAAACCCACCTTGGCCTTCTTTGGCGCCGATTCACCCTTAGAAACCCACTGTTTTGACTGTTGTTTAGTCTCTGGTGTGTTGTGATGGATCCATGTTTCGTCCACGGTTACAAAACGGCGCAAAAACTCCTCCATATTGCGACTAAACAACGCCAAACCTTCCTGTGAAGTTGTTACACGATTGCGTTTGTGGTCGACTGTGAGCAAACGCGGCACCCATCTTGCGGAAAGCTTTCTCATGCCCAAGTGATCTTTCAAAATTGAAACCACTGAGCCATGCGAGATCCCTACGGCTTCCACAATCTCTTGCACTTTCAATCTTCGGTCGGCCAACACCATATCGTGATTTTTTTAGATTGTTTCGGGTGTAGAGATCTCAACTGGGCGTCCAGGACGTTCGGCATCTTCAGTGCTTGTACGGCCACAATGAAATTCAGTAAACAACTTTTTTACCATTGAAATCGATGGTGCAGAGTCCCGATAGTATTTATCAAGCTTAGCCTTGGTCTCGGTAATGGTTTTTTTTCGCAAAAAATAATGCTTAATAAGCACACGAAATTCACTTTTTTCCATTTATTCCTCAAATTACTGGGTAGTTTGATAAAGATAGCTGTCGGACACAAACTAACTGACGCAGCAAGTTCAAATTTTGATAGGAGTCAACTGACAGATACCTGTTGCCAGGAGTAGTGTTGCTTTTTCGGTAAAGAGGTCAGAAATTCAAAAAGTCACGGACTTATTGACCCGCCCTCGTATTGTAATGTAAATGTATTTAAAAGTAGGGTTAGGTGTTACTTACTGGATAATTGTTTTTATAGTGTAGAAGATTATATTAATACTGTCTAATGTTTTTTGTAGAAATTAATTAACTTTATGACATTAATTATTGTTGTTATTTTTTTTAATATTTTAATCTCAATTTAATTAATTCTGTCTTATTGTTATTTTTTTATTGTGTAATTTGTAATTTATTTTTTATTTCCAACACAATGTATTATTGTTTTTATTGGAATAAATGACTAATGACTAATGACTAATTAAATCAGCTTTACGTGCTAAAATCTAGGTGACGGAATTTCCGAATAGCATCGACGTGCCATAATATTTCCACTGTCTAATTTATTTATTTGAAGGACAACCATCAAATCACACACCTCAAATCAATGATATTTTAAAGTGTACTTGGCGGAATTTCCACATCACACTATAAAATTTCTCTTGCAGACTCACAGCGCTGGAGATCCACAACTACATCTATCACATGACGCATCTGGAACAACACATGGCCGCGCAGAAGAAGAGTTCAGCCACGTATGTATTTATTTATTAATGTAACGGCCCATTATCATCCCATTGTTGGGAAAGGCCTCCATCAATTTGAGTTACCATAGCAATGATGAGTACAGGCCCCCAATTCCGGTAATTTACAAATGGCTCAATGGAATCGTAATAGCATCTCAATTGTATTTTTTGACACATTTATTAAGGTAGTAATGTCAAAATATACTATTGTGATGCAATTACGATTCAATTGAGCCATTTGTAAATTAGCGGAATTGGGGCCCGGGCGTAATCGCTACGCTTCATGTATGTAGCAATAGTTAACTCTCTCGCTAAAAAAAGTATGAACAAATACAAAACTGTTACTAAAATTAGGGGGTATCGGTTTAGGGAAAATGTCCTAGCCTTTCTGCGAACATTTATAGTGAAAGTACAGACAACGGCAGGTCAACCTACCCAAAAAGTTAAAGGTTTTGATTTTTAACTTTAAGTTCAACAAGTAGAGATCAATATCAATTGAGAAAATTTGTCGTTTTGTGGCAGGTTGACGTGCTGTTGTCAGTACATAAAATCGGCCTACCTAATTTGATCACTGGTTATAAAATATATACTAATCTATCTGATACTGTGGTTGTTGGAACTATTCATTTCCACAGGAAACGTAAATGTTTTGAGATAAAAAGTAGTTTGTGTGCGTTTCCAGCCTATAGTCTATCTTCATACCAAATTTCATCCATATCCATCAAATCATTTTGGTGTGATTGACCTTCCATCCAAATCTTCGCATCTATACAAATATTATAAAGCTAAAGAGTTTGTTTGTTTGTTTGTTTGTTTGAACGCGCTAATCTCAGGAAGTACTGGTCCGATTTGAAAACATATTTTTGTGTTGGATAGTACATTTATCGAGGATGGCTTTAGGCTATATAACATCACGCTGCGACCAATAGAAACGAAGCACCAGAAAAAAATTGTTGTTGTTGAAAGAAAATAATCGCTCTCATAACAACAGAAATTGACGCGTACGAAGTCGCGGGGACTAGCTAGTTTATAATACTAGTTTTACGTCCTAGCATGTACTACACTTTATATCGCGCGTGCGGAAGCTTGAGCCCAACAGTGGGATACCAAATAGCCTATGTTACTTCTAATACCACCAAGAATATGTGTTCAAAGTTTCATGATGATCGGTTAAGTCAGGGGCTCCCAATCTTTTTCAGCCCCCGTCGCCTTTGCATGTTTACTATTTTGTCGCGACGCCCTACGCTAGCTAGAAATTTGAAACAGTTACAGCCGAAGTATGTAGGTACTTGGTATATTAGCGTTGTAAAGCGCGAACCTATAAGCGTGTGAGCGATAACATAAGTGTGTAAACCTATGCGCGCGCTCGAAATATTGTAGCTTTATTGGCACCCGTGAATATTTGTGATGTCGGATAATTATAAAGGATTGATTCGCACCGCCCCTCTTTACTTTCTACTGCGCACCAGGGCGCCGCCGCGCCCAGTTTGGGAACCACTGGGCTAAGTAGTTTTCGCGTGAAAGCGTTACAAACAAACTTAGATTCACTTTTATAATATTGTTGTGTAAGGTGATATTGTTACAAACGTTTGGTTTGGGATTTGGTTAAAAACACCGTCGACTTCTTAGAAGAATTTATTAGGCGATGAACAGGTCGCAAATACTATCACACAAGCCAAATCACAAGAATCGTAGACCGGTGGGTCGCTAAGGTTGTTGGTTCCAATCAATGAAATTTAAAAAGCATAGATAGGTTATGCCCTTACAAAACTATCGAAATATCTGTGCCGCTTGCGAACAACTGCACACATGCGTAATTCTCATTTTGTCCTTGTCATACTCGTGAAAAGAACAATTACTTTCTCTTTCGCCTAGGCATCCATATTGTATGAAGACGTCACAATTGTGACGTTTTAGGGACGCATATTGAGAGCGCATGTAACATATCTATTACTTTTTAAATATCATTGGTTCCAATACACTATTTGCCAATCCGCAGAGTAGTCCTTATATCCGTTGGTATCGCTAAGGTCGTCGTTACTTCGCACTTGATAACTTTTCGCAGGTATTGCACCGAAAGCTCACAATGAACTGACTGCGGCGTCTCAACTCCTGATATTTATATATCTCGACATCGACGCCGGTCGTTAAAACTAGAACGTTCGTTTTCCAGAAAAATCACAAACGTAAACAACACTAGTGCGTTTTGTCATTTTGCGCCTTACTTCGTAGACATAACGTTCAATGTCGCTTGTACTAAGAACATGTTATTACTTTATGGTTGAACGTTGGTAGTTATATACATTCGTCTAGCGATATCTCGAACCGTCTAGCATATCCGCGACAATATTACAAATAATATATTATTTTCAGCGATACTCAAGAGGTGTTAGATCTCCATACCCTGATGCTGTTGTGGGTGCTCGACTCGGGATGCGACGTGGAGTCCGCCCTCAAGCGGGAGAACGACGCACTGAGACATCTAGAGTCGCTAGCAAACAAGGTATATTACTATTATATTTATACTATTAACAAGCTCTGCGTATAGGTTGACTTTTTCATAACCGTAAAAAATTGCCAAATCGACCATCATGGCAGTGTTATTTGTATTTTGATAAAAAAAATTTTTTTGAAAATATTTCATTTTTATTCAAACTTCTAATTTTGTAACACGTTGTGACGCACACGGACGTATTAGGGGTTAAAGTATGAAATTGCCGTTTTGTATGGACGATATCGAGAAAAGTCATTTTTCCATAGTAACAATTTTTTAGTTTTTTCAAAAACGCCTGAACCGTTTTCAATGCAATTAAAGGTGAAAGTTAGATGGTTATAAAGCTACGCATTATAGTATTTAAATTTCTGAAAATCATAGTATATAATACAAATATACTTAATTGAAACAAGAAGGTCAGCTGACACATTGTAAGGGGTCTTTTCAACGACTTCCTTTGAAGTAATAGGCACTAGTATTGCAGTATAGTAGGTACCTTTAGAAAGAGTGGTACAATTTAAATACCTGGGGCACGAGGTAACGGCTGACCTTAAGGACCATGCTGACATTGAGCGCGAACGGAGAGCGCTGTCGATTAGGGCAAATATGTTGGCCCGTAGGTTTGCACGCTGCTCGGACGACGTGAAAATTACTCTATTCCGGGCGTACTGCACATCACTGTACACGTGCAGCCTATGGGTAGATTACACGCAGAAAGCCTATAACTCCCTTCGCGTTCAATTCAATAACGCGTTCAGGGCGGTTTTGGGGTTGCCCCGCTTTTGTAGCGCCTCGAGCATGTTTGCGGTGGCGCGCGCAGACTGTTTCCACGCCAGTGTCCGCAAGCGGTGCGCGTCCTTGGTGCGCAGGGTGCGGGCCAGCTCCAATGCCGTCCTGGCAATGATTTCTGGGCGATTTGACTGTCCCTATATTTGGCACTGCTGCGGCAGGCATGGTCCAGTGGTGTCATCTTAACATTTTATTATTATTCTTAACATATTATTATTCTTATTTTACGATTTGTTTGTTTAAATAAAATTAATTAATTTTTATATTTAAAATTGTAATTATTATTAAGTTTTATTGATTTCTTTTGTAATTTGATTATATATAACACAATTTTGTTTGATTTTAATATTTAATGTAACAATGTAATGTATTTGTATTTGGATCATATGGGACTACGTCCTGAAATAAATGAATTTTATTTATTTATTATTATTTTATTGCATTTTTTTTTAGTCAAAAGTTACTTTATTTAGTTTTCGATACAATACAAAAAGAATTACGCAATAATATAACTATACTTAAAAGTTAAAATCAAAATAAAAAGTGTGAAAATAATCGGCAATTTCATACTTTAACCCCTATTATTAATGGACCTTACACAGCTAGATCTGTGCGTGTCACAGCGCGTTTCAAAATAAGTAGCTAGCTAGTATTTTGGTACTGGGCTATGCTAACACAAAAAAAAAGTTATTTGTTTTTTGTCTCGTTTTCTGTCGTTATTGTATGAAAAATTCTCCTATATACACTGTAACACACGCATGTGAAGTTTTCTTTTTTTCAATTGAAGTAGTGACTAAATCATAGGTGAATCTTGCCTTATGTGACTTGACCCAGCTTACGCTTACCAGGCCACTGCCTGCTCTCACCAATTAAGGTTCGAGTACCATCTCAGCCAGTCGAAAATTTTATATAAGGAATGGTATTGTCAGTATTAATCCTCAAATTTAACAGGCAAAGACGATTAAATAGTAAGATGTTTTGCCTTCGTTACTCTATAAAACATTGTAAAAAGAAAATGGCTGATTGATTAACCTAAGTCTTTTGTTGCAGACCAAACCCGAAGAAAATGTCGAAGACAAAACTGGAGAACCCGACTCTGAGGGCATAGACTCTACATCAGGTAAGATTTCGAAGTTACGCGCTAAACGATTCTAGAATTTTCTCATTTTTAGGGTATAAATCTAGTGGTTTTAATACCGTGCCAAGATCTCAGGGTCCCGGGGTCGATACTCGGATAGGGTAACAAGAGGTTTTGAATTTTCGAAAATTGCTCGGGTTTGTGATCGATCAACTACCCGCATTTGGCAAGCGTGGTGATTATGCCTGTAGCTATCATTGTTGTCGTAACTTGAATCCAATATTGCGGCCTTTGCCCTGCTGTGGGGTGATTTATAGGCCTACTAGCTTATGCCCGCGTCTTCACTCGCGTTAAATTCGGAGTAACAATAAAATTTCACCCCCACTAATAGTCCGCATAACATTTTTAGCTATCAATTTTTACCTTGAAAGTTGCGGAATGCTCCATACAAAATTCCACCCCCCATTACAGTAAAGTGGGAGGTTACAAAGAGACAAAAAGTAGCCTATGTCACTCTGAATCCCTTTAACTAAATCTCCACTAAAAAAATCTCGTCAATTTGTCGCTCCTTTTAGCGGACGGACAAACAAACGGACACACACCTCATCCCCCTTTTTTAAAGTTAGTTAAAAAGTAGCCTATGTCCTTCCCCAAGGTCTAATCGACCTTCGTACAAAATTTAATCAGAATCGGTTCAGAGGTTTAGGCGTGAAAGCGTAACACACACACATACAGAGGTACTTTCGCATTTATAATATTAGTAGGGATTATTAGGGATAATCACCCGTCGATATATCGCCCCATCATTACAAGTCATTTGTGTCTCAAAAGAAATTATGTATTGAGAAAATTATTTTGCTAATGATTTCCGCTTCTTAACACCGGCCTAGATACCTTCACCACACTACCCGCACTAACACTGATTGAACACGACGTCGTCGGATCGCAGCGAAGGCGACAACATCTCCTGAGGATGATATGCGATGCCGTCTCTTTAAAAATAGGCCCAATAATGTATGAAACCTGAATGTTCTCCTTTGTTATGAAGGTAGCAAATGCTGTAAATTATAAGTATCCATGGAACTCAATATAACGGGAACACGATAAAATCGAGAGAGCGATAAAACAGAGTACCACGCGAAACAATGTTTGTTTTCGGATTTCCCTAATTACATGTTTATTTTGACGCATAATTGTTTTAATGTGTCATTTGTGATACTAATAGTTTTCCTGTTGCATAAGTTTATGTATAAAAAGAAACATAGGTTCCCCAGTTTGTGTTCCGGGCTGTCCGTCTACTAAGCGAGGTATTCCCGGTGTGGTCAATTTAGGAAGATATCTATCTTCTATACAGGATGCCTTTTCATCGTCTTCAAAATTTTTATAGGCGTTCAGTGTCGTATTTAAAGCCCATTTATGAAGAAAAAATGTACACTCGACAGCACATCAAGTTAAACAGTTGAACTGCGATAACAGCTTTTATTACGTAGGGTATAAAGGCGGTCTCAAGGTCAATATGTATAGTCTGATGTGCCGCCGTGTGTATATCAAGATTTCACCCGAAAATATTTTTCGCAACATAGTTTACAATTTTTACGGTCCTAAGCCTGTGAAGGTATAAAAGGAAAATCAACAACTTATGAATAGTATCGTAATGAATGAATGAGATGCGTATCGCGTAAAAAAATGTTGCTATGAGGCCGTATCAAAAATTTTAGATTTTTGGCGAACATTTTCTAAGTGCTTTATCTTGACATTTTTGTACTGGGCTATACCAAAAGAAAAAATACGTCATTCGTTTTTTGTCTTCTAGATTGCTATACTAAAATTTGGAAGGTGATTAAAATTTGATCCTGTATACAGGGTGAAATTTTAACCACTTTCCAAATTTTTATATAGCAATCTACGAGGCAAAAAACTAAAAATAGAGTAGGTAAGGTTGTTTTGCCATATAATTATTCGCCATATTGCGGGTTGATGGTAGAAAAGTGTTTTTTTTTATTATTGACGAATGTCACAGTTTTAGTGTTCCGTACCCTCAAGGGTAAAAACGGGACCCTATTACTAAGACTTCGCTACCTGTCCGTCTGTCTGTCTGTCCGTCGCTCTGTCAGCAGGCTGTATCTCAAGAGCCGCGATAGCTAGACAGTTGAAATTTTCACAAATTATGTATTTCTGTTACCGCAATAACAACAAATACTAAAAACATAACAAAATAAATATTTAAGGAGGGCTCCCATACAACACACCCGTTATTTTGGCCTTTTTGGTACGGAACCCTTCGTGCGCGAGTCCGACTCGCACTTGGCCGGTTTTTTTTAATACTTTTTATCCTATTCCGGATGAATGAATACAGCTCCAAAAACACAAAAATCATAAAAATATGTTGATGAGTTAGAAATGGTGTAACTAACACGACTTTGTTTTATTTATATATAGATGTTATGAGAGACATCCAACAGGATATTGACCTTGTTATCCTCATACACAAAGGTCACCGCCGGTCATAACATTTTATTGCAATTAAATGGAAATTGTCTTTCCTATTTGATATGTTTTTAACTCCTGTAATTGTGACACTTAGCTCTAAGTTATAAAGTGAATTTAATTTCTATAGTATATGTCTTGTTGGTGATCCTTTACTTAAATAAATAAATATTAAAACACATACGCAGTATGCACTTCGGAAATGTAAGATACGCGTAGCCGTGCTGGCTTGATTTAGTGATAAACTTCCATCAAATTCTTCGCATCTACATAAATGAAAATCGATTGCGGACATGTATGTACGGTGGGGGTGTCCGACGCCTAACCACTTTCAAACGGAAATAGCTTGCAGTATATACTACACAAAATGGACGTCACTCCAAACAATAGACGACGATTTTGCTCTTGAAGGTGGTCAGGCGACGGAGAAGGCGATATTATGTGCATCATTTCAAAATGGCTGCAACAGTTTTCCTTTTTTTTTTAATGTTGGTAATGATCGGAAGAAGGTATGAATGGAAAAAAATGGTTTGATAGTTGTATGCAATAAAAACTGCTTAAAAATATCCATATGAAAAGTGTGTCTATGTTAAAAATGTTTAATGTAAATTTAACAAACTCGAGCAAAGTCGCGACGGACAGCTAGTTTATAAAATAAGTAAAAAGCAATATAATGTTAGTAATATTAGGGGTTAAAGTATGAAATTGCCGTTTTGTATGGACGAAATCGAGAAAAGTCATTTTTCCATACTAACAATTTTTTAGTTTTTTTTAAAAATGCCTGAACCATTTTCGATGCAATTAAAGCTGAAAGTTAGATGGTTATAAAGCTACGCATTATAGTATTTAAATTTCTGAAAATCAAAGTACATATATAATACCAATATAATTAATTGAAGCAAGAAGGTCAGCTGACACATTGTAAGGGGCCACTAGTATTGCATTTTTTTTTTTTAGTCAAAAGTTACTTTATTTAGTTTTTGATACAATACAAAAAGAATTACGGAATAATATGAGTATACTTAAGAGCTATAAACAAAATAAAAAGTGGGAAAATAATCGGCAATTTCATACTTTAACCCCTATTATTATAAAATACATGATAAACATAGATGCTATATTAGCATAATAGGGAGAAATGTACACTTTTGCGTTTTAGTCACAGTCGTATTTTCGAATAGCTCTAGCAATATTATTGCTATAAAATAAGTTTAAAAAGTAACTCACATAGTATATGTACATAGCCATCTATACCAATTAATTTGGCTTTGAGACAAACAATCAAAACACTTATGAACCACAGTCTATGACACATCCATAGGCTATGCGCTGATAACGAAACTTATCAAACTTTCTTCTGTAGCCATTGATATAGATAAAGAACTAGATAAACAATTACTGCCAGAAAAACTTCTCGACCAAATGAGCACGATACGTTTAGTTTTTATAAATTAGTTGCATTCATCTTTAAGTCATTTACACAAGGTTTAATTTAAGGTATCAGGCAGGTAAGACACACGAGTTCACATGACGTTATATGCTTATATTTTAACTCGGTAATTTTTACTAATTAAAGTAGCGGACCCCGCGAACTTTGTATCCATCAAATATGGCGTGGTTGGAATAAAATATCAAGAAATACATTTTATTGATTTGCCTTTCCGAAACCTCTCCAATAAAACTTGAACTTTATGGTATCGTATTAAATTTCAAATTGACTTTTAAGTATTATTATTACGAATATGTAAATTATATGGTAGTATAGAAAAGTGTTGTTTTTTTACTTTTTTAGCCAAGTTTTTATTTTTTTCTCTGCCTGAAAACCATCCTCTTACTTCAAGGAATATTCTAAGAATTACCGAAATCGGTTTAGCTGTTCTCGAGATTCGCGCTTAGCTGCACATTCAGCGATTCATTTTTATACTATAGATGATTTGACAGTTGACTGACTGACAGTATTCTGAAAATTAAAAAATAAATTTGGACAGTTTGAAGAAGCATTTTTGTATCGGTCTATATACGTTGGTCTAGTACACGCCCGTCGGTCTAGTGGTTTAAATAGCGGGCCAGGATGTAGGGGTCCCAGGTTCGATTTCCCAGGCCGGGCAACAACAATTTTCAAATTTTCGATCTTTGATCGGGTTGTGATCCCCATTTGGCAAGCGTGGTGATTATGCCAGTACACCCATCATTGCTATTGTAACTTGAATTCAGATGAAGGCCTTTGCCCTGCAGTGGGGTGATTATAGGCTGTTACTTTACTTTTCTGTATCTGCTTACTACTAACATTTTTATCTATATTTGTAGCCATAAAATGCGCTCAATCAGATAACACTTGACACACTCATTTGTATTACTTTATCTGTATGTAACTGACCTAATGTTTTCCAGTTATTCAATGTACTAATTACTAATTATTTATTATCATATCCTGTAATTTGTTTTACAATACAATGTGTACTCTATTTCGTACGATATGAGGTTAAAATTGTGTCACGAGCATTGTCAGGAAAATGACGTTAAAAGTTTTTGAACAGTTGTTATTCTTTTGAGTTTGTACGGGAAGGAGTGATGTGTTGTTCGGTGTAATATTTATTTGGTTATTATAAATGTGTGTCGAGACTGAAATATTGTGAATAAGGATTTTAGTGTGAGTTGATTGATCTAAATAGCTATCATTACTAATCATCATCCCAGTCAAATGACACCCTCTACTAGACTTAGAGATTATCTTACAATTATTGGTGACCTTGACCAGATCGCCGGTCCAGCTAGTGGGGGAGTGCTCTACCTACAGATCGTCTTGCGCGTTCGCCATTGGAGAACATTTCCACCCTAATGACCATCGGTTCTTACTATGTGTCCCGCCCGCTACCACTCCAACTTCGCAATTCGGAGGGCAGTGGTTTGTTAAGAAACCATTAATTATTATTTAGGGGCATTACCTTGTCCGCAGTAATTTTGAATACGCTTGAACCATTTGGAATCCCACATGCAAGGTTCACTCACATAGAATAGAGCGTATTCAAAGAAGTTTTACTCGTTTCAGCTTACAAAGCTCGTGACTGTCCCCGTGGAGCTGACTATGGGACGAGACTTTCATTCTTTAAAATGACCTCCTTAGAAAACCGCCGCAAACTTTTGGATCTCCTATCATTGCACAAGCTTATTCACGGTGCTTTAAATTGCTCTAATTTACTTCAGCAAATAGGCATATCTGTTCCATATCACATCCCTAGGCACCCCCTGACGCGTAATTTCAATTTGCCTCGTTGTAAAACTAACCTGGGTAGGTTCGCTCCTCTTTACCGATGTATGCAAACTTGCAATAGTTTGAATGATCATAACATCGACATCTTTCAAGACTCCGTGCAAGTATTTAGGTTTAAGTGTCTGCCATGGTTAAGTGACGACAACAATGCGACTTGAGTTATTAAATATTGCTTTGCTACTTTTATTTTTGTTAATTAGTTTATTTTAAATTAATTGTGATCTTTAATCTTTTTTTTTTAGATGTCGCCAAGTTTTTTGTGTAAGCTGTATTTACCTGTAAGCCTTTACAAATAATAATATTTTTAAGACAAATGCCTTAATGGGCCACACTGAGCCATCTAGTCCCAAATTAAGGTACTATTAAGTACCCTGTCGTATGGGGTACTAGACAACCGATAAACTTACTTATATACTTATAATACATAGGAAACACCCAGACCAGTACAAACAGACATGTTCATGCACACAAATATTTGTACTGTGCGGGGATCGAACCCGCGACCCATGGCTCAGAAGCAGCGTTAACTACCGCTGATCCAAATGGTCGTCAAACTTTACAGATTATATTTTACAAATATTTACAATAATACATTATTAAAATATATTTACAAATATATTTTAATAATGTATTTTTTCTATGTTTGTTAAATTGTAAAATTATATGTCGATGGTAAATCAAATTTAATAAAATAAAAATAAAATTAACATTGCGATTCCGACTGTAGTGTTATAACTTATGATACACTAGCTGTTGCCCGCGACTTCGTCCGCGTCAATTACTGTTATTATGATCGCGGTTAACATTTTTTTAAAAGAATATAGCCTAAAGCCTTCCTCGATAAATGGACTATCCAACACAAAACATATTTTTTCAATTCGAACATGTAGTTCCAGAGATTAACGCGTTCAAACAAACAAACAAGCAAACTCTTCTGCTTTTTTAAATAATAGAATAGTTAATAATTCGTTAACTAAAAATCCCTTGTCGTGTTGCCCCGATAGTGGGTGCTGTCCTTTAGGCTAAAGAAATAGGTTTGATATCCTGCATAACATAAATACGTAAAACGTACGGCTTTGATTTATTGTTTGAATTAAATTTGTTGATTACTTTGAGCGTTTCGTCAGTCGTTTTTTTTTTAGGAAAAGATTTTAGATAATCGGATGCATATTTACCTAAAGTTAGTTTTTGGCTAGGACAAAATCCCGGGATTTTTTCCGATGATTTTTGGTTTAAGTTGAAGTTGAAGAATTTGTGAAATACTTTTTATGATATGTTAGCAGCTTCGCCCGGTATGTGGAGATGCGGGTTGGAGTACCGCCGGAGACATATTTTTTGCTGAATGTTGGTGATGTTGATTGTAGATGAGCCATCTGCGCGATAAATTTAATCTAGATCCGTTCATCCGTTTTGGTGTAATTGAATTTTAGTGCTTACCCAGGACTCCGAGATCTTGGTAATTAAACCGATAAACCACTTTTTTAGAATAGAATAGAATGATTAGAATAGAATAGAATTTTATCGCTCAAACTGTGTACACACGGCGGCACATCAGACTATACATGTTGACCTTGAGACCGCCTTTATGTCCTACGCAATAAAAGCTGTTATCGCAGTTCAATTGTTTAACTTGATGTGCTGTCGAGTGTACAATGTGCAGTTGGAGATACAGATTCTAAACACCTTAATCTCTTCCAGCAGAAACGTCCGCCCTTGAAGCGATAATGCCAGAGCTGGTCGGCGGCGACTCGACGGGCCGATGGCCGAGAGACAGGATCGTCTTCCGGACGCTTCTGGAGCTGAGCCGTACGGACGGCGTCGTACAGGAGACGGACGCCGCTCAGATTGTCGATCTGGTTAGTTAAATGATTTTAGGTTAAGAAAAGATGTTTCAAAGTACCGTGCTTCAATCATAAATACTGATAGGATACTCGGATGCATATTTGCCTATTGTTGTAGTGTTGACTGTTATGGAATGCACTTTTGTATCGAAAACATCCTAGGATTTCGGGATCGACATACATGTTTTTAGAAGCCGCTTCCATAATGACCCAACCACAAACTACGTTTAGGTAAATATGCATCCGATTATCCGATCTCTGATCATTAATGAACAAATATTTATAGTGCGGTAGACGAAGAAGAAGAAGAACCGTCCTTTGGCTCGTACGCGTAAAGACCTTGTACAATATCGGCACAAGACACCGACTTGAATTATAACCAGTAGTCGGCGTAGGTGTGCCATTTGTAAAGGGGCATTGGGACGAAGACCCGAAATGATTCTAACGTGGAATCATTCCTTATTGACAAATGATGTCTTCTCTTATATACTATTACAATATGTGACAAGAGAGGCTAGCGTGACTATCTTCAAGAAAGTAATTGTTTTTGGATAATATCACGTCCCATAAGTGCTTCATACAATTTGTCATCAACATGTATATCACATATTTCGCGGGATTCATGTATGCTAGCATATCGTGGACATGCCCTGTTCCGTGATGGGATCTTGATTTGTTATCGTCAATTCAAAAGTAAATAAATTTGTTACTAGATACAGATAAGATTGTTTGTGTAAGATCCGATAATTATACATTTGTTTTAAGGGTTTTTCTTTAAAATGAGGTATGGTATTGGTAATCCATAAAAATTCCGGTAAAACCGCTGTAATATTGGGAAAGGTGTTACACTGTTGGCCGATGTATTAGTAATCCACCTTAATTAGTATTATGTCTACACATAAATACTAAACCTTTGCTACTTAATGAGGTAAGACGCGTTACACACTACACCGCGAGTCAACATACGAGTATACACAACGCCATGTGTTTTTGGGGTGGAAAACTGAACTTACATTCTATTATTGTCCACGATCATTAAAATTAACACTTACTTAGACCTTATTTTTAGGAAATAAGATAAAAATTTAAACAACCTGATAATAATATTTATTTTTTGGTTTTTGCTATAATAGTGGAATTAAACTCTCTTTTTTTAGCTGACGATAGAACAAGAGACAGAAGATAAGACAGAACCCAATGCAGAAGTACCAGAGGAACCTGAGTTAGTAGATCCGAATTTGGTCCACGAGTTGGCGACCAAAGGAGATGAAGAGGCGTTGGTTGCATTGCTGAAGGTAGGAGTATTTCAAGTGTTGTTTGTACAGGCGACTGTATATAAGACATAGGTGCGTGTTTTCAACAAAAATATATATGTAATCTGGTTTGCAGGCTACTGTACCTTTAAATTATCTTCCACCTATTATTTTCTATCTATTTCAATAAAAATGAATCTCCGAAATGTATCTACGCGCAAATGACATAGTCATTTATGTAAATTAGAAATAACAGGGGTCCCAATACTGATCCATGCGGGATACCAATGATAAGAGTCAATCCTGATGATTAGGTTTCATTAATGCAAACTTTTTTTGTGCAGTCTGTGAGGTAAGAGCTTATTAGATCCAGGAAATCACTCCACCACCATAATTTTAATTCATTTGAGTAAAATTTGACTGTAAACAATATAAAGGCTTTGAAAGATTACCAAAAACATAAAGTTCATGTGATGCACTTTATAGATAGTTCCCGTTTTTTAGGGTTCCGTACCCAAAGGGTAAAAACGGGACCCTATTACTAAGACTTCGCTGTCTGTCCGTCTTTCCGTCTGTCCGTCTGTCCGTCGCTCTGTCACCAGGCTGTATCTCAAGAGCCGCGATAGCTAGACAGTTGAAATTTTCACAAATTATGTATTTCTGCTACTGCAATAACAACGAATACTAAAAACAAAATAAAATAAATATTTAAGGGGGGCTCCCATACAACAAACCCATTTTTTGGCCGTTTTGGTACGGAACCCTTCGTGCGCGAGTCCGACTCGCACTTGGCCAGTTTTTTCCTATCTTAATCCGGCCACACCTGGTGAGGACGTTGGTTAGGATCAAAAAGACGTACCTAATTTGTAGGAAAGACTCTTTCTGTTCCTATTCGCGACGCAGCGCGATTGTTTAAAAGTAGTTTTCGTGTGACATAGTTTTTTGGTTGGAAGGGGGGGGGGGGGGACGGTGGATAATTATTAGGTGGGCTGGCCTTCTGCGTCGTCACGCTATTAGAGTTAGCGCTTTTGTGTATTAGGCAGCCAGTCAAACATAATTATGTCGTTGCTGGCTGCATAGCGTGTACGGGCCATTAAAGTCTGAGGTGCGATTGTGTAAAGCAATCGTATTCATTTGACAGTTTAATCTGTCAAACGGGTAATTCTAATTGTGTACGGAGTTCATTTATCGTTAACGATTGGGTCGTTAATTTTAAACGATGAGTGAATGATGTACATGATTTTGACAGATAATTCGGATTGCGTAAGTCTTATGAGCTCATTGCTAATGTCAAATGATTGCGGTGATTCTTGACTCATGACAATCGTAAATTTTACCCTCTTATGTACGCAAATTTCTTCAAATTGTTACATTTTCTTTGAAAGAAAATGTTGTTTTAACTTTATTTAACTTTATTTTAGGTACACTTTGTCTTGTTTGTTATTGATAGAACGCCTTAATTTAATTTACTATTTTTTTAATTACTTGTGTTTTTATTTAAACAAATTCAAAGTTTTCTTTCACTGTGACAGGTATCACTTGACATTCACAGAACATAAATAAAATAATATACTACGTCAGAGAACACTTTACGTAGTCCACTAGAGTTTTGCGCGGGAAACGAGAAGACAAAGATGGACTTTGTTGCAAAATTTTGTGAAATTATCTTAAGCGGCCATTTATTGTGATAAAGTGGTGGCATTGTTATAATAATGTGTCAGTTAGTAGGATAAATCAAATAAAACTGAGAAACAATAAAAGGCGCTCCTATTTGACTTTGATCCACGTTTTCGCGTAAAACTCCTGTAATCATTGAAATGTATATACCACCTATACATTTCAATGAGTTATGTTAGTTTAGGTTTAGATTAGGTTAGGCTATTATGTTTATGTACGTTTAAATGATATTGTGTGTATAAAAAAATTGTCATTATAACTAAAAAGACTAGGCTGTATGGACTCGTCCGAAGCCGTAAAACTTTAAGGAAAAAAAACGTAGTCCACTAACGCCACCTATTGTCGAGTAGCAGGAAACTCGTATTTCATTCGTTCTTTGCGTTTGGTTATTTCAATTGCAGAGGTATATTTTTAGTTTAAATTCAATGTTTTTATGAATAAAAGTTTGTTTTTGGGTTGAAATCGTAAAATTTGATTAAAAACCTGCATTTATATTTGAATACAATTTCATATTATGTTAAAAAAATTGAGTTTTACCAAATGTTTTGCGATAATAAAACGCAAATCCATGAAACGTTTTTATACCACCGGTCACTTTTCGGTCTTCATGAAATGGACAAAATTACACAATTAGAATTTACATTATACGATCGATGATCAATTGTATTCATTGTCCATCCATGAACAACCTTACACAATCGCACTACTGATTAGAACGGGACGAGGGGTAAATGCTTTATGCCCAAATTGTCAAGCGGTTGCAATCTGCCAAATTCGCAAATTGTCAAATTCGCAAAATGTCAAATGCGCAAATTGACAAATTCGCAAAATGTCAAGTTTTCAAAATGTCCAGTTGTTTAGGTTTAATAATAAAAGTCAAGTAATTAATTGGCAGAACTTTTAATCATTAAAATGTTAAAGTTTTTTAAATATGATTAAATATTTTTTTTTTAATATTATTGTTTAATGGGGGCTATCGCTAGTGAATTTGCCACTAGAGGCGCTAGTGTCGCGTGAGGTCCAATATCATTCACTTTGTACTGGTTTTAGCGGAATTTGTTGCATAAATTATAATTTCTTTAATTTATCTGCTGGAAAGTGATCTCCTTCGTAAAATATCACAAATATGGATTATTTGGCGATTAATGTGAACACTTTAAAAGCGGAATTAAGAAAAAGCGCAAAAATAGGCGGCCTCAAGAGCAACTATTTTAGAAGTTAGTTTGTTGATATCAAGATAGTTATTTATAAACAATATAACCTTAATTAGATTCAAGATATAACACTTTGTTTCGGCGCCAATCGCCTTTGACAGCTATACCTCCGGACCTCAGTCTACAGTGGCGCCAACTGGTGAGCAAAGAAACGGTAGTCCCCATTGACCCATACCTGCTTACTTTATTATTTGTTAATTATTAAGGCTCAATTGTGAATGTTTGTGAACAACTGGAACGGATGTCACTGTACACGTCACTTTAAATGTTACTTCTAAACTTGTATGCACCAATTATTAAAGGTATTTTCTACTAATTAATTACTTGACTTGGGATCGTATAATGAGAGATTCCTTGTTTAGACGTATGAAGAGTAAACAAAGTTAAAAGATCTTCAGTTTGAAGTTAGGTATAAAAATACCTAAAAAAATTAAAAGAAGAAGACAAAATATCGATTACGCAAATTTTCCAAAAATTAAGTTTTTACGTCTTTATAAATAAAAAAACACATGATTCTTTATGTGCAATGACTTATCTATAAACATTTGTTTTTGTTTTGTTGCTTTGATATAACACGAAAATATTAGGATATTGATTTTGTTGTTGATTTTATATAACGGTTTTATGGTTTCATATTTAAAAAAAAAAACCTTAACATTTTAATGACTAAAAGTTCTGCCAATTAATTACTTGACTTTTATTATTAAACCTAAACAACTGGACATTTTGAAAACTTGACATTTTGCGAATTTGATAATTTGCGAATTTCTCAATTTGCGAATTAGGCAGATTGCGACTGTTTGACAATTTGCGAATTTGTCAATTTTCGCATAAAGGGGGGGGGGGGTAAATGATGAAATTTGTGTGATGTTGGTTATTACTTACATAAGATGGAGGGATGGGGGGGAGGGGGCATAAACCGTGTCGTAGTTTAACGTCGGTTTAAAGGGTTAAAAAGTATAATTTACAGGCCATTTAATTTAAATGATGAAATTTGTGTGACGTTGTTTATTAGATGAGACGGTCGTGACATAGTTTAGTTGAAAAGGGGGTGGAGGTCGGTAAAAAATCGTAATTTACAGGAGAATCTGTTTTCGTTTTCCTACTATTCAGCGCCATCCCCACCTGGTGGACGTGACGGACGCGTCTGGGGGCACCGCCCTCCACTCGGCCGCTAGGGGGGGCCGGGCGCGCTGCGTGGCCGCGCTGCTGTCGCACGGCGGCCGCGCGGACGCGCACGACGCCGACGCCTGGAGCCCGCTGCGCGCCGCCGCCTGGGCCGGCCACACAGAGGTGCGTGGGGGCTAGGGGGGCCGGGGCTGGGGGCTGGGGGCTAGGGGGGCCGCGCTGCTGTCGCACGGCGGCCGCGCGGACGCGCACGACGCCGACGCCTGGAGCCCGCTGCGCGCCGCCGCCTGGGCCGGCCACACAGAGGTGCGTGGGGGCTAGGGGGGCCGGGGCTGGGGGCTGGGGGCTAGGGGGGCCGCGCTGCTGTCGCACGGCGGCCGCGCGGACGCGCACGACGCCGACGCCTGGAGCCCGCTGCGCGCCGCCGCCTGGGCCGGCCACACAGAGGTGCGTGGGGGCTAGGGGGGCCGGGGCTGGGGGCTGGGGGCTAGGGGGGCCGCGCTGCTGTCGCACGGCGGCCGCGCGGACGCGCACGACGCCGACGCCTGGAGCCCGCTGCGCGCCGCCGCCTGGGCCGGCCACACAGAGGTGCGTGGGGGCTAGGGGGGCCGGGGCTGGGGGCTGGGGGCTAGGGGGGCCGCGCTGCTGTCGCACGGCGGCCGCGCGGACGCGCACGACGCCGACGCCTGGAGCCCGCTGCGCGCCGCCGCCTGGGCCGGCCACACAGAGGTGCGTGGGGGCTAGGGGGGCCGGGGCTGGGGGCTGGGGGCTAGGGGGGCCGCGCTGCTGTCGCACGGCGGCCGCGCGGACGCGCACGACGCCGACGCCTGGAGCCCGCTGCGCGCCGCCGCCTGGGCCGGCCACACAGAGGTGCGTGGGGGCTAGGGGGGCCGGGGCTGGGGGCTGGGGGCTAGGGGGGCCGCGCTGCTGTCGCACGGCGGCCGCGCGGACGCGCACGACGCCGACGCCTGGAGCCCGCTGCGCGCCGCCGCCTGGGCCGGCCACACAGAGGTGCGTGGGGGCTAGGGGGGCCGGGGCTGGGGGCTGGGGGCTAGGGGGGCCGCGCTGCTGTCGCACGGCGGCCGCGCGGACGCGCACGACGCCGACGCCTGGAGCCCGCTGCGCGCCGCCGCCTGGGCCGGCCACACAGAGGTGCGTGGGGGCTAGGGGGGCCGGGGCTGGGGGCTGGGGGCTAGGGTGCCCGGGCGTGCTGCTGTCGCTGGGAGTTGTTACGACAGATTTTACACATTTACTAGGATGCACTAACATACACATGTTCTTAGTTGAAGGCGCTGGGTACGTACGTATAGAACGCGTTTGTACACACTTGGACACAGCGAGTCCACATTTTTGCTTTCAATATCATTGTCATTTTCGTTGTCATTATTATATCGGACTGTGTATCTAGTTCTTATTAGGGTTCCGTACCCAAAGAGTAAAAACGGGATCCTATTACTAAGACTTCGCTGTCTGTCCGTCTGTCTGTCACCAGGCTGTATCTCAAGAGCCGCGATAGCTACAGAGTTGAAATTTTCACAAATTATGTATTTCTGTGGGCCAAGATCTCGGGGTCCCAGGTTCGATCCCCGGGTCGAGCAACAAAACGTTTCGAATTTTCGAACGTTGCTCGGCCCCGGGTCGAGCAACAAAACGTTTCGAATTTTCGAACGTTGCTCGGGTTTGTGATCACCAACCTGCATTTGGCAAGCGTGGTAATTAAGCCAGTACCCATCATTGCTGAGGTAACTTGAATTAAATGATGGAGGCCTTTTCCCTGCAGTGCACAATGGGATGATTATAGGCTGTTACTTTACTTTATGTATGTCTGTTACCGCAATAACAACAAATACTAAAAACAAAATAAAATATTTAGGGGGGGGGGGGGGTCCCACACTACTGACGCGATTTTTTTGCCCTTTTTTTTGCTTGATATTAATAATGGCAACAGGTAGGCACTTCAAATATTAAAAAAAACACTTAGTTGTATTTTAACTTTAATAATAAAATTAAAATTAAATGTATATTTAAAGGGGGCTCCCATACGAAAAACGCATTTGCATATTTTTGCTCGATATCAATAAATGGTAACAGGTAGGCACTACATTAACTAAATTAATCTACTTACCTACTGTTGTTTACCTAGTCTCAATGGTACGGAACCCTTCGTTCGCTTGGCCGATTTTTTATAATAATTTCTCGATGAAACAAGATGATAAATAATTTGTATTGTTACAGGTTGTTGAAGTTCTTCTGGAGTACGGATGCGATGTGGACTGTGTCGATGCTGACAATAGAACCGCTTTAAGGTAAAAGTACCTTATTATTTACTAATTTACAATGAGGAATATTACTGATGTTGAAATTGTATGGTTGAAATTGCATGTGTAACTAAAAGAGTGATGAGTATGAATGTGGAAGGCTGGAAAGGAAGAGGCCGACCGAGAAAGAGATGGATGGACTGCGTGAAACAAGATATGAGTGTGAAAGGTGTGGATGATTCGGTGACGAGTGATAGAATGATGTGGAAGAGAAAAACATACTGCGCCGACCCCAGATAAACTGGGAAAATGGCCAAGAGAATGATGATGATTTATACATATTACGCAACAATCAAAAATTTTAGATTTCTGATGGACTATTTATAACTGTACTGGTACTGGTGGTACTGGGCTATACCACAAGAAAAAATACATCATTTGTTTTTTTGTCTCGCATATTGTTGTATTTATAATTCGAAAGGTGGTTAATACTTCATCCTGTATACATATACTGCTGAATTAATTACCCTTCCTGTTGGGTTTGTCGTAGACGGGTAAAAAGAAGCATTACAAAGACGACCATTTGGATCAGCGGTAGTAAACCTGCTTCTGAGCCATGGGTTGCGGGTTCGATCCTCGCACAGTACAAATATTTGTGTGCATGAACATGTCTGTTTGTACTGATCTGGGTGTTTTCTATGTGTTATAAGTATATTTACAAAAAAAAAAGTATATAAGTAAGTTTATCGGTTGTCTAGTACCCCATACGACAGGGTACTTAATAGTACCTTAATTTGGGACTAGATGGCTCTGTGTGGCCCAGAGAGGCATGTCTTAAATATATAAAAAAATATGATTGTTTTTTTCCGTATCAGAGCGGCGGCTTGGTCCGGCCACGAAGCGGTGGTCTCCCGTCTCCTGGCCGCGGGGGCGGACCCCGACAAAGCCGATGCTGAAGGTCGCACACCCCTCATAGCTGCCGCCTACATGGGCCACGCGGATATAGTGCGGGCCTTGTTGGACGCCGGGGCCGATATAGACCACGCCGATGAAGACGGTGAGTTTGTCTTAAAATAGCTATCATAATCTTCATTTCAGCCTTATGTCGCCCACTGCTATAGATAGGTCTTCCAAGGATCTCTACAACGATCGGTCCCGCGCCACCCGCGTCCAACGGCTTTCTTCACCAGTTCGTCGATCCACTTGGTTGGAAACCTACCCACAGATCGTCTGCATCCGGTGCCATCGCTTCTTCTTACTATGTGAACCCTGGATCTCGTAGCAAGCGACACCTTGAAAACTGGTGTGTCCACCACTCTGATACGTAGGTTGATAAATTTATTAGTCACATCGGAGACCTGATGAAGTCAGAAGCCTTGGTTTAGCTAGGATTTGTTCGCACTTAGCCTCTCTATTTCGACATTGTACTGACGGCTAAGAAAGTGTTCAATCGCCCTACGGTTGAAAATCATTCGCGTGACATACACATCGTCCTGATCTAACCGGACGAATAAAAAAAACAAGCCTAGTTTTAATATTTTTTTTAAATAGAAATAATTATTATAAAGAGCATCCTGTGTACTCCTAATGATCCTTATGTCATCGCCTCCGTCTCACTCACTCATAAACTGGGGCACGTTTAACGGACAAGGACAAGGTCAAGCGCCGCACATAATAACAAACGTTTTATTTCACTCCTTAATTTAAATGTGTTAATGTGATTTTTACGAAAAGTAGCGTATAAAATTATTTTAATCATTTACAATAAAATATATATTTAGTATGCTGAACCGGCCCTTTAAATATTTTTACTTGGCGACCTTATACAGGGTGAAATTTTAACCACTTTCTAAATTTTTTATAGGCGTTCAGTATCGTATTTAAATCTCATTTATGAAGTTAAAAATGAAAACCAAGTATTCACCCAAAAATATTTTTCGCAATATTGTTTTCAATTTTTACGGTCCTAGGCCTGTTATATGTTATATTGGGATGTAGAGGGGCGAACCACCATCTTCCGCCCCAAGCCAACCTCACCTGCACGCGGCGCATCCTGCTGGACGACGAACGAGGCTCTGGCGATTGACCGACCGATGGCGGTATAACCATCCAATGGAAGGCGTAGTTAAGTGTACCGGGCCGGTGACGGGCAGCAGCGTCATCGATGCAAGAAGCTACGCCCTGCGATCGCCAACCCGTCTGCCCAGCGTGGCGATTATGGGCATAACCTCCTATGCAGACGCACAAAAAGCCACGGCCCCCAGTTCCCGGCGGTCCCGCTATTCCTGGTCATGGTGGCGACCACGGTAACGGCGGGACGGGTGGTGCGAAGAATCTCCGGGTTACGGGAGGCCACCAAAAACAACTGACCCTGGCGACGTACAACGGACACACGCTACGGCTAGACTCGCATCTGGCTCAACTTGTGGTTGAACTTGGGAAGATTAGGTGGCATATCCTAGGGCTATGTGAAGTCCGAAGAGAGGGGGAGGACACCATAACCCTCGAGTCGGGCCATCTAATGTACTTTCGTGAGGGAGACCAACAATCCCAAGGTGGCGTTGGGTTTCTGGTAAATAAGTCCCTTTCTGACAACGTTGTGGAAGTGTCCAGTGTGTCGAACAGGGTAGCGTACCTTATTGTTAAGCTCACTGAGAGGTATAGCCTCAAGGTGGTTCAAGCGTACGCACCGACCTCGAAAGACTCGGACGAAGAGGTGGAGGATATGTTTGATGACATATCAAAGGCCCTCCACTTCACCACTAAGACTCACTACAGCGTTGTTATGGGGGACTTCGACGCTAAAGTGGGAGTACAGAATTGCAACGAATCGGTAGTAGGATCCCATTGATTTGGATCAAAGAAAATAAAGATAAACAAGAATGCTAATGTCATACAAATGAAAAAACTCGCGTAAAACTTATTATCTTCGCTCGTACCTCCAGGTTCGACTTAATATAATAGATGGAGTTTGTGTTCACGCTGAAGTGTGAAATATCCGGTGCCATCTAACGAAAAGTTGATACAGCTCCAACATCTAACAAGATAATATGAAATGCGAGTCACGAGATGGCGTTGAACAGCATTAGGACGAATTTTCATGAAATGACATCCAAATCCAATTGTGTCACAAGTACCAATAGACACTAAAATTCGTCGACATTGTAAGAGCCCGTTTGGCCTAATGGTTCGAACGTCCTAAATTCCTGATAAATATGTGTATTCAAATCGGATTTAAACAATGCAAATTAATATACACATTACATTTTAATGTGCCTAATTTATTTATTTTACACTTTTTTCAGTTTATTAGCTTGACGGGTATTTGTTTACATTACCAGTATGTGATAGCGAAGCTCCTAAACGAGTGTCTTTTTTTTATTGTAGTTTAGTTATTATGATGATGATACAACGACATTAATACTTTAAAAATTATACACCGCCAGCCAGAAAAAGGAGGGCTTAAGCACCCCTTCGCTAGTAGTCCTCTGAAAAATAACTACTTACAGAACTCAGTTCCACGCTGATTGCATTCTAGAATAGCGCGACCTTTTATGAGTACATGCTAGTGACACTCCGTGCGTCTTTAGGTTTTATCGGCCTTCTCTCGATGAGAAGCAAAAGCTAGCCCCGCGTCCGGTCTCCGCAGCTCCAGGCCCCGCGGCCAAGACGCAAGCGCACCAAACAAGAGGCCCCGCCGCGGGCGGACTCGAGGCAACGCGAGACGCGCGCATATTTTATTCCGGGTTCCGCGTCTTTCTTTTCGACCGCCCGTATGCCTTCCAAAGGTCCGGGACTCCATAGTCCCGTGATTGGAAAATGACGAACATAATAATAATAATAATAACATAATTTTTAGTTTTATATTTTTCCAAAATGTTGAAGGTACGTTTACAATTTATCAAACAAACTATTTATTTTAATTTAGTTTGTAGAATTATTTTGACAAGATATACCTACTTAGAGATGTTTTTTATGTGAAACAAATTATTTTGTGAAATAATTGAATTCTTAAAATTAATACCATGTATTTTGAGATTTTTAAATATTTAAGCCAAGCTAACAAAAAACCTAGTCAGGGAGTATATTGAAATAGCATTCCGACTATGGAAAGGAAGAAAGAAAGTAACAGAAGTTATTTTAACAATTAATTGTCAACTTGATTTCATTTAGGTTATTTTGTGTTTGGTACTGAATATAAAGGATATATACACAAACAGTACTTATACATATTTAATCATATACTGGGTGACTTTTTTTACCGAGTGGAAAAATTTACTGTGTATTTTGTACCTAAAACAATTGCTATAACTGTGTGTATTAGTGAAATACACCCGATTTTTTAAATTTTGGAATTTCCATTAAAAATCATAAATTTTGAAAACATTAGTGCGCATGCGTATTATTCTTAGTAAGTGTAGTAAAACGGTAGCGGGATGCGGCGCGGGAGACGCGCGGCCGAGCTGCGTCGCCCGCCCCTCGTGTGACTGAATATGCAAAAAGCGATCCTAATTCCTAAGGTAGAAGTCCGAAGGGCCGGCTGTGGGGCGCGGGTCGGGATGTTAAAAGGCAAGACACGTGACTAAAGAATAGATAACTTCAAACCCCAAGCGACAACCGGTTGTCGCGTTAACAATTGATTTTAATTGTGTCTGGAATAACTCACGATCGAGGGATTAAGTTTCCGCTGCGCAGGTGAATTACTCGGCGAATTCAATGATGTTTAGCGCGTTCGAAGTAGAGTGAATGCGTTTGAGTTTTGGTCGGTTTCGTATTTTTCGAATTATTTTTTAATATTTTGTGATGTTAGTCTAAATCAACATAGAATTAGATGGTTATTGACAGAGGTAATTTATTGAATAAAGAAATTAAAACCTTTTTTGCTAAAGTGTTCATGCTATCGTCATCTATATCATTTATCTGTCTCACACTTTTATTTTCCTTTCTTTCTTTTATATAACTTGCTGAAAGGATTTCTGCACGCAAGAGCCACATTGTCATCACATACTGCCAATGTTCTCACCATTTCGGTGTCTGTGTGTGTCAATCTGCAGTAGATTTGAATACCGAAAAGCCATCGCGAACTAATTATTTTACACACTGATAGTTGGGCATTTTTAATTTCAGTTGCTGTGTTACGCAGCGGAAGTGACGAAATACAATAATGTTAATTTAGTCTACAATTAACTTAGATGTGAGAAGAGATAAACGTAGAATACATAAATATATGCATGTTATAGGAAATATTTAATAAAATTAAATAAATTGCTATTGTTGTGTTATGTGTATCATTCAAAGTGCCGCAACGTCACGAAATGTTTTGGGCTGTTAAATTATAAAGGTGATCGTAAGATTTGAATAAACAAGTGAAGACTAAAGTTATCATTCTAAAATCACTATCACATAAAATAACACTATTTAAACTACAACGATATTTTGTTAAATTGATCCAATTCGTCACTTTTCGGTACAAACCATTCCTTATTTTTCATTTTACAATGTATGCGGCATTCCTTAAGTCATATTATATAATTTTTAAATATGACAAATTTATAGCAGAAATAAGTTATATTATATACGTAGAATATTGTCTCACAAAATATTGAGACTATAGATAGAGAGAATAAGTAAAGTAAGGTAGGTTGTACATAGCAGATAAATATTATGAAATACTCTCACGTATTCATTTTAATTTTATTTTGAATAAAAATTTAGAGAGTAATCATTTATAACATAACGTTACATTTATCGCGGGATATATACCATATTATCGTCTATTTCTGCGCTTTATATTTTTTCGGCTTTTGTTTCACCTTGTCTCTGTATCGTTTCTACTGCTTTAAACCATAGTTTTCTGCAAAAAAATGTTATTTATTCATGTGCATTCAAGCTCAAGCAATAAGCACATCTATGAAACAAACATTATAATATTCATATTCACACGAAAGCACAAAGCAAACCAAATTATATTCATGCTATATGTTTTTGACAGTTTTGTTTGATACCTAAAGATACAAGAGGGTTATATCAAAATCACCAATAACCTCTTATAATGGAAATCAGAATCTCTAACAGACTACAATTCCACACAGTTAAAAAGCAAAAATCAAAGAAAAAATATTAAACCTCCCATATAAACTCTGTCAGCTGATCTGTGGAATGTGTGGGAGGTTCATTTTTTCTTCGATGATTTTTCGCGGATCTGTTATGCTCTGTTAAAGATTCGGAACTCCATATTTTTAAAATAATTCGGTACATTAACTAAAATAAATAACTTACGTTTTTACACATCTAAAACACAAGTTATTTATTTTAGTTTAATTCAATAATACATCTTAGAAATTTGTTCTTAAAATTCATTTACTAGCCTGTGCTGCCATTGTCATAATTTTAACTTAAAAACCGTAGGTGTGAATTATGCGTGTAACAATTCCAAACGTCACTTTTTGCGATCCGCATATACGTAACGTGACGATATGGATGTGACGAATGAATGCATAAAAATTTTAGAAATACTTTTCATCGTTAAGAAATGCAATTAGATGATCAGTCCAAACCTTTTCGCATTCTATAGATATTACAGTATTAGAAAAAAATATTTTAGTAATAAAAAAGTACTTACTATTTACTTGAAAAATTTGTGTCACGTATGCGGAATGATGGTTTTGGTGCCAGCGTAACTCAACCGCTTCACACTTCGTATTTTTTTACACTGATGACGCTCACACTAGCTTTAGTGGATTTGGGAATGTAGCCGTTATCAAAAAAATAACATTATTTTGTAAAATTCGTAGAGGAAGTTGAAAAATTAGCCCGTCACGTTATAGTGGAATTCCACTACATGCAAATTCGTGGGACAGTGTTTTTATGTTGTTTATTCTATTTTATAGCATGTTTTATGTAGACTTAGTTCACTTTCAAATAGTGCTGCCAATTTAACCGCTAAAATAAAGGAACGGCTGGACCGATTTCGCTCACTCTTTTTTGTTTGTTTATTATTGTAAGGAGAATGTTCTTATAAAAGAAAAAAATAAGAAAATTGCGCAGATAATTAGAAAATTTAAGAATACGTAACCACCATATTAAATTATTTTTAATGTAACCTTAGCCCTTTTGACAATTTAAACTTTTTAAATGTATCATTATGGCGTTTGACACAACATTGACAGGAACTGCAAACGGTTACAATTTCCAGTGCCGTTAGCATTTGCATGTCGATAAAATAAAGTTGTTAACTAAGTATCTGTTTTTTTTTTAATTATTAACTATACCGATTCGAAATCAATATTCATAGTTAAGACAGGACAACGTCTGTCGGGTTCGCTAGTAATAAATAATGTTATATACTTTATTTGATATTTTAGCAACTTAATTGCACTTATAATATCAGTATATAAACTTGAAAAATTTTGTCTCAGGCGGGACTCGAACCCGCATCTCCTCGCATGCCGGGCGGGCGCCATACCATTAGGCAAAGTATATAAATAGCTGTTTCATCTTAACTGACTGTCAAACATCTGCAAAGATGTTTCTTTCGGGTGTTGGGGGTGCAAACTCCTAACATTTGATGAAACAACGCTGGCTCACAGCGTAAGAATATGCTTGAAAAATTCGCGCCGTGTCACAGTGTCTCGGTTGCCTAATGGTATGGCGCCCGCCCGGCATGCGAGGAGATGCGGGGTCGAGTCCCGTCTGAGACAAAATTTTTCAAGTTTATATACTGAAACAATGCTATGTCTGAGATCCCGCGCGAAATGCAGGCTAGTTTTTGTATTTTAGCTGTCATATTTGTAGTTGCAATTAGAAGAATGGCACTCAAGTTATCATCATGGTTCGTTCATGCAATTATTTTGGAATTTAGAACTCATTTGTAAAAAAATTATAGTCCGCAAGTAAGACATCCGAGTGCTGCGGTTTGCCGCCCCTTGTATTAGAGAATTAAATAAATCATAATTTTATATCAGATAATTTAAGCTAATGATTCAATTTTTTATACTGTAGTTGTTCAAAGTCACATTTTCGTTCAAGCAACTGAAATTAAAAATGCCCAAGTTACAACCGGCGCATGACGAGAGATAGTTTGTTTACGCCGCAAGCGCTTAGGGGTACTACTACGCAAATAGTTTTCACTTTGTCTAACATTCGACAATCTTAGTTTCTGTCTTCGATGTAAGCGGTGAACTGAAAGAGATAGTCGGCGCCGACCGAGGTCAAAGTCGATTCGAATTTACTTAATAACCCCCTTGTTGACCATGTCCGGGCACTGCCGAGATCGGATGACACGCTAGTTTTATCTCGCTCTTTCTCACCGTTCTGAGTATGCGAAAAAGAGATAGCGTAAGGATGAAGGAACTATGATTGTATTTTGGCACGTGCCTATTGTTGTGTTGTGTGTGCGATTGTGTATGCCGCTGTTTTCGTCAATCTTAATACTATTGAAATAAAGCTTACTTTATTTTACTGTTTTCTTGAGTTTACGCGAACACATACATTGAAATGAAAGATAAATTTACGGATTTATTAGATCGCGTTATGTACACACGGCGGCACATCAGACTAAACATGTTGACCTTGAGACCGCCTTTATGCCTTACGTAATACAAGTTGTTATCGCAGTTCAACTGTTTAACTTGATGTACTGTCGCTGTACTTTCTTTTGTTTAACAAATTTTCAATTGACATTTTAAAAAGTCTTATTACCTTGACTTAGGTTTTATTTTCGTTTGTTTATTAACTTTGTCTTTTCTATGTGCATAAAGAGGTGACTATATTTTAATTAATTTTAGATATTTTTGAGAAAAAAAAAATTTAAAATATGATTCGATTTAGTACTGACTTTGAACAAACTACTTTCTCAGTGTGCGTTTATTCTGTTACACGTTGTATAATTAAAGTACTTATAGGTATAATGGCACCAGTAGGAGAACGCAATGCGCATTGTAACTTTGCCGAATTGGCAACGTCACATTGTATAATTTCATCTGAATCCGTCGTCGTGTCAATAGTTATTAAGTCTAAAATCGCGCAGCACTAAAGTCATAAGCCGCAACATTGTTTTAATTTAGTATTTTAACTTTTTAATACTAACTGTTCCCAACCTCAATACTAATAGTATTCCTGGTATAAATCTTTCTCCTTGATACCTAAATGACGAGTCACTTTAATAATGCAACATAACAATGTAGGTACCTGTTAAAGTACCTAAATAAAACATGTTTTTGAAATCTTAAACTAGGTAAAAGTTGGTAAGTACCTACTGATTTAGTTCTTTATATCTTCTGACGACCTCTGTGGCGGAGTGGCGTACACACCGGTTTTCAAGGTGTCGCCTGCTCCGAGGTCCCGGGTTCGATTCCCGGACGGGTCAATGTAGAAAAAATGAGTTTTTCTACATTTTCACGTGTCTGGGTGTTAATGGTTCCTTCGTTGGTCCTGGCACAGATAATATAATACTAGGTCCTGGTTTCCAAAACACGAATGCTTCAAATAGTTATTCAAATTGGAATCATACCAATGTAAGTACATATGTGATGTTGTCCACATTTATTTATTTATTATCCTTTATATCTACAGGTTAATTCAATATGTTTGTTTGTGCCCAAATCAAATCGTCAATTTATTAAATCTGTGTATGGCTTATGGTAATGCAATGATTGGTTTTTAAAAATAATGCTTACAGTATTTTAAAACGTCTGCGTTTTATAATTAGAATCGTTTCATTTATTATTTTTAATTTCTTAAAACTTAAAACAAATTGAAAACCTATTTTAAGTTTTCAGAAAATATAATTCTGAAACCTAAATAAAAATGTCCAAAAAAACCCTGACCCGAAAGTTTATTGAACTCTGGGCAACGAACGAGCATAATTTTATCGAAAACGTCATAACACTGCGTCCTTTCAAAATAACAAGTTTGCGCCATCTAGCGTATGTTAGTATAAATGTTTGCAATTAAAACTGATGTTCAAACGTGCTATTTATCGAGATGTTCAAACCATCTTTAAATAAAACGAGCTAAAATCGAAATTGTATTTTAGACTTCTTATAATCACAGGTAGTTCTATTTTGAACTAAAATATTAGTAAGCATGACAAACTAAAATATAATAATGCGATATTTTGCATATTTCAAACATTTTTTTACATGCGAGCTAAATGCGAAACTTGTAACGCCATCTAACGTAATTTATGGTAATGACTCTCGCGTTTCTTAGACATCAGCATTCTTGTTTATCTTTATTTTCTTTGATTTGGATGCAGAAACCATGGGGGGCAAATGCTTGTCAACTTCCTCGAACGGGAGGGGCTCTTCTTGATGAACTCCTTCTTCAAGAAACAGCCCCTAAGGAAGTGGACGTGGCAAAGCCCCGACACTATGACGAAAAATGAGATTAACTTCATCATGACCAACAAGAAGCATATATTCAGAGACGTCTCCGTGATTAACAGGTTTAATACCGGAAGCGATCACCGACTCGTTCGAGGCTCTCTGAATATCGATTTTAAGGCTGAACGTGTCCGTCTGATGAAGTCAAGGCTCCGACCTACTTTGCTCCAAACCATGATAGGATCTGAAACGTTCCAGTCAAACCTGGAAAACCGACTCGCTGCCGTGGAAACAACAACAGACGTAAACCAGAACCTCGAAAATGTGGTTCGGATCCTCAGGGAAGAAGGTACGAGATTTTGTGAAATGCAGCGTAAGGGCAGGAAGTCAAAGCTTTCGGTAAGAACTTTAGGGCTGATTAAGGAACGACGTGAAAACCCACCCTTCACTTCGTCAGGAAAGCGCGCTCTAAACCGAGAGATCAGTAAGCTCGTACGACACGACCTCCGATGTTCCAATACTCTTTCTATTGAAAGAGCTATCGAGCAAAATTGGGGGTCGAAAGTGTTCGTACAATCTCTTGGAAGAAGCCACCTGACGAAACTGACCACAGCAAGTGGAGAAGTCGTTGCTTCGAAGCCAGCAGTCCTTTCCGAAGTAAAACGCTTTTATGGCCGGTTATACGCTTCGCATGCATCTCGACCTGATCCCGAAAATAAGTACCCTAGAGCCGCGTTAACACGCCACTGCACTCAAGACCTGCCAGAAGTCAGCATTGACGAAATCGAGATGGCTCTTAAACAGCTGAAAAATGGAAAAGCCCCTGGAGAGGATGGCGTTACAACAGAGTTGCTAAAGGCTGGAGGTAAACCCGTACTGAGGGAGCTTCAAAAGCTTTTTAACGCTGTCCTGTTTGAAGGGAGAACTCCGGAGGCGTGGAGTAGGAGTGTTGTCGTCCTGTTCTTCAAAAAAGGAGATAAGACCCTGCTAAAGAACTATCGACCCATTTCCCTTCTAAGCCACGTCTATAAGCTGTTTTCAAGAGTCGTCATGAACCGCCTTGCGCGAAGACTCGACGAATTCCAACCACCGGAACAGGCTGGATTTCGGAGCGGATACGGCACCATAGACCACATCCACACAGTGCGGCAGATTATACAGAAGACCGAAGAGTACAATCAGCCCTTGTGTCTAGCATTCGTGAACTATGAGAAAGCCTTCGACTCGATAGAGATCTGGTCCGTTCTGGAGTCCCTGCAGCGTTGCCAAGTAGATTGGCGGTACGTGCAAGTGATGAGATGTCTCTACGAAGCCGCCACCATGTCCGTCCAAGTACAGAATCAGCAAACAAAACCTATACCGTTGCATCGAGGAGTGAGACAAGGGGACGTCATTTCCCCGAAATTGTTCACAAATGCAATGGAGGATATGTTCAAGACGCTGCACTGGAAAGAACGAGGCATAAACATCTAATAAATAAATAAAATAAATAAATCATTTTTTGTTATAACTGTGGTACACAAAGATGGAATTAAAACATACGTTTCTCACATGCGAATACATCTCTCACTTGCGATTTGCAGACGACATCGTTATTATGGCAGAAACGCTGCAGGACCTACAACAGATGCTGAATGACCTGGCTGACTCTTCTGTGCGCATCGGCTTGCGGATGAACCTGGATAAAACCAAGGTTATGTTCAATGAACATGTACTACCGCAACCGATTGCGATGCACGGCGCTGTCCTCGAAGTTGTTCAGAAATACGTGTACCTCGGGCAGACATTGCAGTTAGGTAGAAACAACTTTGAGGATGAGGTGAACAGCAGAATTCAGTTGGGTTGGGCAGCATTTGGTAAACTACGTCGAGTCTTCTCATTGTCGATCCCACAATGCCTCAAGACGAAAGTCTTCAATCAGTGCGTCCTACCCGTCATGACATACGGAGCCGAAACGTGGACACTGACGGTACGGCTAGTCCACAAGTTCAAAGTCGCTCAGCGGGCTATAAAAAGAGCTATGCTTGGAGTTTCTCGTAGGGATAAAATCAGAAATGAGGTGATCCGGCAGAGAACTAAAGTTACCGACATAGCCCACCGGATTAGCAAGCTGAAGTGGCAGTGGGCTGGCCATATTAGCCGCAGAACCGACAACCGCTGGGGTAAACGAGTTCTTGAGTGGAGACCGCGTCTCGGCAAACGTAGTGTAGGACGCCCTCAGGCCAGGTGGAGTGATGATTTGCGCTAGGTGGCTGGCAGGAGCTGGATGCGAGAAGCCGAGGATCGACCTAAGTGGCGTGCAATTGGAGAGGCCTATGTCCAGCAGTGGACTATGATAGGCTGATGATGATGATGATGAGGTCTGTTAAGGTATAAAGGGAAAACCAAAAACTTACGAATAGTATCGTAATAAATGAATGAGATGCGCATCGCGTAAAAAAAGTGTTGCTAGGCGGCCGTGTCAAAAATTTTAGATTTTTTTCGGACATTTTCTAAGTGATTTATCTTGACATTTTTGTACTGGGCTATACTAAAAGAAAAAATACTTCATTTGTTTTTTGTCTCGTAGATTGTTTTATTAAAATTTGGAAGGTGGTTAAAATTTCATCCGTATAACGAAGTGTCGATTGTTTTTGTCGATAGGTCGCACGGCGTTGTCGGTGGCGGCGCTGTGCGCGTCGGGCGGCGCGTGCGCGGCGCTGCTGCTCGAGCGCGGCGCGAGCGCGGCGCGGCCGGACCGGGAACGGGCCACGCCGCTACTCGTGGCCGCTTTTGAGGGGCACACGTGAGTATATTAATACTAATCAGTTTAAGAGTACAATTCATTGAACAGCATTTTAAAGAAAGTATTTTTTTTCGACTTATTGAGGCGGGACTCGAATCGACAACTTTCTGATTACTCGGCGACTGCTCTTACCATTGAGCTCGAGATCTTAAGAATTTGAGATTGCGGACTGACAATAAAATATCGTATGAATCAGTCATCAAATGTATTGAACTTTGTTTTCTGTTGGTAAGATTTAGATATACATTTTGAAATCTTACTCATTTTCTATAAAAATGAGAAAGGTTGGAGTGATATTCGTTACTCAACCGCGTAAAACGGCAGAACCCATCCTAATGAAAATGTACAAGGAGTTAGATTATAGGCTGGTATACCATATAATAATCGCCCCGTTGGTCTAGTGGTTTAAATACTCATACTTTAAAAGGTTAGATCCCCGGGTCGGGCAACAAAAAGTTTCGAATTTTCGAACGTTGTTCGGGTTTGTAATCACCAACCCGCATTTGGCAAGCGTGGTGATTATGCCGGTTCCCATCATTGCAGTGGTAACTTGAATTTAATGATGGAGGCCTTTTCCCTGCAGTGGGATGATTATAGGCTGTTACTACTAGCATATAATTAACTAATGAAAAAGAAAATCTTTCCCGACAAATAGTTTCAAACACAGAACACGGAAAAACTGTTAGTAAGACGGTGTAGGCGGGGCAGGCGCGCCGCAGTGGGTTTTCAGTAAATGCGCTCATACTTCTGCCCAAATATGAATGTAAGTGATCGCTGTGATGGGTTTCTTTTAGCGTCGCGCAAAAAGAATACTTTTGGTGGTGTGAATGCTGTATTTATTTATGTGCACAAGTCGTAGTGGGGCCCAAGTGGCGACGTCGGTTGTCATACAAATGGCGCAAGACTGTCTTTCTATTTTCTGTAGTTTCAAATTCAAATTCCCTCGCGTAAAGGAATCGCGCAATTTCTATTTATCTAGAAACTAGCTGTTGCCCGCGACTTCGTAAGCGTCAATTTCTGTTATTATGATTGCGATTACTTTTGCAACATTTTTCACTGATGCTTCGCTCCTATCGGTCGTAGCGTGATGTTATATAGCCTAAAGCCTTCCTCGTTAATTGAACTACGAGTTTCTAATACAAAAATATTTTTTCAATTCGAAACAGTACTTCCTGAGATTAGCGCGTTCAAACAAACAAACAAACAAACTCTTCAGCTTTATAATATTAAGTATAGAATCAGATAATAGTTTTTATTTCTTTGACTTGTATCAATATTGTTCCACAGTGAAATCTGCGAGCTGCTACTAGAGGCCGAGGCGGACATCGAAGCGGCGGACGCGTCCGGGCGCACGGCGCTGTGGGCCGCCGCGTCCGCCGGCCACGCGCGCACCGTGCGCCTGCTGCTGTTCTGGGGCGCCTGCGTCGACTCCATGGACGCCGAGGGACGGACGGTGCTGAGCACGGCCGCGGCTCAAGGTAGGTTTAGGCTTAAAGACTTACTCTTAAAAAAAGACAATTTAAAACAGCATTTACAGGGGTACAGAGTTACATAGACTACACGGACTACAAAGTTACTTAGACTACACGGGGTACAAAGTTACATAGACTACACGGGGTACAAAGTTACATAGACTACACGGGGTACAAAGTTACATAGACTACACGGGGTACAAAGTTACATAGACTACACGGGGTACAAAGTTACATAGACTACACGGGGTACAAAGTTACATAGACTACACGGACTACAAAGTTACATTGACTACACGGACTACAAAGTTACATAGACTACACGGACTACAAAGTTACTTAGACTACACGGGGTACAAAGTTACATAGACTACACGGGGTACAAAGTTACATAGACTACACGGACTACAAAGTTACTTAGACTACACGGGGTACAAAGTTACATAGACTACACGGACTACTTAGACTACACGGGGTACAAAGTTACATAGACTACACGGACTTCAAAGTTACTTAGACTACACGGGGTACAAAGTTACATAGACTACACGGACTACAAAGTTACTTAGACTACACGGACTACTTAGACTACACGGGGTACAAAGTTACATAGACTACACGGACTACAGAGTAACATAGACTACACGGGGTACAAAGTTACTTAGACTACACGGACTACAGAGTTACATAGACTACATGGACTACAAAGTTACATAGACTTCACGGGGTACAAAGTTACATAGACTACACGGACTACAAAGTTACTTAGACTACACGGACTACTTAGACTACACGGGGTACAAAGTTACATAGACTACATGGACTACTTAGACTACACGGGGTACAAAGTTACATAGACTACACGGACTACAAAGTTACTTAGACTACACGGGGTACAAAGTTACATAGACTACACGGACTACAAAGTTACTTAGACTACACGGACTACTTAGACTACACGGGGTACAAAGTTACATAGACTACACGGACTACAAAGTTACTTAGACTACACGGGGTACAAAGTTACATAGACTACACGGACTACAAAGTTACATAGACTACACGGACTACAAAGTTACATAGACTACACGGGGTACAAAGTTACATAGACTACACGGGGTACAAAGTTACATAGACTACACGGGGTACAAAGTTACATAGACTACACGGGGTACAAAGTTACATAGACTACACGGACTACAAAGTTACTTAGACTACACGGGGTACAAAGTTACATAGACTACACGGACTACAGAGTTACATAGACTACACGGACTACTTAGACTACACGGGGTACAAAGTTACATAGACTACACGGGGTACAAAGTTACATTGACTACACGGGGTACAAAGTTACATAGACTACACGGTCTACAAAGTTACTTAGACTACACGGGGTACAAAGTTACATAGACTACACGGACTACAGAGTTACATAGACTACACGGGGTACAAAGTTACATAGACTACACGGGGTACAAAGTTACATAGACTACACGGGGTACAAAGTTACTTAGACTACACGGGGTACAAAGTTACATAGACTACACGGACTACAAAGTTACTTAGACTACACGGGGTACAAAGTTACATAGACTACACGGACTACAAAGTTACTTAGACTACACGGGGTACAAAGTTACATAGACTACACGGACTACAAAGTTACTTAGACTACACGGACTACTTAGACTACACGGGGTACAAAGTTACATAGACTACACGGACTACAAAGATACTTAGACTACACGGGGTACAAAGTTACATAGACTACACGGACTACAAAGTTACTTAGACTACACGGACTACTTAGACTACACGGGGTACAAAGTTACATAGACTACACGGACTACAGAGTTACATAGACTACACGGGGTACAAAGTTACTTAGACTACACGGACTACAGAGTTACATAGACTACACGGACTACTTAGACTACACGGACTACAAAGTTACTTAGACTACACGGGGTACAAAGTTACTTAGACTACACGGGGTACAAAGTTACATAGACTACACGGACTACAAAGTTACATAGACTACACGGACTACTTAGACTACACGGACTACAGAGTTACATAGACTACACGGGGTACAAAGTTACTTAGACTACACGGACTACAAAGTTACATAGACTACACGGGGTACAAAGTTACATAGACTACACGGACTACAAAGTTACATAGACTACACGGGGTACAAAGTTACAACGGCTGCGTAATCTACACGGGCTACAGTGGATTACTCGAACTATACGGGCTAATTGAACAACACGTACTAAATGTTTTTTTTTTAAATATATATTTTTATTGCGCACAAAATTACATAAAAGTAGTTACAATAAAGCAGTTAGCTTTTATATGTATCTTTACAAAATACTACTACAAAACATAACACTTTTTTTATATCATCATTACTCTGACTAGACCACTAGTCAAATGTCTTGATGAAACAAGGTCTGATTCAAGGTGTTATTCCGCAGGTAACGTGGAAGTTGTGAGGCAGTTACTGGATCGAGGCTTGGACGAGCATCACAGGGACAATTCTGGATGGACGCCACTCCATTACGCCGCTTTTGAGGGTATGTTGGAACTACAGTCAACTTTAGGTTGGGTTTAGGTTAAGTAATTAGATTGACCAAGAAAGTGGTCTACCAGTTTTAGGATAAAAACATGTGTCAGTAACATAGGTAGCGATAAAGTTAAACTCATGGACTTATATTTAACGATGAAGATGTTTAACAATAAATAAAACCGGCCAAGTGCGAGTCGGACTCGCGCACGAAGGGTTCCGTACCAAAAAGGCCAAAAAAACGGGTTTGTTGTATGGGAGCCCTCCTTAAATATTTATTTTATTTTGTTTTTAGTATTTGTTGTTATTGCGGTAACAGAAATACATAATTTGTGAAAATTTCAACTGTCTAGCTATCGCGGCTCTTGAGATACAGCCTGGTGACAGAGCGACGGACAGACGGACAGACAACGAAGTCTTAGTAATAGGGTCCCGTTTTTACCCTTTGGGTACGGAACCCTAAAAAGATGGACAAATATGACTTATTAGTATTAATAAGTAGCTGCTAGAATATTTTTGCATGGGAAAATTAACCCTGTTGTTTTGAGACGCGCGAATGATTTTCAACCTTAGGGTGATAGGCAACTATCTTGGCCGATCGTACCTACTTTAATGTGAGCAACAAATTGTTTTATCTATCTATCTTTGCATTACTTCAACATGATATGAAGCGTTAGTTACATTTCAATATCGCTTTTAGCAATAGCAACGCCCAGAGTGTTTAATCCCTTCAAATTCAAGTATTAAAGAAAAAAATGTGTACAACATCACATACATTGTAGTGATCCCAATTTAAATCTATACTAATATTATAAAGCTGAAGAGTTTGTTTGTTTGTTTGTTTGTTTCTTTGAACGCGCTAATCTCAGGAAGTCCTGGTCCGATTTGAAAAATTCTTTTTGTGTTGGATAGTCCATTTATCGAGGAAGGCTTTAGGCTATATATCGTCACGCTGCGACCAATAGGAGCGAAGAATGAGTGAAAAATGTTGCAAAAATAATCGCGATCATAATAACGGAACAGCTAGTAACTATACAAAGCATTCGTATTTTGGAAACCAGAAACAACGAAGGTACCACAAACACCCAGACCCGAGAAAATGTACGTTTACCCGTCCGGGATTCGAACCCGGGACCTCGTAGCAGGCGACACCTTGAAAACCGGTGTGTACGCCACTCCGCCACGGAGGTCGTCATATCGATATATGAAGCGTTGGTTACATTTCAATATCGCTTTTAGCAATAGCAACGCCCAGAGTGTTTAATCTCTTCAAATTCAAATATGTTTATCAAATACAAGGTTAATAGATGATTTATTCTCATAAGTAACAAAATACATTTCACTTACATGAGAACAAAAATTAAACAAAATTAAACATTACAAATTTCAACGTGCGAGCGAACAATATAAACACGTTAAATCAAAATCCTAAAGTGGTTTGTTTGTTTGTTTGTATCATTAATATCAAGACGAGCACTGCAATTAGTTATTGTGCGCGTGAAGTAACCGGGCTCGCGGTAGAAAGAAACTGGTTTCGGCCGGAACACGGATAAGCGCAACTAGATGTGGCGCGCAGAGCTAAGTGCGAACACAAATACACTATAACATTATTTTGGGGAATAAGCAAGAATATTTTTTTAAGTTCTTATTAATGCAGGATAATTATCGATACAGAAAAATTAATTGAAGTGTCAGTTTGTGATTCTAAATTAATCGCTTTTTATTTAATGCATAAACCTATTTGGTACTATTTTAACAGCAATTTCAATTTTTTAAATGTTTGCCTGCCTATCTGTTTGTTTTGGCTTACTTCTTTAAGGGCTGGGCTGGTATTTTGACGGGACTCTCTATCGCAAGACGTGCCTCCAACTCTGAAACTGAAACTTTCTCCCTTCAGGTCACATAGAAGTATGCGAGGCTCTCCTAGAAGCGGGCGCTAAGGTGGACGAGTGCGACAACGACGGTAAAGGGGCGCTGATGCTGGCGGCGCAGGAGGGGCACACGCGGCTGGTGGAGCGCCTCCTGGACCGCTGGGCCGCGCCGCCGCACCAGCGCGCACACGACGGGAAGACCGCCCTCAGGTCGGTGGCTAGCTGTAGCACAGTCTTAGAATAACAACAGTAGCACAGCCTTAGAATAACAACAGTAGTACAGTCTTAGAATAACAACAGTAGCACAGCCTTAGAATAACAACAAAGCACCGTCTTAGAATGACAACAGTAGTACAGCCTTAGAATAACAACAATAGCACCGTCTTAGAATAACAATAGTAGCACAGTCTTAGAATAACAACAGTAGCACACCATCAGGCCCGAGTTCACCAACAGACGTTTAAGTTTAAACAGCGTTTAAACAGCGTTTGAACAGCGTTTAAAATATTATTTGACATATTTTGTATGGGAATTGTGTCAAATTAACCGTCACTCCCCCCTCGCCCCGTTTTGCCGTGAAAGACGGACAAACAAACAGACACACACGCTTTCCCATTTATAATATTAAGTATGGATTTCCTTACAGGCTAGCGGCTCTGGAAGGCCACTTCGACACGGTGCGAGCCCTGCACTTGCGGGGGGCGGACGTGGACGCCCTCGACGCCGACCGGCGGAGCACCCTGTACGTGCTGGCGTTAGACAACAGGCTCGCTATGGCGAGGTTCCTTATCACCGAGTGTGGGGCGAGCGTGGATACTACTGATAATGAGGTGAGTTTTACAATAAAATCAAATGAAATAGGCCAGTGTTTCCCAAACATTGTTCTGCCGTGACCCGGTAATTTTAACACTGTCCCTTTGTGACCCACTGAATACTTTTATACCTAAGCTGTTTCCATCACTTAAGGTAACATACATACCTAGTCAGGTCATAAGTTCTGTCACATGTTTAATATGAAATAATTTAGACATGTTTATTATTTATGTAACCATTTATATAGCAAAATGAACTTAATAAAACATAGATTCATATGGTAATAAAGTTTATTCAAAATTACCCCTGCGATTTTGAATACAGGCCTTCAATCTGCGCGGCCAGTCGTCTATCGCAGCACGAACGAGGTCCATGTCAATATAGGCGGCTGCCTTAATCAAGGATGCCTTGAGTGACTCCAAATCAGGATGAGGCTTTGAGCAGGCCTTTTCCTCCAAGTGTTGCCATATCTTGTAATCTAACGGACTCAAATCTGGACTGAAGGAGGGCCAGTCTTCGTGCCGGATGAAGTCGATTTCACGCGCCGCCAGCCAGTGTTGTGTGCTTTTCGCTCTATGAGCTGGCGCAGAATCTTGTTGGAATACCCAGTGCCTGTTATTAAACATGGTATGAGAAACAGGTTACACAAGGTTCTTGAGGACTGTATTTTGATACACAACTGCATTCGTTTTTACGCCTTTCTCACAAAAATGTACCTCAGTTAAGCCACAATAAGAGATTCCCAACCAAACCATGAGCGAGGATGGAAAATGACCTCGTTGGACACGCGGAATGCGGTTGCTCGCTTCTTTACTGCTGTGTGCGTACACCTTATCATTTTGTTTGTTGTAGCTCTCTTCCACGGTGAACATTTTTCCGTCCGAAAAAAGAATTTCCCGATGCTTTTTTCCGCGTACCGCTTCAACAAAGCGGCATCTCTTCAATCTCAGGTCCATTAAACGAGCGTCCAAACGATGTCCTGTTTTTCTTCGATATGCCTTAGGCCCTATGTCTTCATTTAACACCCTTTTCACCGTGGTCCTGCTTAACCCCATCTGAAGGGCCAACAGTTTCTGCTTACGTATGGGATTTCTTTGAATTCGCGCCTTCACAGCTTTTATCACTGCTGGAGTCCTAACAGAGCGAGGGCGACCACTTCTTGACCTGTCATCTACACTAGAGTCTACATTGTATCGTTTTATGGTACGATAAACGAATCGTTTGGTTAAATTCAAATTTTTCAGTAAGTCGAAAATCTGAATTGGCGCGTAACCGCAACGATGCAACGCAATAACCGCGACACGGTCTTCTTTAAGTGTCCACTCCATATTTAAAAATGAGGAAAATTCTAAAAAGTACACATTTTTATTTTCATGAAAAATTCGCCTATTTAGTCACTTAATTTTAGTACGAAGTATGGAGCTGTTGCTTATTTTTTACTAAATCATCCAAGTTCGCAGAAAATGACGAAAGTTTAATAAGAATATTTACGATGTGTCGAACGATAGACTCATAAGATAAGAAAGTGGCGACCCGGTATTTTATTTTGATGGCCCGGTACCGGCAAATGGAAACCACTGCAATAGGCTACTTGATTCATACCAAATTTGACACATTAATTGAATAGTTTCTGTAGTATTATTAGTTAGAAACCAATATTTATTTATTTTAGTTAACAAAAGTAGACACAACATAAGTAGGTGTCGCAAAAATATAGTTTCTATAGTTTTAGATTTTGAGTGAATATAAATGCAAGATAGCTACTAGCTTTTGACTTTAAATATTATTTTTTTATTATTGTGATCACTGAAAACTCCATGTTATTAATAAAATAAATGAATGTGGACAAGAATAGAAGTATACTTTATTTGATATTTTAGCAACTTAATTGCACTTATAATATCAGTATATAAACTAGAAAAATGTTGTCTCAGGCGGGACTCGAACCCGCATCTCTTCGCATGCCGGGCGGGCCGCCATACCATTAGGCCACCGAGACACTGCGACACGGCGCGAATTTTTCAAGCATATTCTTACGCTGTGAGCCAGCGTTGTTTCATCAAATGTTAGGAGTTTGCACCCTTAACACCAGAAAGAAACATCTTTGCAGATGTTTGACAGTCAGTTAAGATGAAACAGCTATTTATATACTTTATTTGATATTTTAGCAACTTAATTGCACTTATAATATCAGTATATAAACTAGAAAAATGTTGTCTCAGGCGGGACTCGAACCCGCATCTTGTCGCATGCCGGGCGGGCGCCATACCATTAGGCCACCGAGACACTGCGACACGGCGCGAATTTTTCAAGCATATTCTTACGCTGTGAGCCAGCGTTGTTTCATCAAATGTTAGGAGTTTGCACCCACATTAGTGAAGAATAGAAGTTCTACGTTTTCTCGGGTCTGAGTGTTTGTGGTACCTTCGTTGTTTCTGATTTGCACAATACGAGTGCTTTGAATACATAGTTATTCAAATTGGGATTAGAACAATGTATGTGATGTTGTCCACATTTATTTTATTATTTATTTATCTTATATTTATATATTATATTTCCCGGGTCTGTGTGTTTGTGGTACCTTCGTTGTTTCTGATTTCCAAAATACGAGTGCTTTAAACAGTTACTCATTTTGTTTGCTCTAAATAGTTTCAGTTAAAAATTTATATTAAAAATTTTGATATTAAAAACTACGGGGAATATGTGTAAACAACCATTTTGACGACCATTTGGATCAGCGGTAGTTAACGCTGCTTCTGAGCCATGGGTCGCGGGTTCGATCCAGTTCTGTACTAGTGATTGCTATGTTAAGCAACCCACGACGCTGTTGCCAGGATGTGATTATTTGTATATTCAGTTATGAGTTTATATTTATCAGGAGCAACTCAGTGCTTCTGAATGCATATTCAAATTTGGTCTCGGTTTGTATCGTTACAAATTGAACTAATAACGTTGAACAATATGGTTACCGCACAGTACAAATATTTGTGTGCATGAACATGTCTGTTGTTTGTACTGGTCTGGGTGTTTTCTATGTATTATAAGTATTTATTTACAAAAAAAAAAGTAAGTATATAAGTAAGTTTATCGGTTGTCTAGAACCCCATACGACAGGGTACTTAATAGTAGCTTAATTTGGGACTAGTTGGCTCTGTGTGGCCCAGTGAGGCATGTCTTAAATATTTATTATTATTTATTATTTATAAACAAAACAGCGCTCAAAGTAAAGTAATAATATAAAATAGTATAGAGAAAACTAAGATCTTACAAAAACGAAGACAAAGAAGAAGAACAGCAGAACAGAAAATATCAATGACACAACAATAAAACTAAATGACAAAACAAAACATGCAATATAAAAAAAAAATACAATATAAGTACCTAAAAAAGTATTTACATAAAATCCGGTTAGACGACCGATTCGTAACAGAGTTCATTTATAAAGTAAAGAAGTGTAAGTCAAGTTTTCCTCCGAAAATATTTTTCGCAACATAGATTAAAATTTTTACGACCCTAAAAATGGCCGTATTGAAAACAAACGAACGTTTTGTTAACAAAATCCTGGAAAGGCATGAAGGGAAAATCAACAACTTATGAATATCATCGTAATAAATGAATGAGATGCGCATCGCGTAAAAAAAGTGCTTTATTTTGACAATATTGTACTGGGTTATACCAAAAGAAAAAATTTAAGACTTGAGACTTGACTTGTCTCACTGGGCCACACAGAGCCATCTAGTCCCAAATTAAGCTACTATTAAGTACCCTGTCGTATGGGGTACTAGACAACCGATAAACGTACTTATATACTTTTTTTTTTGTAAATACATACTTATAATACATAGAAAACACCCAGACCAGTACAAACAGACATGTTCATGCACACAAATATTTGTACTGTGCGGGGATCGAACCCGCGACCCATGGCTCAGAAGCAGCGTTTGCAACCGCTGATCCAAATGGTCCTCATATGTTTTTTGTCTCGTTGATTGTTGTATTAAAATTTATATGGCGATTAAAATTTCATCAAGTTATTAAATTGACATTGTTTTCAAATGTTTGTTACAGGGAAGGACGCCGCTACACGTGTCGGCGTGGCAGGGCCACACTGATATGGTGAATCTTTTAATAACAGTTGGTAAGTTTACTAACAATCATTGTTTTGATGTAATACGACCTTCAGTGGTACCCAAGAGACGGGAAAAGGAGCCGTCGAGGACAGTGTCTAAGATGGGAAGATGACATCACAATGACTGCTGGTCCAAAGTGGAGACGAGTAACTCAGGACAGACCCCAGTGGAAACTGTTAGAGGAGGCCTATTGGCATAGGCACACTGAGTTAGAGACATTTTATAAGCTGCCATTTCAAAAATGTTTTGTTTTTTTCTAATCCCAGAATAAAGGGCTTTATAATAAATACGACTTCTGTGGCGCAGTGGCGTACACATCGGTTTTCAAGGTGTCGCCTGCTCCAAGGTCCCGGACGGGTTAATGATAAAAAAAAAAGATTTTCTAAATTTTTATTTAGGTCTTAGTGTTTCGTTGTTTCGGTAGCTTAAATGGAAAAGCTCCGTGGAGTCGCAAGTGCATGGGGATGCGGGTCTGATACCCGCCTGTCAACATTTTTCATGTTTAAATACTGTTATTTTTTATTTTTTTTTATTTTATTTTATTTTATATGAAAACCAACAGCGAATACATGAGCATGTAACAATGATAGTTAAACAAATATTAAGGCCAATAATAGGCTTTCCATGAGTTAAAAAAATCAAATGTTGTTGGATGATGAGAAATAATATCAGTATATAAACTTGAAAAATTTTGTCTCAGGCGGGACTCGAACCCGCATCTCCTCGCATGCCGGGCGGGCGCCATACCATTAGGCCACCGAGACACTGCGACACGGCGCGAATTTTTCAAGCATATTCTTACGCTGTGAGCCAGCGTTGTTTCATCAAATGTTACGAGTTTGCACCCTTAACACCCGAAAGAAACATCTTTGCAGATGTTTGACAGTCAGTTAAGATGAAACAGCTATTTATATACTTTATTTGATATTTTAGCAACTTAATTGCACTTATAATATCAGTATATAAACTTGAAAAATTTTGTCTCAGGCGGGACTCGAACCCGCATCTCCTCGCATGCCGGGCGGGCGCCATACCATTAGGCCACCGAGACACTGCGACACGGCGCGAATTTTTCAAGCATATTCTTACGCTGTGAGCCAGCGTTGTTTCATCAAATGTTACGAGTTTGCACCCTTAACACCCGAAAGAAACATCTTTGCAGATGTTTGACAGTCAGTTAAGATGAAACAGCTATTTATATACTTTATTTGATATTTTAGCAACTTAATTGCACTTATAATATCAGTATATAAACTTGAAAAATTTTGTCTCAGGCGGGACTCGAACCCGCATCTCCTCGCATGCCGGGCGGGCGCCATACCATTAGGCCACCGAGACACTGCGACACGGCGCGAATTTTTCAAGCATATTCTTACGCTGTGAGCCAGCGTTGTTTCATCAAATGTTACGAGTTTGCACCCTTAACACCCGAAAGAAACATCTTTGCAGATGTTTGACAGTCAGTTAAGATGAAACAGCTATTTATATACTTTATTTGATATTTTAGCAACTTAATTGCACTTATAATATCAGTATATAAACTTGAAAAATTTTGTCTCAGGCGGGACTCGAACCCGCATCTCCTCGCATGCCGGGCGGGTGAGGAGATGCGGGTTCGAGTCCCGCCTGAGACAAAATTTTTCAAGTTTATATACTGATATTATAAGTGCAATTAAGTTGCTAAAATATCAAATAAAGTATATAAATAGCTGTTTCATCTTAACTGACTGTCAAACATCTGCAAAGATGTTTCTTTCGGGTGTTAAGGGTGCAAACTCGTAACATTTGATGAAACAACGCTGGCTCACAGCGTAAGAATATGCTTGAAAAATTCGCGCCGTGTCGCAGTGTCTCGGTGGCCTAATGGTATGGCACCCGCCCGGCATGCGAGGAGATGCGGGTTCGAGTCCCGCCTGAGACAAAATTTTTCAAGTTTATATACTGATATTATAAGTGCAATTAAGTTGCTAAAATATCAAATAAAGTAGAGAAATAATATGTTTTGATAATTATAATTAATTAAATAGTTATAATAATTACAATCCATTATAGTCCTTAAAATATAGCTTGATTAGAATGACAGTTCTCACTGAAAGAGACGACGTAACTTTGTACCAGCGTCACAAAATAAAACACATTTATGTGATGTTGTCCACATTTGCACACGACAAAATATTGGTAACTGGCATGTTAAGAAATTTTTTTTATACATTACTGTACATATTAATCAATTAAATTATATAAAATAGATATTTAAAGTTAAAATCATTAAAATAATCCAGTCACAAAAATTACACCTAACTTGAAAAGAAGTCTTTACAAGGTTACGTCATTCTTCATAATCGCTAGTGATAAGGTAAAATTGACAAATCGAAATCGACAGACTAACAGTGTTTCAAAATCGAAGTAATGTAACATAAATGTTAAAAATTATTTAATGAGCATTGGTCGATGCTTAGAACATCAAATTGCAATTATTTGATCAGTCGAGTCAGTCCCATCACTGGTCACCTTAGTTTAACAGGTGTCATTCTAATCGAGCTAAATTTTATGGACTATAGCTAAAATCAATATATTCATAAGTAATTCGAGTTTAGTTATCACTCATAACTTAATAACGGCAGGACAAATTTTTATGATTTTTGTTCATTCGGAATAAGATTATACTAGTATTTTTTAAAATATTTAAATTTCCGAAGATCGCCGGGGTTTCTAGTATCATTTTCAAACATTCGTATCTGTGATATTAGTAGGTGATGTGTATTTTTTTTATCATAAAGGTGGGGCCCAAGTGGACGGGCGGGACCGCTGCCGCCGCACGGCGCTGCACGCGGCCGCGTGGCGGGGCCGGGCGCCCGTGCTGCGCGCGCTGCTGCAGCACGGGGCCGCGCCCGCCGCCCGCTGCACGCAGGGCGCCACCCCGCTAGGTGCGTACTATCCATTAGCGTATCTATTCTATTATTAGCCGCCCCGTCCCGGCTTTGCACCGGTGGACATAAGGTTTATTTTATTTTATAAGGATTCCTAATCTTTTCTGGTAATAAATATGTCTTGGCTCGTTATTTAAACCAATAGACCAACGGGGCGTGCCTATGAGTATATAGGGAACCAGTAAAACTGACGGCGCGTGCCTATAATTATGTATAAAACCAGTAAAACCAACGGGACGTGCCTATAAGTATATAGGGAACCAGTAAAACTGACGGCGCGTGCCTATAATTATGTATAAAACCAGTAAAACCAACGGGACGTGCCTATAAGTATATAGGGAACTAGTAAAACTGACGGCGCGTGCCTATAAGTATATAGGGAACCAATAAAACTGAAGGGGCATGCCTATAAGTATATAGGGAACCAGTAATAAAACAAATACATAGTCCTGCTGCACGCAGGGCTCCACTCCGCTATGTACGTACCACCAATTTAAGTAAACCACTATTGTGTAGTAAGTAAAAACTATTCCATAAAACCCCATTATCAAAACGTACGACCTAATAATGTTAAAATTAAGTAAATAACTCACTTTCTTAATAACCTTACGATATCGTAGATTACCATGATATCTGATTTTAATGAATATCATACGAATATTATATAATATAATAATGTGTTTTATTATCACCAAACAAGATATACAAAGAATATATAAGAACTTAAAATATGACTTACTAAATTTAAGAATACAGCTTAAAAATATGCTGACAAAAAACTTGTTTGTGGAGACTGGTGACCTATGTTAGATAAAGTGTATTTTATCCGTGTTACAGACCGCCAGGCCCCACCCCTAGGCACACGCAAAGTAAAAACTGTTTACGATACAATCAAAAATTCCGCAAATTTTGATTTCTATTATATTTATCAAATATTTCCAAAAATTAAATATCCACTTATATATTCAAAAAAAAAAAGACAAAATAATATAAAATAAAAGTTATTTTAAAATTAGGTCTTCTGTCTCCTGGTATGATAAAGTTTTTAGCCAACTGCTCAGGGTATGTTTACACTCGTATTTATTTTTCGGGTAAATATTTAACAATCGATTGCATTTATTATACAACTTAGGTCCTTGTACACAAAAGAACCTTCGTGCAAATGACTTATTAAATGAATCGAGGTGGCATACATTTCTATATCTACGTCTATTTGTCTCTTGTGGTTCTTGGTTCTATGTCATCATGCCATGTTTTTTTAATATTGTATTTAATATATATAATTTACGTACAGTTAAAACATTGCTGTCGGCATATAACGATATAGTTGGATATAAGATTGGCTTGAATAGACATATCTTCAATATTAACTTTGCACTCTTTCAATTTTCATCAAATTATTCTTCGCTGATCCCCCCAAACTGTAATACAGTATGATATAACAGACTCACATAGGGAGGTATATATGTTTATCAGTGTTTTGCTATCGATACTTAAAAATATATATGAACTTTCTAATTTTTTGAGTAAGTCCTATTATGTGCTCTCGAAAAGTCAGCGTGTCATCCAAAACAATCCCAAGGTATGTCATAGTCTGTACTCGCTCCAGTACCTTGCAAAAACAATTTATCAAAGGAGGGTACGAGCAGGTGTGAGCTATTATTTCAAACTGTGCCAAAGCACTTTGATTGTGTGAATTGTGACGCAGCAAAAAAGGGACGTACTTTGTCTTCCCAATGTTTAAGGTCAAGAAGTTGGAGGCCAGCCAATGGGAAATAGAATTGAATCCCTCCTGCGCCTCAGTATACACCTCTTCCTAAATATCTCCATAAAATGTAAGGGAGGTATTATTATAAAAGAATAAAAAATAAAATTCAAATTTAAAACCTCACTATCGCAAAAGATTTATAAAAAAAAAAACCTAAAGCCCCTCTGTTTATGCACATGAAAAATACTTAAATAAATAAATAAATAATAAATATTTAAGACATGCCTCACTGGGCCACACTGAGCCATCTAGTCCCAAATTAAGGTACTGTGCGGGGATCGAACCCGCGACCCATGGCTCAGAAGCAGCGTTAACTTCCGCTGATCCAAATGGTAAATACTTATGTCATACATATGCAAATTCAGTCGCCTGACCACCTTTAAGAGCAAAATCGCTTGCAGCTCGCGTCGTCTATTGTTTGAAGTGTCATCCGTTTACTGCAAGCTATTTTCGTTTGAAAGTGATTGGGCGTCAGGAGAGCCCACCGTACATTGAAAGATGAATGCGTTAGACCAGTGTTTCCCAAACATTGTTCTGCCATAGCCCGCTAATTTTCACACTGCCCCTTTGTGACACTCAAAAGGTAATTTTAAAACCAAACTGGTTCCATTAGGTAAAATAATACACATTCATTAATGGTTTTTAGGGTTCCGTACCCAAAGGGTAAAAACGGGACCCTAGTACGAAGACATCGCTGTCTGTCCGTCTGTCCGTCGCTCTGTCACCAGGCTGTATCTGAAGAGCCGCGATAGCTAGACAGTTCAAATTTTCACAGATTATGTATTTCTGTTGCCGCAATAACAACAAATACTAAAAACAAAATAAAATAAATATTTAAGGGGTGCTCCCATACAACAAACCCGTTTTTTTGGCCTTTTTGGTACGGAACCCTTCGTGCACGAGCCCGACTCGCACTTGGCCGGTTTTATTTTTAATACTACTTTTTAGTCACTAAATTTAAGTTCGAATACTTCGCACGCTGCCTATGTTTTACTAAAGAATTCAAGTTTCACGAAAATGACAAAAGTTTAAGAAGAATATTAATTTACCATCGATCGATAGTAGGTATCATTACAATACAATACAATACACTTTTATTGCACAACTAGCTGTTGCCCGCGACTTCGTCCGCGTCAATTTCTGTTAATAAGACCGCGATTATTTTTGCAACATTTTTCTCTGATGCTTCGCCCCTATTGGTCGCAGCGTGATGTTATATAGCCTAAAGCCTTCCTCGATAAATTAACTATCCAACACAAAAATAATTTTTCAAATCGAACCAGTACTTCCTGAGATTAGCGCGTTCAAACAAACAAACAAACTCTTCAGCTTTAAAATATTAGCATAGATAACAAGATACGAAAGATAACAATATGAAAACAGAAAATTGGTACAATAAGGCGGTCTTATCGCTGAATAGCGATCTCTACCAGACAACCTTAGGGTAGAGGAAAACTAAAATGAAGAATACGGGTAGAGCAGTGCAAGAATAAAGACGTTATTACGACAATATTTATACACAATATACATACATACATTCTAAAAATAAAAATAAACAAATAAATAAAATACAACTACCTATCATTGTATAAACAAGGCGGGAATTTTGCGACCCGGTTTTATATTTTGATGGCCCGGTACAGGTTCGCGACCCGGCAAATGGGAATCGCTGCGTTAGACAAAAGTGATGTTTATTATCGACTATGATGCGATTTATTCAAGGAAGTTAATTCTATAAATCATATAATTTATTTATATTTCCAGGTATAGCAGCTCAGGAGGGCCACGAAGAGTGCGTATTGTGGTTGTTGCAACACGGCGCCGATCCCATGCAAGCTGACCACTGTGGTAAATATTTATTTTATTTTATCAATGAATCATTAATATTCATTCCTGACCTACTATCTGACATCCTTGAGAGGAGCGGCCAAAACTAAGTTCTTAGAAGTTGAGCGATCGCAACGCTTTATTCTAAGGCCTGATTTTTCAATAGTCAGATAAGAAGTATTCGTCGAATAAAATACAACATGGCTAATTTGAGAATGTCACCTATTTGTCAGCAATCTTTTAAGTAAATGACATTTCAAAATCGGTCGTATTATACATAATCAGTCTGATAAGTTTTTTTCTGACGTTTGGAAAATCGGCCCTTAAAGTAGGCCTGTTCGAGCTAAGACTATTTCTCACTACTAAATTATATCAGTTAGCGGATGTACACACGGCGGCACATCAGACTATACATGTTGACCTTGAGAGCGCCTTTATGCCCTACGTAATAAAAGCTGTTATCGCAGTTCAACTGTTTAACTTGATGTGCTGTCGAGTGTACTTACCGTGAGACAACTGGAGCCTTATTCAGCTATTTCAATTTCATTTGCAGCACGGTCAGGATCGAATTGTGTGATTTTGACATTTAGCCCATACTAGGACTGCCAAAAATCTGCTATTCAATAACGATTATGATACGATATGGTTAGCCGAATTATACCTTTTCCAATCGTTTATTTAACTTTTGATAACTCTTAATTTTGCACCTGGACCTTCTGCACTTATAAAGCTTTTAAAATGACTGTATGTACCATAATCGAGAGTAAGAATACATGACAACGCATGTAGGTTGTTATATAGTATAGTACTCTAATACTTTATGAAATAGTGATATTCTGACTCGTACCGATTCGATTTCTTTTATCGATCGGTTTTATTCATGAAGAAGTTATGATCGATTTATTTATTACGTAAATTATTTATGCATTAAAACAGAGACATTAAGGGCATTTTAATGTAAAATGATAAAGGTTTTTACGTGATTTGATATAAAATAATTTTATTGTACATTTTATTAATATAATCGATAATCGATTTATTTCAAAACTGTTTTATAGTCTGTGGTTATTAAATCACGAATGGCACATATCTAAGTGGGCGGAGCCCGTCCATGAAGTACAGTGTTCCCTGTAGTACATTGTATCAAAAATTATTACAAAACTTTATATGAGTGATCTGTCAAAAGTTAAATAAACGATTGAACAGAGTATAGGGGCCTGGTCTCCTAAAATAAGCTAGCCAGTGTTGAACAGTATTTGGATCAGCGGTAGTAAACGCTGCTTCTGAGCCATGGGTCGCGGGTTCGATCCCCGCACAGTACAAATATTTGTGTGCATGAACATGTCTGTTTGTACCGGTCTGGGTGTTTTCTATGTATTATAAGTACGTATTTACAAAAAAAAAAAAAGTTGTGTGTGTACTAGTGTACACACGTAAGAAGTGAAACTTCTTTATGGCCTTATTTTTCGAAAAATGATCTACATGCAACTTTCCAGAAATTGGTTAAATTAGTTAAATTGGTTAAATTGGTTAAATTGGTTAAATTGGTTAAATTGGTTAAATTGGTTACATTGGTTAAATTGGTTAAATTGGTTAAATTGGTTAAATTGGTTAAGTTGGTTAAGTTGGTTAAGTTGGTTAAGTTGGTTAAGTCGGTTAAGTTGGTTAAGTTGGTTAAATTGGTTAAATTGGTTAAATTGGTTAAATATTATTTCACTTTACCTTTTTGCTATCGTCTGAACCAACCGTGGTAGGGGCAAGAAAAAGATGGCGCGTAACCGAAAAATGTGACGAAAATTTGACGCAACTTTCCAGAAATTGGTTAAATTAGTTAAATTGGTTAAATCGGTTAAATTGGTTAAATTGGTTACATTGGTTAAATTGGTTAAATTGGTTAAATTGGTTACATTGGTTAAATTGGTTAAATTGGTTACATTGGTTAAATTGGTTAAATTGGTTAAATTGGTTAAGTTGGTTAAGTTGGTTAAGTTGGTTAAGTTGGTTAAGTTGGTTAAGTTGGTTAAGTTGGTTAAATTGGTTAAATTGGTTAAATATTATTTCACTTTACCTTTTTGCTATCGTCTGAACCAACCGTGGTAGGGGCAAGAAAAAGATGGCGCGTAACCGAAAAATGTGACGAAAATTTGACGCAAAACGTGACGGTAAATTTTTACCAACGCCGATAAAGAAGTTTCACTTCAAAAATAATAGAAAACAGCACACTCAGGCACGGTAGAAAGAGTGGGAGATACTAGTTCCTCTCCCTTCCCCTCGATCTTACGCTTTTTCGATCAGCATCACGTGACCCTGACGCGAGTTTGGAAGTTTTTACCCATCCAACAAAAAAGTGCTCAGCGCCGCTAAAGAAGTTTTCACTTAAAAAAGTATATAAGTACGTTTATCGGTTGTCTAGTACCCCATACGACATGGTACTTAATAGTATCTTAATTTGGGACTAGATAGCTCCGTGTGGCATGTCTTAAAGATATTTACATGTTTATTTACATGTTTATGTCAGTATACGTGTATCAGGTCGCACCCCGGCCAAAGTGGCGTGGCGCGCGGGGCACGGCAACATCTGCCGCGTGCTCGAGCGCTGGCCCGCGCCCGCCGCGCCGCACGACGCGACGCGGTCCGATGCGACGCGATCCGACGCGATGCGACCCGATGCGACAGCTCCGACTGCTGGTATGTTATTCTCTGGGGCCCGGTTGAAATTCTAGTTATAATATGCTTGTTGAATCATCTAGATACGATGCGATACGACCCGATGCGACAGCTCCGACTGCTGGTACGTTATTCTTTGGGGCCCGGTTGAAATTCTATTTATAATATGCTTGTTGAATCATCTAGATACGATGCGATACGACCCGATGCGACAGCTCCGGCTGCTGGTACGTTATTCTTTGGGGCCCGGTTGAAATTCTAGTTATAATATGCTTGTTGAATCATCTAGATACGATGCGATACGACCCGATGCGACAGCTCCGACTGCTGGTATGTTATTCTTTGAAACCTGTAGGGCTAAGATGCGGAACCAAGATAAATTTGTCGCACGGCATGAGAAAATTTGTCTGCTTGTGTTATTTTAACATTTTACCTAACATGGCAAACACCCGCGATGAAAATTATTCGCCAGACAAACGTTTGTCTACACGACAAACGGATATAATATCAGTATTCGAAGTTGAAAAATTACCTAACATTAGATGAAACTACGCTGGCTTAATGGTACAGCGCCGCGCCCAGTGTGCGAGGAGATGCGATATCGAGTCCCGCCTGAGCTATATTTTTTCTAGTTTAAAAAATGATATTATGTTATCCTTTAACTGGGGCCTGGGTGAAATTCTAGCTATGATAGTCTAGTTGAATCATTCCGATCCGATGCGATGCGATGCGACTCCGAGTGCTGGTATGTTATCCTTTAATGATAAAGATAAAGATATATTTTTTAAATAAATAAATAAATGTGGACAACATTGAATAACTATTTAAAGCACTCGTATTTTGGAAACCAAAAATAACGAGGGTACCACAAACACCCAGACCAGAGAAAATGTAAAAAAACACTTTTCCTACATTGACCGGTCCGGGAATTGAACCCGGGACCTCGGAGCAGGTGACACCATGAAGACTCGTGTGTACGCCACTACGCAACGGAGGTCATGGGACATATACAGAAACATGTGCGAGATATAGAAATAAAATAATGCGAGATATTCGGCATGCAAATTTCTACAAAACCTCTCTAATTTCAATAAATATTAATAATATCAACTAATATTTAATTAATTATTCTTAAAAACAACTAAATTATTAGTTAAACAATCTGGCGGTCCGATGCGATACGACAAGATGCGACAGCCCCGAGTGCTGGTATCATTTTAGCAAATTACCTCTAGTATTTATTTAACCACTGTTAACTGCTTTTCATTCTGACATTCTTTCGTAGTGTTAATTATTCCCTCAGTTCCCAAAAGGGACTTTAGTCCCTTTTTGGATATGACTAATTAGCTTTTGGGAATTGAGGGATTATTGCTAAAAGCGTCCGCTTTTGGCGTTAGCGACAAATTCGACTATACATATAAACAACTAAATGAAAAGTTTACTGTGGTTCAATAAATACTAGAGATAATTTGCTAAAATGATACTGTTCTAGTTTTTTCAGAAGTGATTTTGTTTAGAAGTAATAACATGAAATCAATTGGGGGCAGCACTTAGCTCTAGTAGTCGCCTTAATTGCGGGTCACACAGACATTCGTAACTCAACACCGACCCTAAGGTATCTTTGAATTGTCTCACGGTATGATTGTTATACGCCAGGTTCCCCGGACTACAAACGTCGCAGCGTCCACAGTTCGAACTCGACCAAGTCATCTTCCAACCTGACTGGAGGGTCGGGGCGTTCGCACGATATAGAACAACCGGAAAACCACGATAAGGTATGTAGAGACTAGCGGTAAAAAAAAGGGGGAAATTATCCCGGTTTTTTTTTTCAGATTCCGTCGTTTGTATACACCGTGAAATTTTAGTGGTTGTTTTCCGCATTAAAATGATTCTAACTTAGTAGTACAATAGATTTGTGCAGTTTTTTTTTATTCAAATAAAAAAATAGCCGTTTCACGATTGTGATAAACGAAACTCGAAAGCAACCTCGAACCAATGGTACCAGCCGCGCCGCAGCCGGTCACCGGCCGGGGTCATTGCCCCTCGCGCGGTGCAGTTTATGCTGTATTACTTAGTGCGTAGAGCTTCTATTGCTTTGAACATAGATTTCGTGCGGCAAGCAGTACCCAAACACGTCACATTTTGTAAAGATACTATCGTATCTCACACTTTTGAGTTGATGATTATTTTTTTGATTAGTTGAGAACAACGATATCTTTATTTTCAAAAAATAACTCGCACGATTCGATGTTGCTACCAAAGGTAAATCGTTCTGTTGCGGGAAAACAACCACTAAAATTTCACGGTGTATACAAGTTTTTTTAGATAGTTTCAAGAAAAATAAAAATGTAATATTTCATGTTTTTTATTAATAAAACGTATTGATGTTTTTTTTTGTGGAATATTTTTATTATGTTTTGGATTGGAGGGTAGAGTGTTTTTTTTTCTTGGTTTGTTCCTACTGTAATCACTGCAAGCTGTCCATCATCACTGTCCATAATAGTTAGTTTTTGGATTTCAATAAATAATATATAAATTTCTGAGTTTGTATCTGATTAGTGGTAATAAAAATTGTTTTTTTCTAATCGTTTTTTTTTCAATTTCGAAACAAACGACGAAAAATTCCGTAAAACTGGTTTTTATCCTAAGGTTTCAATTCAATGTAAGAAACTAAAAAAGGGTAAAAAACGAACAAACGTTTCTTTCACCGAAAAAAACTATTTGTTTCTTTCGGAATTTTCAACGCTAGGAGAGGCAAACTTCTTAGCGTTCCATGGGTTCACGGTGCGGGTGCCGGGTCCCTCGTGCGGCAGGAAGTGGAACTCCGAGTAGCTCCCGGGACTTGTGGCAGGTTTAAGGTAGGTTTAAGGGGCCCCTTTCCGACGTACATCAACACTCACCTTCACTACTCGTGTTTCTCTCCCTGCCCAGCCAAATCTGCTACGAACCTGCTTATGCAGCTTTAGACACTCGCTCTAGTATAGAATTTACTTATAGACAAGTCAAGGTCTTTCAACAGGTTATAGAGACATTTTGCTTGTATACCTCTCGCTCCTACTTCTACAACATAAAGACTAACTATATAACCGTTTTTCGTTAATTCATTAAGGAGATCATAATATTTAGAAATAGAAATAGAAATATTTTTTATTTGCTTAAAACACGGTATAAAGGTGGTACAAAGTAGTATGTGCGCGTATTTTGCTCCATAAAGATAGCATGCAAATTTAACAAATTATTTAACATTGTATTAGTTGAATGTCATTCAATAAGAATCATTACATAAAATCAAACAGGTAATATAAGTTAATTTACAAACTAAATATGTCAATGAGATAAGAGGAAGTCTTTAATGTCATAAAAGCTATGCTCGTTCAGCCATTTGAAAAGTATTTTGTTTTCTTTCATTGCGTGGTCTTTAGGTATGTTAGTTTCCCACGGCACGATAATCTCTACAAGTACAATCGGTTTTGTAGCTCTAGAAAAAAGATAAATGTCCGGTCTAGATAATGAAACACACACATCCTCTGGGATTTTATAGTGCTTCTCATACGTGTCCATTAAAATAGTCCAGTCATGTGCTGTACCCAGGATTTAGTAAGGCTTGTTCTTAGAATTTGCAGTGGAACCTTCAATATACGAATTATACAAGTGTAATAGATTTAGTCCACGAAGTGTTTTTCAACTGACTGTCAAACATCCGTAAAGATGTTTCTTTTGGGTGATAAGAGTGCAAACTTCTAACATTTGATGAAACAACGCTGGTTTACAGCGATAAGAATATACTTGAAAAATTCGCGCTGTGATGTACTGTATCGGTGGCTTAATGGTATAGCGCCGCGCCCGGCATGCGAGGAGATGCGGGTTCGAGTCCCGCCTGAGACTGAGATATTATAATTGCAATTAAGTTGCTAAATACACTTCTACACAGATATTATAAAGAGGAAAGATTTGTATTTTTGTGTGTGTATGTTTGTTTGTATGTTTGTAATTAATAAACTCAAAATCTACTGTGCCGATTTAAAAAATTCTTTCACCATTGGAAAGCTGCATTCACCCTGAGTGACAAAGGCTATATTTATTGCTAGAAAAGATTAGGGACATCTTATGTCCACCCGTGCGAAACCGGGACAGGCCGCTAGTCCATACTTAATATTATAAATGGGATGGTGTTTGTGTCTGTTTGTTTGTCCGTCTTTCACGGCAAAACGGAACGACTAATTGATGTGATTTTTTAAGTGGAGATAGTTTTATGGATGGAGAGTGACATAGGCTACTATTGGTCTGTTTCTAACTCCCCCCCCCACTTCCCTAAAATGGGGGGTGGAAGTTTGTATGGAGCATTCCGCAATTATCAAGGAAGAAAGCTAAAAGTTGGTATGCGGACTATATGTGACTAACCAAAAAATCGTGCATGATTCTTTTTTGGGCAATCCGCCCCCAACCCCCGTAATTTAACGCGAGCGAAGCCGCGGGCAAAAGCTATTATCATATAAAGTAAAGTTTCGTTTATTCACAGGCGAACAGAGCGAATCTCTCTCTAACTTTCGCTCAACAAGTAGCGAGGTGCGGGCGAGGCCGTCGCGAGAAAGACAGAGAGAACGTCATACCGGAACACTATGCCGTCGAGAAGGATTCTAAACTCAGGTATAAGTATTTTCCAAGTTTATATACTGTGTCTAAATATACTTGGAAAATTATGTCTCAGGCGGGACTCGAACCACATGAGTAAATATATTTATTCATGTGCTCGAACTGCGAGGAGATGCGGGTTCGAGTCCCGCCTGAGACATATTTTTTCTAGTTTATATACTGTGTCTAAGTGTATTGTATTGCCAAAAGATGAAATAAATGAATATGAATTAACTTTTGTTATGTCTGCGTCTCTCAGAAGCTACTTGTCAGGCGAGCGGGGCGGCAGCCCGCTGTACGCGTCGCCGCCTCGAAGCCCTGAGCCCCGAAGCCCTGTCGCTCCATTCGGTGAGTAGACAGTCTAATTCAGGGTTTCTCAAACTTTTAGCTTCACGAACCCCTGGTAAAGTTTCCCAATCTGGGAGCCTTCCGTCCTATCACTAGGATGACGACGGAATACAATGCCATAATACTTTGCCCGGACTCAGGGGACGAATGGTTAAGGTTTCATTTACGGTACTGTGTGAAGGTTTTTTTTTTAAATTAGGATTTGTATTATTTAAATTAGCTCAGTATTAATCTCACTATCTAGGATCAATGTCATGTATACCTTTAATTAGCAAATGTATGAGAACAAATACCTTACTAGTTTTAAGAAAGTGATGCATACATTGTGCTGTTAGGTGTACTTTAACAAAATAAAAAAATAAAAATAGCATCTAACCAATTTGTTTCGACCAATGATATTGACAAGTTTATCTGATAAGCAGAACATAAGATGCGAAATAGAACGCAAATGCAAGATATGGCTATAATTTTTAATGATTACCGCTCCTAATTATGGCCTACGCAGACGACGGACTTTTGTCCGCGGCGGAGAAAAAAGTACGCTCCGCGAATAAAAAGTCCGCCGCGGCTTTACCGCGAACTTAAGACGCTGACATGAGCCAAATTGAGCTCAAAGAAGATTGTTTTGCTTTAAGCCTATGGCTCGTATTGTTGCCAAATTCTATGGAGTTGTAATTGATCATATTTTCGACCAGGTGGCTGTTTCCAAAACACGATTCTAAAAACTTTTCTCTATAGAAAAAAATCTCAAAGTAGCCTCTGAAAATACATAAATTACCATTTTTCTCAGCAGTCCGTATAACAATGATAATAAAATTTTGCTATATTGTATATTACATGTTGTTTAAGCAAATGGCTGATTTAGATTTTTAATAAAATGGCAATTTTAAATTGCACAACGATTTTTGTTGTTTGGCACTTAGGCCCTTCTATTCCATGCGCTTTTTCTCTGTCACTCCTACGAGAATCGACAGTGATAGCTGTGGCGCGTTCCAAAGAAATTCAAAGATGAATAAATTTGTGGGCGTGTTCATTGCTCAAGGTCATCGGCTGCAGTCAGCGTCTTAACGCACACGGTGTGCGATCATTTGTTCGTTTATCGTCGTGCATACGTACGTCACTCTCGAGCGCACATCGCGGACTAAAGTCCGCCATGTGCGTTGCTTCGTCTAGTCACACGAAGTCTATTATTTTCGGGGACTCCCCCCGTACTTTTGTCCTGTCCGCTCTCTGCATGTCCTCGCTAATTCGGAGGACTTATTGTACGCTTTACTTTTAATCCCTCGTTTGCTTTACTCGATACAGTTGTAAGCGATCTATTTTAGCGGACAAAAAAGTCCGCGGACTAAGCAGGCCATTGGGGTGTATTTGAGTCTTCGCAATGCACGTGCTTATAACATATTATCTGCTTCGTTTTAATATAATATGATTGGTTTCTACTAATACCAGTAGAGAAGTGGCTGAAAACCCGCCCTGGTTCGATCGCGTTTCCATATCAGCACAAGCCGCGTCATATCCGATTGCTTCCCTGTTAGGCTAAAATAATATTTACTTTTGTGTTTAAGTTGTAGCCACATAACATAAAAAACGAGTAGAAATAGCATCCACTCCTAAAATTTAAGGCAGGAAACGATAGCAAAGGCTCTCGCTGCAAGCCATTTAAATTGGGCACACAATGTACCAAAGACCCGGTACATTTAATGACCTTTTGTAACTTAGTACTTTGATAGATTACTAATTTTTTTTGTACTTATTCAATTTTTTTTATTTACATTTATAAATAACAAAAACAACAAGCAATTTATAAATCTTTTTTATAAGCTGTACTTTTTTAATGTGTCATACATAATTATAAGTATCGATAACTAACTTATCGATATTTTACCACATCCCTAAATGAGTAGCGTTTTGAAACATTACAAAAATAAGTAAATACCAAAATATAGTTTCGACCTTGTCTCTATGGACAGTGGAATGGTTTTAGGTTGTACTTTTTAAGGATTGTTATTATCCGCAAAATTTATAATTTCTCTTAAAATAACGAAATAATATTACTTACAAATGGTACGTCACGCCTCCTTTGGATAAATATTTTTTAGTGCTTGTGTTTTTGCACTCTAATACTGTGCAGGTCGGCATATTTAAAGATTTTTGGCAGAATAGCACAACGTCAATACGTTCTAGCGACTGTAATCGTCTGAAGCGCGTAAAAGGGGGCGGAAACATGATATGCGCCATCCTTAGCAGATGTGTGATACGCGGGGCCCGCCTACTTACTACTTCTATCGTTTTTTATGTTCTGTGGTTGTAGCTATCTATCAGTAGTTCAGTTTAATTTTTCATTTTGTCAATACATTATAGCACTTTTCCCTTCCGACATAACGTTGCCTACTAGTTACATCTCTGTGTAAGATCTTATGTTTTGAATTCATTTATTTCCCAGGATCCCAGCCTCCCAGCCTGACGTCCGTGCCTCCCACGCAGACAGACACACACTTCAACAGGGACACACACATGCGTATCATACTGGGCAGGGATAGCAAGCCATCTCACGACAGAAACGAGAGGTCAGTACTTATTAGGAGACAGTTATGCTTAGTATTTCCCTGCGCGATAGAATTAGGAATGAGGAAATCCTTAACGGCCATTTCCAATAACCTATCTATCTTCAGTTTTGGCATATCGGAGATAGGAAAAAGTTTCTATCTCTGTTTTTGCCGTCCAGAGAAACAAAGACAGAAGTTGTTTTCTATCTCCGATATGCCAAAACTGAAGATAGATAGGTTATTGGAAATGACCGTAAGAGAACTAAGATAACCGATGTCGATCAAAGAATTGCGCAGCTGAAGTGACAGTGGGCGGGACACATAGTAAGAATAACCGATAGCCGTTGGGGCGGGAAGGTTCTGGAATGGCGACCGCTTGACGATTTGTAAGTAGGGCCCCTACCAGATGGGCAGACGATCTGGTAAGGGTCGTGAGTAGTTTTCTATAAACTGTCTCTAATTATAAGACAATTTGTATTATTGTGTTTGACTTAACGCTGATATAACATAGTGGATACTCAAAAGTATCTATATTTAACATCTATATTAATTGGTCTAATTATGCAATACCAAATGTAAATGTATCTATTAAAACATGGAACAGCTGAAGCTGTGGGAGGAAGTACTACCCGTTCGCTTCGAGATGGCCGTCGATGACCGTTACAAAATGACGTCACAGGCATATATAGCGGTACCGTTGGCAAAAAGAAATAATCGTATTTTTATTGCAATATCTTTTTATTATTTCCATACCTCTTGGTTTGATTTGATGGAGATACAAAATAATATGCACCTGCGCCCTAGACAATATGTGAGTTAAGAAAATAAATAAAATTGAGAAATTACAATAGATTATTCATTTATTCCCAATGCACAGTCAATCTTGAGGAGGTGCAGAGACCTGTGTATACTAATTAAATCGAAATCATTTGTGGTGTGAGGGGGTTCCATAGTGGCTCACCTAAAGTTCTTTTCCCGAAATGTTGCGATTGTTGCAGACGGTACTAATAGGTTCTGTCAAGGAGCGTGGTGCGGTGTGGCGGGGAGGGTGGTAGCGGCCAACTCGAAACGAACGCGTAGTATAGACTTGTACCACGTAAACAAATAAATAATTATCGGAATATACCATTCCATTACAAAGTTCTTAAAGGTCAAAAATTCGTAAATAATATTGTCAAACTTACTGTTGCCCGCAACTTTGTATGTGTGAATTTTTGAATTAAAAACTATGTATTAAAATTATCCCATGGGAACCATGCCTTTTCCCGAGATAAAAAGTATCCTATACAGGGTGAAATTTTAACCACCTTCCAAATTTTAATATATCAATCTACGAGACAAAAAACAAATGAAGTATTTTTTCTTTTGGTATAGCCCAGTACAAAAATGTCATGATAAAGCACTTAGAAAATGTCCGCAAAATATCTAAAATTTTTGATACAGCCGCCTAGCAACACTTTTTTTACGCGATTCGCATCTCATTTATTCATTACGATACTATTCATACGTTTTTGATTTACCCTTTACACCTTATCAGGCCTAGGACCGTAAAAATTTAAAACTAAATTGCGAAAAATATTTTCAGGTGACAGCTTGATTTACATTTTTTACTTCATAAATGGGCTCTAAATACGATACCGAACGCCTATAAAAATTTTGGAAAGTGGTTAAAATTTCACCCTGTATGTTGTTCCAGCCAATTAACTAACACCGTGCCAAATTTCATTCAGATCCGTTAATTAGTTTTAGCGTGAAGGAGTTACAAACATCCATAAATTCTTATAAACCTTCGCGTTCATAATATTCTAATAGGATTACGTTGTTTTATTAATCAGAAATTAAAATAGCAAAGGCGCGTGGACGATACGAATCAATTACCTTACTGTGGGTCTAGCACAGAAACTATCGAATTCGAATCGTTTGCGTGTTCGTATCGCCATCGAAATATTTAGTATGAAAACTTAAACAGCGCTCGCGCGGTCAAAACGAGAACTACAAAACAAAGCACGAACTTTGTGTCGTTTGCTTTCGATACGCAAACGATTCGAAGTCGATAGTTTTTTGTGCTAGACCCACTGATCTTAATATCAACGTCGAACGTAAAGCTGTCAATCTTTTTGTTCAGAAAACAACAATTAGAAAAGAATATAGAATACAAAAAAAGTTTAAACGATATCATGAATATGTAACATTCTCGGTGTACTATAACCCCAAAGAACATGGATAAAGGTTGGAAAGGCTGTCATGTGCCATTTGTATGAGAAGCGCACTACTGGGCGCACGACGTCAAATAATAATAAATAAATTAATAAATTAATATTTAAGACATGCCTCACTGGGCCACACAGAGCCATCTAGTCCCAAATTAAGCTACTATTAAGTACCCTGTCGTATGGGGTACTAGACAACCGATAAACTTACATAAATACTTTTTTTGTTGTTGTAAATACATACTTATAATACATAGAAAACACCCAGACCAGTACAAACAGACATGTTCATGCACACAAATATTTGTACTGTGCGGGGATCGAACCCGCGGCTCATGGCTCAGAAGCAGCGTTTACTACCGCTGATCCAAATGGTCGTCAAAGGAAACTAACCACAGCGCTCTAAGTATAGGCATTTGCTCATAACCACCGTGGTGCGCCTGCCCCGCCTACATAGCCTTAGAAAGGCCTTTGGACCTTTTTTCATGTTCTGACCTAAATGGTTTTCCATGTTCTGTGTATAACCCTGTAAAACAGCTGTTCCATGCTCTATTACACTGTATACAGGGTGAAATTTTAACCACTATCCAAATTTTTTATTGGCGTTCGGTATCGTATTTAGAGCCCATTTATGAAGTAAAAAATGTAAATCAAGCTGTCACCCGAAAATATTTTTCGCGATATATTTTTTCAATTTTTACGGTCCTAGGCCTGATAAGGTATATAGGGAAAATCAAAAACGTATGAATAGTACATATCGTAATGAATAAATAAGATGCGAATCGCGTAAAAAAAGTGTTGCTAGGCGGCTGTATCAAAAATTTTAGATTTTTTTTGCGGATATTTTCTAAGTGCTTTATCTTGACATTTTTGTACTGGGCTATACCAAAAGAAAAAATACGTCATTTGTTTTTTGTCTCGTCGATTGATATATTAAAATTTGGAAGGTGGTTAAAATTTGTATTGTATTTTATTGTGTGTAATCTGTACTATAATAACAGAGATATGTTTGTGCTAACATAGATATCTTATGGGGCTTGTGTTATGATATTCCAAAGATGCGTATTGAATTCGAATAAACATTTATATACATAGTAAAAGTCAATTTACTCTTATGATGTTGGCAATTTAAGTTAATATACAACGTGTTAATTAAATAGCGCAAAACCTGGAATTAGTTTGTTCAGAACTGAAAGTAGAATCGATGCCACAAATAAAAAAATAGGAGTCAAATTTTCAACAAATAAATATATTTATTTACTCCGTACTTTATTATCGGAGGCGACAGAACTATCTACATTAGCTAGCTACTAATACTACTCATTCACTTGTATGCCTACTTTGGATTTTTTCATCACCGTTTGAAAAATTCAACTCTGTTCCGTTGCGTTAAGAGTGAATGTGAAAGAGCACAACGATTAATTACGTACGGCGCCAAGCGGCAACGTTGCAATCTGAGTTTGAACGTCGCACTAGATCGCGCGTTATTAGCATAGACTTTTTAAATTCCAATAAATTCAAGAAAACAAAAAAAAAAGCTTATATCTTCGTAAATATTCCGCGAAAATTTAATTCAAAAATTTACATAACTCTTCTATAATAAAAATCAGTTGGGGTGTGTGAGGATTTGCGCTTTTTAATTATCACGTTAATTTATTTAAAAAAAAATAGGTTCGTAGTATAAATATTGTATGGTAAATTGGTAACTATAGGACGATGGGGCGACTTGCATACTCCAGTATAGTGGGCAGTCTGGGCAGAGCGAGGCGGAAGATATTCAAACGCACGTGAGTGAGAGATATAGATAACACACGGTGTACTGTGACGGTTATAATTACATACAGATTAAAAAAGTAGGAATTTTTTAAATGATTTTATTGGTGATGGGTTTCATAGATCTATAATCGCAGGGTCTAACTGCCGCACTCAGAAACGTCAATTAAATTTAATCTATTGTTAAGTCTCATTCTGTCTCTTTCTTTGTCAATGAAATAGAAAAAGACGGCATGAGACTTAATGAAGGATTAACTTTAAATGACGTCTCTGAGTACGGCAGTTAGAGTAGGAAAATATGAAATGATCCCACCAGTGTCACTCAAATATTGTACAATCTATTTACTTTGAAAATACAATTCAATTATCAATCAAATTTAGGCTTTACTTTAATTTTAATTCAGTAATAAATCTCCACAGCAGATTTATTACTGAATTATTTACATAACATAGGTATAACTTGAATGTACCTCCAACATATTAAAGGCATAGTTTTACAAATATTTAATAATATAATAAAAAAGTATTGTCAGCATTTATTGTAATAATGTTAATAAAAAATACAGTTCCTAAAAAAAAAACTTAAAAGCGAATTTAATTCTTGCGGTGATACACAATTCTCCAATTGATTTTGTTTATATACAGGGTTTATATACAGGCTGTATTTGAAAGCAATCGACAAGCTTTAACAAATTTTACGATAATTTTAAACAAGATTTGGGGAAAATATTTTATCAAGTTTTTTTTGATAAATGGTTTGGTTGTTTCGTGTCATCAATGAACATTACCAACTCAAAAAAATAAAGAATTAACTTCCTGTGCGTCTATGGTAAAGTAATGAATTTGTTAATAAATCATTGTTATATCTATATATATAAAAATCAATTGCTGTTCGTTAGTCTCGCTAAAACTCGAGAACGGCTGGGCCGATTAAGCTGATTTTGGTTTTGAAATGTTTGTCGTAGTCCAGGGAAGGTTTAAAAGGTGAGAAAACATGGAAAAATTGCGAGGAAGATAGTAAAAACGTTAATTTCATATTCCCATATAAAATGCTCTACATCAAATTTTTGAGCCATTAAGTCAGTTTTAATGATGTTAGGATCAGGTGATATGAAGTACACCGGAATATATATAATTCTTCTGTGAGTGTGTATGTCACTGAACTTCTCTCAAACGACTGGACCGATTTTGATGAAATTTTTTGTGTGTGTTCAAGGGGATCTGGGAATGGTTTAGATTCACAATTTTTGGGGGTAGGGTAGGGGTAGGGTATGTGTAGGGTAGGGTATGTGTAGGGTAGGGTAGGGTAGGTTAGGGGTAGGGTAGGGGTAGGGTAGGGGTAGGGTAGGGGTAGGGTAGCGGTAGGGTAGGGGTAGGGTAGGGGTAGGGTAGGAGTAGGGTAGGGTAGGGTAGGGGTAGGGTAGGGTAGGGGTAGGGGTAGGGTAGGGTAGTAAAATATTAAAATTTTATAAAATATATACAAACCTAAATTTTTACCCTTTTACCACCAACCCCTATTTTTTGTTAGCCATTTTAGTAATTTAATCATTTTTATGGCAAAACAACGTTTGCCGGGTCAGCTAGTACAGATATATAAATTTCTTGTTTCTACATATCAAATTTATTTTCACTTTAATCTGTGTTATAAATAGAACCTTCTCCTAACAAATTGGCTACTTGAATTTATGCGAACACTGCACATTGAAATGAAAGATAAATTATACTGATTTAACTGTCGATTTTGAGTAGCTGTTGCCCGCGACTTTGTAAGCGTGGAATTTTGAATTCATTTATAATATATATCCCACGGTTCCCGTGTATAGCCTATATGTTATTCCAGCCAATAAACTAAAACCGTGCCAAAATTTATTCGGATCCGTTGGATCGTTTTAGCGTGAAAGAGTTACAAACATCCATGCATTCTTACAAACTTTCGCGTTTATAATAATAGGGGTTAAAGTATGAAATTGCCGATTATTTTCCCACTTTTTATTTTGTTTATAGCTCTTAAGTATATTATTGCGTAATTCTTTTTGTATTGTATCAAAAACTAAATAAAGTAACTTTTGACTAAAAAAAAAAATGCAATACTAGTGCCTATTACTTCAAAGGAAGTCGTTGAAAAGACCCCTTACAATATGTCAGCTGACCTTCTTGCTTCAATTATATATGTATAAGTATATTTGTATTATATACTTTGATTTTCAAAAATTTAAATACTATAATGCGTAGCTTTATAACCATCTAACTTTCACCTTTAATTGCATCGAAAACAGTTCAGGCGTTTTTAAAAAACCTAAAAAATTGTTAGTACGGAAAAATGACTTTTCTCGATTTCGTCCATACAAAACGGCAATTTCATACTTTAACCCCTAATATTATTTATCCCGATAATTACGCCGTGGTCTTACCCCCGTATTTATAAAGAAGTAATTACTTATTGCTTAAGAAAGTCATAACAAAGTGTTCATACCTAGTGCTTAAGTGAAAGAAATTGGTCACCATTAACAGTCATATTATTTGGCTGAAAATGCTAACTTTTGGTAGTTATAACTTCTAGTAATTTCTTGATTAAGGCGTACAAATTGTTTCTCTTTACTTGTTTATAAATACAGGAGTAAGACAATGACCGCTATTAAGTGTTAAAAACGTGGAGCTAAATCTGTAACTTACCTTTCAAATATATTTTTTTTAAATTGTCGAGTCTGGCTTTAAATTCAGCCTGTATATAACACAATATTTCGTCACAGTACTTACGTGGTTGTCTATGGTATTCAGGCAGGCTAGGTTTGGCTATAGCTAGCTATCATATGTGCTGTAACTGAACACCTTTCACCATCATTGCCACTACCACCAATATCATCATTATCATCGATTGCCTCTGTCAGCCATCATCAGTGTAATTGATACCCTACGAAGAGTGGGGTTTATGCTATTATCAGTGCCGTAAATAGGGCTGTGCCACCGGTGCCCAGGCACAGGGCGTAGACTCCGGGGGGCGCAAAAATGACCAGACCACGCAGGACTATTCTTTTTTTGGTTAATTTCTGATAAGTTACTTCCCGCTGCGCCTTTAGTGCTCGATTCCAACACATACGTACGTACTTACCTAAATGCCATTATCATCAAAAACGTCTCTGTTAAGTTATACAAAACATTGTGCTCATTTTTCGCCACGACGATTAGCCAAGAAAGGTTGACGGGCCTAGCGATTTTGACGGTTGAACAACTTTTTAACCTTTCAGCCCCTTACAACCCTTTTTTCGCAATATAAAGTAGCCTATGACTATGTCCTTTCTCAGGCTCTGGAGTATCTGTGTACCAAATTGCATCAATTTAAATCGGTGCAGTAGCGTGAAAGCGTGACAGACAGACAGACAGACAGACAGACAGTTACTTTTGCATTTATGATATAAGTAAGGAAGTAAGGATTGGTCCACCCACACCAAGGTCCTTGTGCTTTATTTTATATCGCCCTGAATGAAATACTAAAAAAAAACAGTTATAAAAGCTCGCACAGGGCACAAAAGGCTATTTACGGCACTGGCTATCATTGTGACGTGCCACCTAACCACACGTCTTTTATTAGTATAAGTCCATTTTTTAGGCTCAAACATACTCCGTGCTTTTTGAACCACCTGGAAAACGAAGGCCACGTTATTGAACCATTAGGTATAGCATCGTGGCAGTGTTATTTATTTTTTTGATAAAAAATATTTTTGAAAAATATTAAATTATGATTCAGAGTTTTAAATTTGTAACACGCTGTGACGTGCACAGTCGTATTATTTTGCTGCGGCGGGGTCTTGCTTGAATAGACCTTACACAGCTACATCTTTGCGTGTCATAGCGTGATTCCAAATAAATAGCTGAACCAATCTATATCTATACTAATATATAAAGCTGAAGAGTTTGTTTATTTGTTTGAACGCGCTAATCTCAGGAGGTATTGGTCCGAATTGAAAAAATATTTTTGTGTTGGATAGTCCATTTATCGAGGAAGGCTTTTTTAGGCTATAGAACATCACGCTGCGACCGATAGGAGCGAAGCATGAGTGAAAAATGTTGCAAAAATAGTCGCGATCATAATAACAGTAATTGACGCGAACGAAGTCGCGGGCAACAGCTAGTATGTAATATTTATAGTGAAAAAAAAATTGGTAAAAAATGAAAATAACTCTGCCAAGATGTTATAATTATAATGGTTACGTAATGTGGGCTTTCATTTTACTGGTCGTTGAAAATGCACCGTGTATCACCATCTTAAAATAATATCTATAAAAATTCAATGTATGTTAAAAAGCTAATCTAACAAACTAATGGCGTGCTTATTAAAATAAAAAACTAATTTACTAATGGTTTGTGTGTGAAAGCTAATGAACGACGGGTTTATTTATTTATTTTTATGTGCGTTTGCGCATTCATCAACTTAAGTTCACTTTGCTTTACGTAAGTATATGTACAGTTCGAACTAAATTTAAATTTAAATAGCTTATGTATATGACATATACCTAGCGTAGGTAATGCAAATTGAACCTTCCGTTTGTAACGGTCTATAATCATCCCATCGCAAAGGTCACCATCATTGAATTTCGTACATGACTTAAAAATTAATACAAGTAAGGTAAAAGAGCATTGAAATGTTTAGAAGGTGCTCATCAAGTCAAGGTCGTTTTTATGTCTCTGTTTTTTATATCTGGTTTTTTTTAACTACAACGACCTCAGTTCCCAAAAGAGACTATAGTCCCTTTTTTTATATGACTAATTAGCTTTAGAATAGAAAAAAAAGTAGTAAAAAGTAACAGCCTATAATCATCCCACTGCAGGGAAAAGGCCTCCATCATTGAATTCAAGTTACCACAGCAATGATGGGTACTGGCTTAATCACCACGCTTGCCAAATGCGGGTTGGTGATCACAAACCCGAGCAACGTTCGAAAATTCGAAACTTTTTTGTTTTTTGTTGCCCGACCCGGGAATTGAACTCGATTTATTTCATATAAAAATACAGACATTAGTACACCAGTTATAGCATACATCTACTTATTAACCTTAACATACGGTAGCTTATCCTGAATATAGTAAAATAGCTTCTAGTAGACATAAATTACCTTAGTTCAGTACTAGTTACTTTAATAACTCATTGGCGGTATACAAATAAAGAATTCTTTACCTCCCGTATAAGTCCAAGACTGTGTTACGGCAAGGTAAGATTCTCGCTCGACAATAAACAACTTTAAATAAAAAGGCTTACGTTTCGATACACAATGGATGTCGATAGATAACGAGCCAGTAACAAGTTTTAGTAAACACATAGTATAAGCAAAAAAAATAGACAACGCATTTCGTACGACATTTTACATGTTTATTTTTAAAATTATTTTTAAATTTTAGTTTTTATAATGTATCTATCTAAAGTAGGTATCTTAATGCTTTCGGGAACTGAGGGATTGTGACCACGCTTGTCTTTTGCCGTAATTGCCACACTTGGCAGGTGGGTTGGCGATTGCCAATGTTGAAGGAAAAACGCTGCTGCCCGTCGTCTGGCAACTCTCTCTTACGACACCCATAGGAAGAGTAAGGGACGCAACTCTATGTAACCATAGATTATTTTAAGAAGACCGAGGCGGATATTAAAATTAAATTTTGTATTTTTAAAATTAACTTTATACGTGTGAGTTATGGACTGATGACGTCGGAAATAAATTGGTTTTATTTTATTTATTTTTAATAATTGACTGTATTTTCTTTTACACAGCAAAGGCAAGAGGAATGGCATCGTTACGAATCCAGCCATGAGACTGGTCGCTAACGTACGAAATGGACTTGGTAAGTTTGTTTGTATCTGATTACCGTAAGAATAAAACTTAACTGTGGAACGGGTTTTTCAATGCGCCGTTGATTATTTAAATCGAATCAAATCAAATCAAAATAATTATTTGTATTATTTTGGTAAAATCGTAGATACTTTCCCTTCGTTTAATGTAATAATATTAGGATGTGACAAGTAAAGTATCAGCCTATAATCATCCCACTGCTGGGCAAAGGCCTCCATCGTTGAATTCATGTTACCACAGCAATGATGGGTACAGGCATAATCACCACGCTTGCCGAATGCGGGTTTGGTGATCACAAACCCTAGCACTGTTCGAAATTAGAAACTGTTCTTGCCCGGCTCAGGAATCAAATCCACGATCCCGAGGTCTTTGCCCAGTACTTAAGCCCTAACCAGTACTACTACCCAAATGGGTGTTTGATCTGACAGGACTGAAGGAATGATATTTCAATTTACATTGTTTAATCTCCCTACAGATAGCGCAGCGGCGAACATTCGCCGAACGGGTGTAGCGCTCGCCGCGAGCGCGAGCTCAGCCAATCCAGCGGTCAAAACTAACGCGTTCCAATGGAGAAAAGAGACACCGCTATGATTCTACCGCAAGAGTGAACGGGACGGACTCACTCATCGGCCGTATCTCGTATGTCTTGTAGAACGAATGTTAATGAGATGTAAGATTATATATGGGAAAGTGTAAGCGAGATAGTAATAGTGACGTCTATGACTGTCTCGGTAATGTAACGCAATCATAAAATAATACAAAGTTTCTTTGAAAGTGGGACATTAGTGTCATAGATATAGAACTCAAATTAGTAAGTCTCGCGTAAACATAAGTCAAAACATACTCGTATATCGTAGTCCAGTTTGACATAAACTATTTGTACGACCAGTGCTGCCATCTATGATGTATAATGAGCAACTTGTGCAAAAAGATTATTGATTTTACTGAAATAGTATTTGTTACTCTAACAAATTTATAACAATGGCGATAATGTTTATGAAAAAAGCTATTTGCAATGCAAAATCTACATAATTGTGGCTTTGAAATGTATAGATTTTAATATTATGATTGCCAAAGCAAATCCGTCTAATTGTTTTTTTTAACCGCTGAACCTATTTAACAAACAGCCAGTTGCCGATTTCAATTTTTTAGGGCTAGTTCTATAAAACAAAAAAAAACCCCAGAATTCCTTTCTTTTCGTAAGATTTTCCTACAAGGATAGTGTTCTGTCGGATTCTACTGTAGTAGAAGCCTGAACTTGGCCTCTGACTGGTCTTTTTTTACCACTTTCATTTCGCGACAGAAGCCGGGACTTAGCATGCTTTCCAAAGAACGAATTAAATCCCCCCCATCCCTTCTAGACGCGAGCCAATTTAGAACGACTTTCATCTCGCCACAGAAGCCGAGAATTAGCTTGCCTTTCGAAGCACGACTTAAATCCCCCCCCCCATCCCTTCTAGACGCGAGCCAATTTAGAACGACTCCCATCTCGCAACAGAAGCCGGGACTTATCTAGCCTTCCGAAGCACGTTTGAAACCGCCCCCATCTCTTCCAGACGCTACTCAGTTTAGAAAATTGTTTCCTAAATTGATCTGACCGGGAGTCGATCCCGAGATCCTTGCGTAATGGGCATTCCACCGCACCACTAAAACCGGGTCGTCAAATTTCTACTATGTATGTAGATTTTCAAATTACATTATTGGCAACACTTAATACAAAATAACCCTGTTATACGAAAAACAGAAAAATATTTGTATTTGCATTGTAAATAGGCTATTTTTAAACAATTTCTTTGATATTTAGAAGACTCCACTACGATTATTATAGGTGCGAAGGAGATAGCAATATAATTGGATGTTAAAATATAGAAGTGTAATACATCTACAATATTCTATTTAAAATTGATAAAAATATTAAGGTTGATGTGTGCGAAAGAGATAGTAATATAACGTAGTATTGTTGTGAATGGTTAAGCAATATATTAGAGGCGGAAAAACAATTTGAAGGGGTATACAATTAAAACAAATTAATGATCATTCCAATATATATGGCGTTTGTTATTTGGTAGCTCTTAAGAGGATTACTAGAGCTTTGTGCTGCCCTAATTGATTTAATATTATTACTTCTAAGCAAAATCAATTCTCAAAACACTAGAACAGTATCATTATGGCAAATTACCTCTAGTATTTATTGAACCACAGTAAAATTTTCATTAAGTTGTTTATAAAGTCGAATTTGTCGCTAACGCCAAAAGCAGCCGCTTTAAGCATTAATGTACAATACGAAAGAATGCCAGAAAGAAAAATAGATAACAGTAATTCAATAAATACTAGAGGTGATTTGCTAAAATGATACTGTTCTAGTTTTATCAGAATTGATTTTGTTTAAAAGTAATAAAATTATATCAATGTGTGGCATCACTTAGCTCTAGTAATCGCCTTAATCCAAATATTTTCTATCAATAAAAAATAATCATCAAAATGTATTTACGCGCATAGCGATCCGCATCCGATCGACAGAACGAAATCAGTTTTTTTTTTGTTATATTTGTAATGGTCAGGAAAAGGTTTGTATGCAAGACTATGTTTGATAATTATATGCAAAAAAAATGTGCAAAGAATAAACATGGTCATAAATTACCATTTGCTTGCGTTATCTTCATTGCAAAGCCGGGACGGAAATCTAGTAAGAAATAAGACTCAATCTGCACTCAGTAGATTCAACGTAATGGTTTTACAAAGTATCATATTGAAATAACAAAATATAGATGTCGATGGCAACGGATTAATATTGAAAAGCGGTTAAGTCGGTAAGAAGTTGATTGCGCGTCCGACATCTTTGTATCGTAACAAAAGACCCGCAACTCTGCCTAGAAGTGTTTTTTTTTAAATATTTTACGGCATTCGGTATGTAACCATGTAGCCAAATCCTCATTTCATTGTCTGCCTAGAAGTAATAATAGCTTAGTGACATTCTTTGTTTTCCTTTCGGAACTGGCTAAGGGCTGAGACTATACTGCCAAATTATTACTATTTTTGTCATATATCCCTAAATGTTTTGCTAAGCGCAAAATACGAAAAAGGCTTCACTAACTCGGCCTTTTTAAAATTTCGTTAAGGCACAAGAAAGGTTTTACTGAAAAGAAAAAACGTACAATTTTTTTTTAAATCGAATATAATACATAATACTTCCACATTCTAAATTATTTTCCATCTCCTTCAAATAACAAAGATACTCAGTAAATAGGTAATAATACCCCAATATATATAAGTAATATGGTTTAATAAATTCAACTACAAACTAGGATTAAATAATTATATGTAATTATATCAATACGAGTGAAAGAGATAGACAATGAGAGTGAGTGAGATATGTATACTTGTTAAGGTGCAACATATAAAGTATAGAATAATAATAAAACGAGTGTTATATTTTTAATAAGGCCAATGAACTGTTATACACTTTTTTTTCTCATAATACTCCTATTTACTTTGATAAATCATTTAAATCATAGAAATCTAATATTCTCTTCTTGACTATTTAACTTTTACGAATATAAAGAATACATTGTTGCCTAGACATTTTTTGTTTGTAACAAATGTGTTTGTGCTAAATAAAGAGTAAAAACGTGGTGCAAAATGAAAAAAACAAAAAAAAAACAGTATTAATATTGCATTTCGGATAATAAATAGTACAATTTTACATAAAATCTGATCTCAAATCGAACAAAGTCTAAATTAGGTAATGTTTTCTTCTTTTTTTATTAATAGGCATAGATATAAAATGAGAAACTAGACACACAGTCGGCGTACGAAAAAAGTTTTCACTAAATGATGACCTTCCCCGCAAAGATACCGGTTTTCGATGCCCGGACGGGTCAATGTAGAAAATTGTTTTTTTCTTCTAAATTGTTTTTAGTCTGGGGTTTGGGGTACCTTTGTTGTTTCCGATTTCCACACTACCAGTGCTTAAAATAGTTGCTTACTTGATCAGAACGATATGTGATGTTGTCCACATTATTTTTATTTTTATTGAAAGGAGTGTGACTAGAACACTCCGGTGCTCTTCCATCATGCATTAAACCTTATGTCATTTGAGTAAGGTTGAATTTCCGTTGATTCAGGTATGAAACATGATAGCAGTTACGATAATTCGATCGCGGACATTTTGAAGTTTCACTTTTGAATGGGTCTGTGTAACTAGTTCTTATCTTTATCTATGTTAATAGGTTGTATTCTGGTTTCCGGATATCAGATATTATCTCTCTCGCTCATTCCTCGTATATAATGTGAGTGCGCGAAAGAGATGAAATATCACAATTATATTTTTTACATGTGTGCAAAAGCAGAGGTTATGTTGAGTTTTGTATCAATTTTTTTGTGTATCAATCTTCAAGTCAAGAAAAAAGCCATCGCTGCTTATCACTTGCCGGGACACAGGACGCCTGTTGACGTTGTAACAATCAAACCGGTCCTGTGTTCTTGAATGTGTTTAATGATTTTAAATGTAATATAATAATACGAGTAATATGGTTTTTATACAGTGCTTATATAATTGTCAATTTCACTCAATAAACAACTTGGACTTGCAAAGATTTGAAATAGTGTTGTAGAACAGTCGATACTATCGAACTATCGATAGATGCAATTTTCAGTACGATTTTGGTGATTTCGATGGTAGTTTTTATTAATAATCAAAGCCTTCTAATACAATGTGTCAAATAAAGTCGAAATAGTAGACTGAAGTAAATATTTCCGTTTAACAAAGACTTAAACGTTAAATGTACATACGATGTAGTATTATGTTCGAACTGGCAACACCAATTACTTTTAATGATAGATGTGTGTCTATTTCTTTATAGTATGTTTATGTGTAGTCTAGTGTTATCTCGTCCATAAAGGAACAATAGAAAGGGACAAACAATCGGTTGTATTTATGTAGAGTATACGTAAAATGAATATTGTATGTCTTGTCAATGGATGATGGTGGAAATAGGTATAGATATTTTAAGCAAACTATTGTCTTTTTTTTGTTATCAATGGGCTTGCTCTTGACTACATACTTAACTATAAGGTTAAGAAGAAGCCTAAAATGGAGCGAGCTTACCCAGAGGCACTGGTTCTCCCACACAACAGCGGAACACAGAAAAACTGTTTGTCGCTGGACTCCGGCTATAAATCTCCTCGATGACCTGTCCCGCGGTTGATGAGAAGTATTTTAAACGAAAACATTACATTGCTTGAAATATCTAAAGCCTTGTAGCGTGAGGAAATGCTTATGTATTTTTATTTCGTAAAAATGACATTAGCGATGTTAGAAAAACGAAACGATTTAATTAATATTCGACGAAATACGTACTTTTTGTTTGATGGCAACTTGACATCATTGTTTTTTTTTTATTTCGATCGTACGAATATAAGGTTTAAAGGGTTGAGCGGCTATCTGCATTCGCAAAAATAAAAAAAATCTTTGTAATATTGCTAAATCAAATTAGTTAATTTTAATATTAATATATTCAATTGTTGATACGTTCTTATAAATTTTGTGTCCAATTTCCACATCAGTAATAATTAACTCTCACTGTGTTTGTGTTTAATCATAATGTTAGAAAGGAAACCCCATATTTGATTTACTGTCTAAGGATGTTAAATTTAAGATTTAAAGTTGCATTCAATACCTTGACTTAGAATGTAATGTTAAAGACTTACGAGTAACGATGATATTATAATTGTAACAGAAAAAAACGAAAAAGGCAGCGATAGGTATATGATTTAAGAATTAATTAAATGTATTAGAATTTAAAAAATTCTCTTCGAGTAGGCGTGGTAGATTTTTTGGAATTATTAGGTATTAAAATTGGAATGGTCGAGGCTGTATGGTTATATTAATAATTAAAAAACGTGTCCCTTAAATTTCGATAATTGAATTGGAATTTACAAGATGCATCGATGCCTATTGGTTAAGCAAAATATAATCAATTTTACTATTAAACAATGTATGATAAAATCGATTTATATGGGTATATTTCATGTATTAAAAAAATATTTTACAATTATTTAAAAGTGATATAAAACATATAGATGTCGATAAATTCCAATCATTTTATCGATATTTATGGGACATCACTAAAACGCGTGTCATATTATATTGAGGCTATAATATAAAGGTTAATTTTATTTGGCGTTAAAATTAGAACACTGTATTTGTTTTTTTATTCGATCTGTCAAAGATGCAGATGATTGATGAACTAGTCTATTTGAAATGAAAATTAAATTGTAACCACAGATATAAAATGATAAACTAGGTACACACTCACCCCCTTATTCATAATAAGGCAAACAGTCTTAATAAAACTATTTTAGCTATTACATTGTTTTGTCTCGTTCTTTCTTAGCGCTGTCATCATTCTAAAGAAAGTGACAAAACAGTGTAATAGCTAAACTAGGTTTATTAGACTGTATGCGTTATTATGAATATGCGGGTCAGTGACCGAAAAACGTCTTTGCCAAATGAGTGTTAGGAAAGAATTTCGGTGCTCTTTCATATGGTATTATTTTATGTGCAATAAAGTGTTTATCCATCTATCTTGTATTCAACCTAATGTCATCTACGTAAGGTTGATTTTCCATTATGGCAGGTATGAAACATGACAAGAGCAACGTTGATTCTATCGAGGACGTTTTGAAGTGTCTTTTTTAGGTCTGTGTACTAGATGTTATTTTTTTGTCTATGATTGTAACACCAATATTCTGAGCCTTATCCTTAAGGGTTAGCGCGCATTACTTTTGTTTTTTTCCGACATCATGATTATAAAATGGCGCTTCTAAATAGATGTAAGTAATCGTATAATGCTCGTACTGTCGCAAATAAATTACCACGCTTGCCAAATGCGGGTTGGTGATCAGAAGCCCGAGCAATGTTCGGAAATTCGAAACTCTCGTTGGCCGGCTCGGGAATCGAACCGGACCGGGCGTTAATAAAGTATGAACTGTACTGTATACATTTGTAGAATTCTAAACTAATATATTAAAAGATAAATAAACGAACGTCACCAAAATTAAAAGGGTTTCAGAATATGGGTGTTATGATTAAATAAATAAAAAAATACGAGAATCTTTTTTGAATGAGTTTGATTTTATGGTTAGATTATGTAATGAAGATATAAGACAAAGTGATGTAATCATGAATCAATTCTTGCTGTATCGAGTCATTATTTAGTGTTTTTTTTTGTAAATACGCGTAGTGATGGTTTTACTTTATAAAATCGACTCAAATTACAATATCTAGCGTTATTATGACCGTAGATATAAAATGAAGAACTAGATCACAAACTGCGTCAAAAAATGTCCTCACCAAATGACAACTGCACTAACGGCCATTTCCAATAACCTATCTATCTTCAGTTTTGGCATATCGGAGATAGAAAACAACTTTTGTCTTTGTTTCTCTGGACGGCAAAAACAGAGATAGAAACTGTTTCCTATCTCCGATCTCCGATGATAGATAGGTTATTGGAACCGGCCGTAAGAGAATCGCTCTGCTGGACTGTTTATTTAGTTTTTGTTTTATATCTATGGGTTTAATACATAGGGCTTTAGTTACCAAATTAACAGTTAAAAGCAAGAGTGGTTTAATTAAATGTATGCGTATTTGGCCCTCTTAAACTCTACACTAGCGCCAAATCTTATTTAAATTTTTGTGGAATTACACGGAACTAAATAAATTCTGCGTGCTTGGCACAGTGGAACGCTACACTAGCGCAAATCGTGTTCATATTTTCGTGGCATTCAACAGAACTAAATGGTTTGATATTGTGAATTAAAATCGAGTAGCCGCGACTCTGCTGATGTAAATGTTTAATAAAATATTTACTTATAAATACTTTACAAAAACCTTCACTTCGCTATTCTACAGCGCTTGTATATAAAATAGCAATATTTATTTATTTGGTTGCATTTTGTGTACCGTGTTTGAGTGGACTTGTGATCGAACATGTATGAGTTTGTATGGAGTGTAGAACGCAGTGCGAATTAACATGTTGTGAAGAAATATATTGAAATATATATAATTTCTCTTATGGTTGTGTTTTATTTTTGATACCCTAGGGATATAATGTCTTGTGAGTAAGCGATATTGAATTTGGTAGATCTGTGACAGTATTCACGAAGAATTTGGAACTCTATTCCTTTAAAGTTACATCTTATTTAATGCCTTAAAAGCCGCGCCCGGTATGCGAGGAGATGCGGGTTCGAGTCCCGCCTGAGACATAATTTTTTCAATGCAGTTTATATACTGGGCCTTAAAATCCGGATTTATTTCAACTACATATTTGTTGAATAAGATTTTCAATTGCTTTCAAGTAAATAACAGTTAGTTATTTGAGTAAGGAGATCGTGACGTCATAGTTTTCTTCTGCAATAGATAATCTATGGCAAAGTTATGTAATGACAGATCATAATAAGGGTATCAATTGACTGATAGTCAGTAAAAATATCAGATCTGAGGCCCTATTCGGCGCGAGGCCCATAAATACGATTTTATCTTTCTCTGTCTTTTACTTTAAGACATTGGCATGAGTAAGAGAGACAGATGGGAGTCGAATATACGGAAATAGTGTTGCCTCTGACTAACTATCGTGTTTCAGATCAGAATCTTGAGAAACAGAATCGTTGCGCGACATTTTTAAACATGTAGCTGTCTACTACTCCCTACTAGATGGCGTTGTTAAACAAGCAGGTAATTTTTGTTGCATTTTGAGTTTGTGGTTCGTCCACTCGGCACAAGATGCCTCTAGCGTATGCTCCAACACATCTCCAATAACAACGCATAATATTAATAAAGGGATAATGTTTTGGTTCGAAAATTAACTAGAGTAGACACTTATTCAATATTTTATATTAAAGAATCTATTACTACTTTTTTTGTCGGTGAAGTTGAAAACCACTAAATCAAAATATTGACTGGATCCCATTTTCACTTGTTTTTTGGTGGTATATTCACAGAATGGGTATAAAAAATAACTATCTAATTTCATTTTGAGCTATATTCGACAGACCACCAAGGTGTTTTATGAATGCTCACACAACGATTCTGGCATATTGATGTTATATTGTTAAACATTGGCGAAGGTGCAGTAGCTAATCAGCTGTACTGCCTTTTCAACTTGTGTTGGAGAAGTGGCCGAGTACCAAGTGATTGGTGCAAGGCTGTTATAGTTCCGCTGTATAAGGGAAAAGGGTCACAGCTAGACTGCAAAAATTATCGCGGTATAAGCCTGCTTAGTGTCGTTGGCAAACTGTATGCAAAGGTATTGATTGAGAGAGTGACGAAAGAAACTGATGAGAAAGTATGGGATGCTCAGGCAGGATTTCGAAAGGGAATGGGATGTACGGATCAGGTCTTTTCCTTGCGGTGCATAGCTGAAAAATCTTTGGCTAAAAACCAGAAAGTCTATTGCGCATTCGTGGATTTGGAAAAGGCCTATGATAGAGTGGTGAGGAATGAATTGTGGTCAGCACTATCCATGTATGGGGTGAACAGTATTTTGATACAAGCACTGAAATCCCTATACAAGGATTCTAGTGCTTGTGTCAGGATCAACGGGGCGTACACTGAATTGTTTAGCATCGAAAAAGGTGTTAGACAAGGACGTGTAGCGTCACCATGGCTGTTTAACTTATTCATGGATAATTGCTTGAAAATTTGAAAAAAGTGAACGGGGATTTAGCATGAACGATTTGATCGTCAAATGTCTGCTCTATGCTGATGATCAAGTCTTACTCGCATCGTCGGCAGAGGAGTTGCAGGAGATGGTAAATATTGTGCATGAAGATTTGAACAAGAAAGGAATGAAAGTGAATGTAAGTAAGACAAAAGCAATGGTTTTTGAAAAGGAGGATAGCATGACAGAGTGTAACATTTTGATAGGAGATGAAAAAGTGGAGCAAGTGAAGGAGTTTGTTTATTTGGGATCAAGTTTTACAGCGGATGGAAGGTGTAATAGTGATATTGAAAGGAGAGTAAATGCCGGCAACATGGTGAATGGAGCGTTGCACGCTTTTATGAGCAGTCAGAAGGTGTCCGAAAAGGCCCGCCTGGCTGTGCATAGAGGGGTGTTGGTTCCAACACTGATGTATGGGAGTGAAAGTTGGGTGTGGCAGAGAGAACATGAAAGCAGAGTAAATGCAGTAGAAATCAGAGCGTTAAGAAGTATGATTGGAGTCAATCTGAGTGACAGGATTAAAAATAGTGTGAAGGGATCGATGTGGTGTAAAAGAGGATGTAGTGACCAGTATTAAAAAAGGAATGCTTAAATGGTTTGGACATGTTGAGAGGATGAATGAAAGCAGGTTGACTAAAAAGATATATATATGGCGAGTATGAATGGAAATGTTGGAAGGGGAAGGCCTCGACGAACTTATCTTGATCAAATCGGAGAATTTCTAAAGAAAGGTCAGGTCAAGAGTACCCTAAACCGGCGAGCGTGTATGAAAAGATGAATGAATGTGGATGAAGCGAAAGTAGTCTGTAAGGATCGTAGCAAGTGGAAAGATGTGGTCTCTGCCTACCCCTCCGTGAAAAAGAGTGTATGTATGTATGTACATTGAATTTAACATTTTTAGTGGGGAAAGCGAAGCATTGTAAAGATAAACTGACATAGGTACTTTGATAAATTTTATTTTAACAATTTAATTGTAATTTTAATATCAGTATTTAAACTTAAAAACAAAATACAGAAATTTTAATCACCATCCAAATTTTAATACTTACCTACAACAATCTACGAGGCAGAAAACAAATGACGTATTTTTTTCTTTTGGTATCCTATGGCAACAAGATAAAGCACCTAGAAAATGTCAGCCAGAAATCTAAAATTTTTGATACGGCCTCCTCACAACACTTTTTTTACGCGATGCGCATCTCATGCATTCATTATGATACTATGCATAAGTTGTTGATTGTCCCTTCATAGGTACATTCACATGCTTAGGGCTATAAAAATTAAAAACTATGTTGCGAAAAATATTTCCGGCTGAAATGATAGATCTACATTTTTTACTTCATAAATGGGCTCTAAATACGATACTTAACGCATATAAAAAAAATTTACGGTGATGTAAAAGTTCCCGTATATCTAATAGGTCAGCTAAAGTTAGCAATAAGCGGGGGCCATAAAAACCGATGGCCGTTGAGGCTTAAAGGTTTTGGAATGGCGACCAGACAAACTGTGGGTCATCCACGAGCCCCCCACGATTGTCATGTATCAGACAACAGCACGTCAACCTACCGCAAAACGTCAAATTTTCTCAATTGATATTGATCTCTACTTGTTTGACTTCAATTCAATGACATTTAACTTTTTCGGTAGGTTGACCTGCCGTTCGTTTTGATGAACGTGATTTTTTTTAGTTGAATAAATAAAGAAATTACGGTAGTAGGGCAGGGGCAGACAGATCGACACACTGAGGAATGTTACCAATTTGAGATGGAAATTTATAAAAATACCCTAAATAAAACAATATAGAAAATGTGAATTATTATATGACAAATCACTTCCACAGTCAAAACAAATGTAACAACACTTCATGTTAAAATCCACCATGCCGTTTGGTCGTGCCAAAAATAGACATACACACAAACGCTCGAAAAACATAAACCTCCTTTTGACACAGTCGGGTAAAAACAAATTATGTTTTACATTTAAATTCTTCTTATTAGCCCAGGCTTGTCCCGAAGCAGTGGTAGGATTAAATATTGGGACGTGTAAAAGCGCCTCCTGGGGCCTATTTGCAGAAATAAAACTGATTTTAACTGATTTTGATTTTAACTTAAAATGTATACATACATTTAAAAGGATTTGTGAAAAATATTTTTGAAATAAATAGTTATAAGTACATGATTTTTATCCACTTTCCAAAATTTTTATAGGCGTTCAGTATCGTATTAAGAGCCCATTTATGAAGTAAAAATGTTAATCAAGTTGTCACCCGAAAATATTTTTCGCGATATAGTTTTCACTGTATAAAGGGAAAATCAAAAACTTATGAATAGTATCGTAATTAATGAATGAGATGCGCAACACGTAAAAAAAGTGTTGCAAGGAGGCCGTATCGAAATTTTTCGATTTTTGGCGGACATTTTTTAAGTAGGTACTTTATCTTGACATTTTTGTACTGGACTACATAAGTAGTGATTACTTGCTCAGTGCTGGACTATATCAAAAGAAAAATACGTCATTTGTTTTCTGTCTCGTAGATCGATATATTAAAATTTAGAAGGTGTTTAAAATTTCATCGCCTGTATAGTATTAGTTGAATGTTAATTCTGTTAATGTATAAATTTTGTCTTTTGTTTGAACGTCATTAGTTACCATTCCCTATTTCTCATAAAACTTCCAAAACATTTGATGAAACTACACTACTTTTTAAAAAAGTTATGAAGCAGCTGTGGTTTTACTAATTTGCCAACTGTTTTTAAAAGATTATCTGTTTGTAAATACACAAATAAAACTGATTGCAACCTCAGTTAAATTCCCTGAGGCCTCATTACCGAATCCTTGTTAGTAACTTAACACCACGCGCTTTGGAGGGGTTGCTGATTCACAATGTGTGGATCTTTGCGGCTCAGTATTTTGTTAGTTTGGTCTGTCTGCTCAGTGCGTTTGCGCATTCAAAGTTGCAAGTAAGTGTAATAAAAATTTTAAAGCTATTACTAAAATAGATAATTGTTTTGATGAGTTGGGTGGTGGAGTGGTGTACACACCAGATTTTAAGGTGTCACTTATTGTAGTTATTTCTGAAATAGGGTTGTTCTGTGGCGGAGTGGCGTACACATCGGTTTTCAAGGTGTCGCCTGCTCCGAGGTCCCGAGATCGATTTCCGAACGGGTCAATGTAGAAATTAAAAGTGTTTATCTACATTTTCTCGGATCTGGTCGTTTCTAGTACCTTCGTTGTTTGTGGTTTCCAAAATACGAGTGCTTTAAATAGTTATTCAAATTGGGATCAGAACAATCTATGTGATGTTGTCCACATTTATTGACGGCTTATGTGGTAAAGTGGTGTACGCACCGGTTCTCAATGGGTGCTCCGAGGTCCCGGGATCCATTCCCGGATGGGTCAATGTAGAAAAATAAAATGACTTGTCTTATCTTGGTCTAAGGTACCACAAACACCGATAGCACAGATAATATTATACTGTTTGTGGTAGTACCTTCATTGTTATAATGTTGCCTTTAGTTTACTGTTTACACTACAACATCCTTACTTCCTTTATTAGGTAACTAGCTGTTCCCCGCGACTTCGTACGCGTCAATTTCTGTTTTTATGATCGCGATTATTTTTGTAACATTTTTCACTGATGCTTCGCTCCTATTGGTCGCAGCGTGATGTTATATAGCCTAACTAAAGCCTTCCTCGATACATGGGCTATCCAACATAAAAATAATTTTTCAAATCGGACCAATACTTCCAGAGATTAGCGCGTTCTAACAAACAAACAAACTCTTCAGCTTTATAATATTAGTATAGATATTATTAATGCAAAAGTTGCGTGTCTGTCTGTCAATATGTCTTAACTGATTTTAATAAAGTTTTGTACAATGATAGATTAGACTTGGAGAAAGGACATAAGCTATTGTGTATCCCACAGCTGGGCAAAAAGCTAGTATGTTCCAAATTTAAAATCATTGAAGATCCATGTAATTATTATCGCTTTAATTTTTTACGGGTCACATTAATAACACGAAAGAACTAAACTTAAACTTCTGCAAACACTTAACGCCCTCGCAATTAAGGAAGGGAAACTTGATACGCGTTGTTATCCCCATGTCAAGACGGGATCAACGGGAAACCAACACAATAGATTGTCCAACAAGAGTTTACAGGAGGCGACACGCGCGCGCCACGCGGCCAGCGGCGGAACTAAACTCTTGGGGTTACAATGGGTCTTTATTTTAAAATAACGTTAAAGACTTTTCTAAAGATAAAGAGGGTTTTGATTTGACACTTCGATGGGTTTGAAGGTTTCTTGAACTTGGAGAGTTTATCGTTAATCACTTTTGCTTCGGTTTTATTTTTATATATTATTATGTTGTTATTTTACTTTTATTTTTTATCATTAGTCGTGGTAGACTACGACTGCCTAGCAGGTGCCCGCGACTTCGTTCACTTGGAGTATTGAATTAAACAAAATCTCACGGGTACCTTTATTTTTTCGGGATAAAAAGTCATTCCAGTCTACTATCTACCTTGCCAAACTTTATCGACATTCATTTAGCTGTTCTAGCTCCATTTAGTAAGAAATATCCATAACTTTCACATTTATTAACATTTTGATTTATCCCGACGCTTCGGTCATATTAATTTCACCGATTAAGTAGCGTGGCGACTATGGTGAATTATTTTTTTATTCCTTAGTTTACAATAAAAATCCTTGAATGACTGTAAGTAGGTACCTAACTCTTATTAATAGCATCAGAATTCAGTGAAACAAACCCTACATAAATGCGCCCCGCTGAATTTAATCTTGTAAAACCACGTGGTTTCTGATTAACACACCATGTATTTATTCTGAGGCGCTACGAAGTACGCCTGGCAGACTAGTAGATTCTTACATAAATTCTAATTGTTAAAAAACACAGGACGGATTTTAATGAAACTTTCCAGTAATGTTGCCTATAATATATAGGTACTTAGGCAATAATATATCTCCAAATACCATGTAAGTAATTAACGCTGGAATATGGTATAACAGTAGAATTTTGTGTGTATTTACGTAAAACAGACGACAAATAGCGCTGCCACTCGGTTAACACAATCATTTTTTAGCCAAACATTTGATTTTGAACCAAATGAACCTACCAAAGTCCACGCTGATGAAGTTGGGTAGAGAAAGCCAGTAAATGTAAGTATTACGTCTGTGTAAGTAAGTAAGTATAAGATTATTGTTGCCATACTATGGTCATTATCAAAAGGCCTTTTAAGCGTATATCTGATGTTAAAGTACCTAAGTAAAGTAACAGGCTATAATTATCTCGCTGCAGAGCATAGTCTCCATCTTAAATTCAATTTACCACAGCAATCATGGGTACAGGCATGATCATTCTGATGTTGCCTTATTAAAAATTAACTTAATTTGTTACAATGAAATTGATTTATATTTCGTACACACAAAAATAGGGGAGGCAACTAAATCAGGCATAACCAGATTCTTAACAAAACAAGTGTTAGGTATACGCCACGTGACCGACACCGGTTTCGAATTATTATGAGTTCGATCACAATGATGGCTAATTGTTCGTATTATCGTTTTGCTGACAATAGCAGTGGCTTTTTTTGCTATCATTTTCCAACATGTATAATAATAATAAATAAATAAATATTTAAGACATGCCTCACTGGGCCACACAGAGCTATCTGGTTCCAAATTAAGGTACTATTAAGTACCCTGTCGTATGGGGTACTAGACAACCGATAAACTTACATATATACTTTTTTTTTGTAAATACATACTTATAATACCTACCTAGAAGAGAGTGTTAAAGTTAAGAGGATTTCGAATAAGCACCGTATTATTAAACCTTGGATCACCAGTGGCATATTACGCTGTATCAGAAACAGAAACAAAATGCAACTTAAGTGAAGGTCTGATCCACACAATGAAATAATAAAAATAACATTTACTAGATATCGTAATTTCTGTAATAACCTTATTAAAAAACTTAAACGTAAATATGAATCACATATACTAGAAACTAATGTTACAAACTCTAAAGCTATATGGAAATCTGTTAAAGAAATAACGCATACAAATACAACGAAAACAAGAAGTTCTGAATTACTCAGCGCTCGAAGTTCTCCTATAGACTCCGTAAATCATTTAAATAACTTTTTCGCCAATATTGGCAGACGTCTTGCGGAAGATATCCTTGGTCAGTTCTAGCAGCCGCACGATAACGTCATAAATACTTCAAAAATACAATTATCTTCTTTTGTCCTTCTGGATACGGACCATGGGGAAGTTGACAGTGTTATCGCAACCTTAAAATGTAACAGCGCTCCTGGTTATGACGGTATCCCGACGCAATTTATTAAAATGATTAAACCACTCATTGTTCCCACTATTAGCCATCTTGCCAACCTTTGCTTTAGAAAAGGTATATTCCCGACTTTGCTTAAAAAATCAATCATTACACCAGTCTACAAGGGTGGTGATAGAAGAGAAATAAATAACTATCGACCTATCTCAGTACTGACAGTTATTTCTAAAGTTATTGAAAAACTTATAAACTCAAGACTTATTGCCTATCTCGAAAAATTCAATATTCTGTCCAGGTCGCAATTCGGTTTCCGGAGGGCCAAATCTACAGAAGACGCCATTTTGGGACTGTCTTCCCTAGTAACACAGTATTTAGACCGTGGTGAGAAGTGTCTGTGAGTCTTCTTAGATTTAAAAAAGGCCTTCGACACTGTATCTGTCCCCATTCTAGTAAAAAAGTTGGAGAACATCGGCATTAGAGGTATTCCATTAAAACTCCTAACTGATTACTTAAAAGACCGGTCCCAATGTGTCAAAATTGATAGTTACATTAGTTCAGACACTAATATAGATTACGGAGTGCCACAGGGCAGTGTCTTAGGTCCCACATTATTCTTAATATACCTAAATGAACTAACTGATCTCGATATTGAGAGGGGGAAAGTGTTCTCATACGCAGATGACACAGCGATTGTATTTAAAGGTAGTTCCTGGAACTCCGTTTTTGAAGCTGCCGAACGTGGTCTCCATAGGGTAGCAGGTTGGCTTAAATCTGCCCTTCTTACCTTAAACATCGCCAAAACAAATTTTATTTGCTTTGCTATTGATGGGCGCACGCTTCCCCCTCCAAACTTGAAACTAAAGATTCATACTTGTGACTTTACTAACACTACGAAGTGCGGCTGTGAAGAGATTGCATGTATTAAATCTACCAAATATCTCGGAGTGATTCTGGACCACAGACTATCCTGGCACCCTCAGATTGATGCCGTAAACGATAGGATACGTAAGCTCATATGGGTCTTTAAAAAATTAAGACACGTCGCTTCTCAGAACCTCTTGAAACGAATTTACATCACATTGGCACAATCAGTTTTGAGCTACTGCATTTCGATTTGGGGCGGTGCCACTAAAATTAAATTCCTAGAAGCAGAAAGAGCTCAGAGATGTTTGCTAAAGACAATGTTCTTCAAGACATTTAGACTCCCCACCGACGAATTATATTTATATCATAAAATATTGTCACTCAGAAAACTTTATATTGTCAACTCAGTACTCAGGCTGCACAAGACCTTACCTTTTGAACATAAAATTCAAACAGGTAGAAGGAAATGCAAAGTGGCTCCTATTTATCCCTGTAGAACTGTTTTTGCTAAACGCCAATTTAAAGCACACTCAGCCTACCTTTATAATAAGCTTCATGACAAATATATAATATATAACCTGCAATTCCATGAGTGAAAAAAAACAATTGTTCATGGGCTCGAGACTCTTGGGTACTGTGACGTTGAAAACTTGTTGTTTAGGAGGGAATATTAGGCAATTTAGGCAGTAAGTAGTATACCTTGTTCTAGTGGTACTTACCGATCCCAAGATGACTGTATATCGCAGGGCTAGAATCAGGATTAGGAATATTAAATAGGCATTTTTACACAGGCACACACATACCACACCACACCAAACACACACACACACACACACACACACACACACACACACACGCGCGCACACACACACACACACACACACACACACACACACACACACACACACACAAACTAACAAACCAGTACTTATATGTTTATCTTTACTTAATTTATCTTAAACTTATGTTGTGATTATATGTAAAATAGTTATAGTTATCTAGTAACCTAAACTATACGAGTGATCCTAGGGAGGAGCAGAACTCACCCAATACAAGCATTACAACATGTTTCCTGGGTAGTTCTGCCCACAAAAGAAAAGTGTAAACTATGGTTAACGAAATAAACTATTTTTATTTTTATTTTTTATTTATTTATTATAATACATAGAAAACACCCAGACCAGTACAAACAGACGTGTTCATGCACACAAATATTTGTACTGTGCGGGGATCGAACCCGCGACCCATGGCTCAGAAGCAGCGTTTACTACCGCTGATCCAAATGGTCGTCAAATCGTGTATCTTCAGACTAGCCCATATAATCCTTTGTACAAGTTTTTTTTTATAATAAGACCTAGATACAGTCTAATACAAGAATGACACCCAAAACTGTCCTCGATTGAATGATTGACGTTGACATTATGTCAGTGTCAACTTTATAACCCGGTCAACATACATACATACATATTATCACGCCTCCTTCCCAACGGGGTAGGCCGAGACCAAGGCCTTCCACTTACTACGATCCTGGCATACATCTTTCGCTTCTTCCACATTCATCAATCTTTTCATGCATGCTCGTCGGTTTAGAGTAGAGTCAGACCCGGTCAAATATGAAATAATGTCAGCAAGCAATAGTATGGATATTTATGTAATGTTATGAACTGTTCGATTGGTAAGTTGTAGTAGGTCTTTACCTATGAAATTGCCGTTCTGCAGTGCTGGCCATTTCAAATAGAGCTGTAACAAACCGTATGTATTCGGTACTGAGTAACGGGTACTCCGTGTAGTACCGAGTAACGAATCGTTACTCACGAATGCATTTCGTTACTCGCATTTTCCGTATTAGGTCGCAAAAGTATCATTGATGCGTGTGTTGTAACGTTTGCTGATCGTATGTTTTATGAATTCGTGCCTAATTCGGTTATTTCAAAAAAAAAAACAAGACAAAATGCACCTTAATTTTGTAATTTTGATGTATTTTATCTACATATTACGATTGATGCGATTCCGTGATATCATACTTTATGTATGATATCTCGTACGGAATACTACTCGATTTGTTGTTCCGCACTGTTTTATTAATGAGGTATCAAAAGTAACGAGTAACGTAACGATACGAAAGTAACGAGTACTCTTTGTCAAAGTAACGAGTTCAATGCGGGTACGCAATATTTCGTTACTTTTACACCTCTGATTTCAAATCAAAATAATTTTTGTTTGTCTAAGAATTCTAATTTTAAATTAGTTTTATTTTAAAAACATGGAATTCTTTTTCCAAAAGTAGTCATTTGTTTATTGATTAGTGTTACATTTTCATCGCATTTCAATCTTTTTTGTTATCATGGATACGTTAAAAATTCGAGTAATTATGGAATATGAGTACCGTCGTGGCAGCAACGCGGCACAAGCGGCACGCAACATCAACGACGTTTACGGAGCTAACACTACTTACAAATCAACGCACCACGTGTTATTGGTTTACTCGCTTCCGTTCTGGAAATTTCGACCTGAAAAATGAACCTCGTCTCATTTCATTCATTTATAAATGAAATAATGTATGAAATGCATTGACGTGACATAAAAAAAACTATTACTAAAGATAATTAGATTTTTAATATTTTTTTGTATGACCTCGCATGATTTTTATTAAGTTGACCGCTTTTGATAGCTACTTTGGTTGAAAGTGGTCTCATCTTTATTGGAAAACAATAAAAATGAGGTGTGAATATAATTTTTGGACATTCACATATTTTATTTCCATTTAACACTTGAGATTTTAAAACTTCGATATTTTATGGCTTCCCCTCATATGACAGCAATTATTATTGTCAAGAGCTCTTATAAAAATGGCAGTTTCAAGCAGTCTCAGGCAATTAGTAACCTAAGTGTCATTGCTGATATTTGATAAAGCACGCTTGTGTTCAAACTTTTGCCCGCTAGGGGGCATTAGGAGTTTACTGATTAATAATCTTTAAATTACACTTCAAATGCGGTTTTGAGTACAATTATATTGGGTTTTTTTTAAATTTCTCAAATTAAGTAAGTTAGTCAATGTTAGACATTTGTATTTCATATTGGCTTTTCGCTCGGCCCTCCCCGCAAAACTACACGTTATACACCGTACTTTTTGAACCACCTGGAAAACTAAGCCCATGTTATTGTACTATTATGTACAACATCATGGCAGTGTTATTAATTTTTTGATTAAGAAAAATAAAAAAAAACTGATTCAGTCTTTGAATTTTGTAACACGCTGTGACGCGCACAGACGTATTATTTTGCTGCGGCGGTGTCTCGGTTGAATGAACAACTACTTTCACAACTACATCTGTGCGCGTCACAGCGTGTTTAAAAATTAATAGCTGAACCAATAATACTCGTAAATTATATTTTCATGAATAAATTTTTGGTAAAAAAATGGAAATAACACTGCCAAGATATCATACATAATGGTTCGTTTTACAGGAGGTTGAAAATGCGTCCGTGTATCACTAAAGCGTACTAGTGTAGGCGGAATCCTGTGCCAAGCTGTGGAATACAAAATAGCCTATACAGGATTAAATTTTAACCACCTTCCAAATTTTAATATAATTATCAATCTACGAGACAAAAAACAAATGACGTATTTTTTCTTTTGGTATAAAAATGCCCAGTACAAAAATGTCAAGATAAAGCACTTAAAAAATGTCCGCCAAAATCTAAAATTTTTGATACAGCCGCCTAGCAACACTTCTTTTACGCGATGCGCATCTCATTCATTTATTACGATACTAATCATAAGTTTTTGATTTTCCCTTTATACCTTAACAGGCCTAGGACCATAAAAATTAAAAACTATAATGCGAAAAATATTTTCGGGTGAAAACTTGATTTACATTTTTTACTTCATAAATGGGCTCTAAATACGATACTGAACGTCTACAAAAATTTTGGAAAGTGGTTAAAATTTCATCCTGTATATGTACTTTATCAAGGTCCAATCTATTTTTAGGTAATCTAATGTTTTCAAACTGCATAAATTTAAAATATTAATTTTTAGAACAAAAACAACTGCAAAACTAGCACAATCAGTGTCCGAAAAACGTCCTCGCATAATAATGACCTGAATCCTGATAGAACCTACATCAATACCGTCTTCACCATTAGGGCACACGGGGTCCTGGCCCCCATTCTCAGGTGGCCCCGAAAGACCGATAATTTTTCTCACACATTTATTCTCAAAACTCTTGTCGGGCACATTACGCTTTTTTCACAAATCAGTCATTGCTGTGGTAACTTGAATTCAATGATGGAGGCCTTTGCCCTGCAGTGGATGATTATAGGCTGTTACTCTACTTCTTATAGTGTATCACCGTTATAAAGTAGTTTCTCGTATACGTTCCATTTGTCTTTAAATAAAGGCCTTAAGCCCTCGTATGAGTATGCTTAGGGTCTGTCCCAGACACAATTTAATTTGTATTGTCTAGATATGCTAATGTGGGAGATGAAAGTTAACACGCGTCTCAAGATATTTCTCTCGTAGATATTTTCCAAACGTTTTATTATCTTATCTTATTCTTTTGTGCAAAACGACAAAACAATCACGTTTCGTTTACGCTTGTTTGTAAACGTTTTTCCCGCGCGTGTCGAGTGTTTCCCGCGCGATAGACCACGCTCTCATTAGTGCGGCAACACTCTGACGCCCTGACATGACGGGCCTGATGGCTGCTGAGAGTCTTGCTTACTCTGTTGTTAATTAGGCGACTAGTAGAGCTAAACGCGAGTTTTATAATGTACATAAATCTACGTCAGACTCCAAAAAACCAAGCCAAAAAATATATGTTAGTCTTCAGGATATACTTTAGTATAATACTGTTCTCAAAACACGATACAACTAATTTGACTCGATAGAAAAAAATCACGAACATGCCTCTAAAAAAAATGTATAACTCACTTAAGTCCTAGTAAAATACACGTAAGTAGTGTATTATTGGGCACTCTGTCCCACCAGTCGTTCGCTTCGCTCCCGACCGTTCGCTGCCGCTCACTCTGGTAGGACAGATTAGCCCAATAATACAATGAAACCCGTTTTGTTCGTTCTAATTCACATTTTTCATTCGCTTCCTTCGTTCGCTCAATCAAAGAGCAATAATAATTAAAAAACTAATCAACATCCAAAACAAGTTAAAAGATTTAGCTGTACGCTCCCTATATAATGTTTACACATCGTGGCATCAATCACGCATAAATAAAATTACTCTATAATAGAGTAGTCAGTTTGTTAACACTTACGCACTACAGTGGACGAGTTTGCAACCAAGCTATGAAATTTCTTAAACAGAAAGAATTATTAAAGTTGGACTGTATTTGTCCTGTATCAACGAGTAACGTTAAACGACATGGAAAGTTATTACCAAATACAATTCGTAGCATTGTTTGCGGTCCCTCTAACTGTGGAAAGACCAACCTAGTAATTAGTTTGTTGTTACACCAAGACGGACTACGTTTCCATAATTTATATGTGTATTCCAAATCTCTGTATCAACCAAAATACTTGTTTTTAGAAAAAGTATTAGAGAAGGTTGCTGACATATCTTATAACAAGTATAATCATAATAGTGAAATCTTAAGTCCACACGAAGCTTTACCTGAATCAATTATAGTATTTGACGATGTTGCATGTGAAAATCAGAATAATATCCGAGACTATTTTGCGATGGGTCGTCATAAAAACATTGACTGTTTTTATATTAATCAAACATATACTAAAATACCGAAACAATTAGTAAGAGATAATGCTAACCTTATTATATTGTTTAAACAAGACGATATTAATTTAAAACATGTTTACGATGAACATGTTGGGTCTGATATGACGTGGTCTCAGTTTCGTGAAATGTGTTCAACTGTGTGGAGTAAGCCGTATAATTATGTCGTCATTGATAAGGATTGTGATCGAAACAAAGGCTGTTACAGAATGAAATTCGACACATTCATAGTAGTTGATTAAAGGTTTCCATTATAAAGCTGCTAAATACATTACCATGAATCAGTTTTATTTTAGATGTCAAACAGAGAGGAATCTTTAACAATGGATCGGAATCTGAAGGAACAAATAGTAAAATCTGCATCGGCTGTAAAAAGAAAAATAGAACTGATAAAAGAGTTAAAAAATACCAATGATCTTGCTCTTGAAACATTGTTCAAACCAATTATGAACCCGCTGAAAGAGTTGTCAAGTAAAACTGAAGGAAAACGTCAAATAGACGATGAAATTGAGCAGGAAAAAAATGTGAAAAGAACTAAGCACACAGAAAGCGAATCATCAAATACTTCAAATGAAGATTTTGATTATTTAAAAAAGATCCACGATGGTGAAACCTCTGATAATGATGCTTGTAAAACACCTAATAAAACTCTTACTACGTCTCCCTTTGAGGATAATGAAGTCAATGATAACTCGTTTAAATCTCTTCAGTCATCGCCAAGTATTGAAAGTGATTCTTTATCTTGGTCCATGTCATCTGAAGCTATGCAAGATGTACCTTATGGTGTTAGAAATGTGAAGGGAAAACTTTTGCTTGGTAATACCCGTGTTTATGATGATAATCGCATCCTGAAAATCGGAAAACGTAGCTTGAAAAAAACTCTAGGCTTAAAGGAATTATTATATAAAAAAACACCAAATTTTGATTCTATAACAGAAGTAGACTTACAAAATTATAAACTGTTACTTATGGATACCAATGCGCACAAACGTAACTTTGATCCATCCAAACCAATCAACAGTAACAAAGGGTTTAAATATATGCATGTAATAAGACCACTGTTTAAGTTCTCCAGAAGCCACACAAGTAGTATGGAAGAACTCGCACGAGGAGATGGTGTTGATATTTTAAAAGCTGTTAAAAAGGATACTGATTTGGTTTACTGGAATGATCCAAACGAGTTAGTGGAAAGATTAAAACTGCTACTTGCGTCATGGGCAGCTGGCAATAATGGGGTACAAAATGAAATTTATTCAATAATTGAAGAATTGCATGAAGCTGGTATCATAAAAGAAATGAAATATATAAAGCTACCATCAGGAAAACTAAGCAGTATCATTGAACTGCAGAATCGGATAAGACGGCAATGAATATAGATAAATTCGGTCATCACGTTCATAAGCGTTTACGATTTTCTAACATTACTGACATTTTTACCGATGCATTAGTAAGGTCAGATGTGGGTGACTTTGATTTGAAATTATCAAGATTGAAAGGACTAAAAATTCCTGAAAAAGAAGACGAGGCTGTTAATAAAGAATATGTGGATAAATGTGTTGAAGAACTAACAAATGAAATAAAAACCATTCATAGTAATGTCAAGAATTACCTTAATAACTTAGAAAGGTTAACTACTAAAAACTTCAGTGCATTGTATTACACAAAGAAAGAAATAGATCTCATGATTGCAGGAAATTCTGCTAAAAATGAGTAAACAAGATATTGTGAATGAGCTTCACAAAGCAGCGAGAAGAAATTTCTCTCGTCGACATACAATCATTAAAGGATTAGATGATTTATGGCAAGCTGATCTTATGGATTTCCAGAAATACTCATCATTGAATAAAGGATATAATTATGTTTTAGTGGTCATTGATGCCTTTTCTAAATATGTTTGGGTTAGACCATTGAAGTCAAAATCTAAAACATGTGTTACCAAAGCAATGCATAGCATATTATCTAAATCAAAACGAAAGCCTAAACATTTACAAACAGATCATGGTAAAGAGTTTTATAACAATTCTTTCATCCAGTTAATGAAAAATTACAAAATAAACCATTATTCCACCTACTCTGTCAAAAAAGCATCTATAGTAGAAAGAGTTATAAGAACTATAAAATCAAACCTTTACAAAAAATTCAGCCTTAGTGGACGGTATCAATGGGTTCAAAGTAATTTAGAATCTGTTGTAAATCATTATAACAACACCGTGCATCGCATTACTAAATTCAAACCAGTCGGTGTAAATCATTCAAATGAGATTTTAGTTAGGTCTAACATTATCAACCAAACTCAGCAACCAAAAATAATTCGTCAAAGATCAAATTTCAAAGTTGGCGACTTTGTGCGTATAAGTAAATATAAAGGAGATTTTTATAAGGGCTATACCCCTAATTGGTCCACAGAAATTTTTCGCATAGTAAAAATTAATGAAACCAATCCCTTAACCTACCAAATAGCAGACAAACGTAATCAAACTATTCTAGGTACTTTTTACGGGTATGAGCTATTAAAAACTATGTTTCCAGACCTCTACCTTATTGAAAAAGTTATAAAGAGAAAAGGAAACAAATTTTTCGTTAAATGGTTAGGATTAAGTGATAAAGAAAATAGTTGGATTAACAAAAGAGAAATATTGGATTAAATTTGTATATAAACAAAGCGTGAACACTTGTTATGCACACTTTATTCTTATCGATGAAGGCAGGCAGTGGCATAATAAATAAGTTAATAGATCGTTTACCTTTCGAGTTACATTTACCCGGATATCAATTTTGTGGTCCCGGTACAAAACTTCGAGAACGGATACTTAAAGGTGAACGAGGGATAAATCAATTAGACAAAGCTTGCATGCACCACGATATTGCTTATATTAATAAAGATTCAGAAACTCGTCGTAAAGCAGACTTAGAACTTTTAAACATGGCTAAAAGAAGATTGTTATCGAAAGATGCGAGCAAGGGAGAAAAACTTGCATCGTGGATAGTAAAAAATGCTATGAAAGCAAAAGTTCGAGCAGGCAGTGGCATTAAATCATTTAAGAACGGAATTAAAAAAATACAATCTCAACTAAAAAAACTGAAATCCAATGATCATACTTCAGCAATAAAGTATGCTTACGCAGCGGCAAAGAAATTATTTAATAATAAGAAAAGAATACGTTTACCACGTATTATTCCTCTACCAAAGTGTGGTGGAATTTTACCGCTCATTCCTATATTCGCGGGATTGTCAGCTTTGGGTTCGCTGGCTGGAGGAGCAGCGGGTATAGCAAAAGCTGTGAATGATTCTAAGGCCGCACAAAAGACTCTCAAAGAATCTGAAAGACATAACAGAATGATGGAAGCGGTAGCTCTTGGAAAAGGATTATACATAAAACCTCATAAAAAAGGAACAGGTTTATATCTCAACCCGTCAAAAAACTAATTAGCAGGCTACCTAGACGTGCGCTCACTAATCTAGACATTTTAGATCATGCTAGTGATATTCCTTACTTTCGTGGTGTTTACATGAGAGATACTTTACCATTGAAACCTAGAAAGATAGAATGTGGAATTTTAAATTTGGATAGCAACATAAATCCTGGCACGCATTGGGTAGCCTTTGCCAAGCAAAACAATTACGTAGAATACTATGATAGTTTTGGTAATTTGAAACCACCATTAGAATTTGTCAAATATATGCATCCTTTACAAATAAATTACAATTATATAAGACATCAAGCTTTTGGTACTACAAACTGTGGTCATTTGTGTCTAAAATTTTTAAGAAATTATTGGGAAAAGCATTTATATAATGAATGGTTTAAATAAATATATCAGTATAATAATGTCTTTCACTGTGTCCATAACTGGGAGTGGGGCTTCCTTGACAACCAACTATTCCCCAACTTTAGAACTTCGAGGAGACTATGAGTGTGGTCTTTTATATTTTTCAACGTTCAATTCTATTCCTAACATAGATGAACGAAACAATAAATTTTACTATGGTGAAAATGAAATCATCGAAATACCTGAAGGGTCTTATGAGCTTCAAGATATTTGTGATTATTTAAAAAGCAACATCGAGAACACTGTACTAAAACTAACTTGCAATAATAACACATTAAAAACACATATGTTTTGCTCCAAAGATGTTCATTTCAATAGAAGCGGCTCACTAGGTAAAATTTTAGGTTTTGGAATGAAAAGAATAAACGCAAATATAAGTACCGATTCAGAATATCCTGTAAGCATTCTGTCAACTACTATCGTGCGGATCGAATGCGATGTAGTTAGTGGATCATTTGTTAACGGAAAATCTAGTCACATAATTTACGAATTTGTGCCGAATGTACCACCTGGCTATAGAATAATTGAAATTCCCAAAAATCTGATTTATTTTCCTGTCAATCAAAATTCTATCAACGCTATTAATATAAGACTGTTGGACGCTGATAATAAAGAGATAAATTTACGTGGAGAAGAAGTGCAACTATATTTACACTTCAAGAGAAAATGATAAATTTCAATAAAAACCCATCCACGTCAGGTACACAAATCATTACAAAAGGGACATCTCACAAGGGCGCACCACTTCAAAAGAAAAAGAAGCTTACCAAAACTAACAAGGAATTCCTGAAGCTAATTGGTTTAATATAATGAATATCTTAAATATATCTCAACAAACATCATACGACAACAGTATTGAAAGTTTTGAGTATCACTCGTACAAACCATACGTGACAAGTTTCAACAAGAATGACGAAATAAGAATTCCTATTAATCAACAAGACCTGTACGTGCTACCCTCACTCAGCAGTTTATATATCGAGGGAGAAGTGAACATATTCAATAGCACTACTAAAGAAAAAGTATCAAATGTACATTTCATAAATAATCCTGCATTATTCTTATTTCAAGATATTCGATACGAATTGAATGGAATAGAAATAGATAAAATTAAAAATGCAGGTGTGACTACCACATTAAAGTCTTATCTATCCTTAAATGAAAACGAATCAAAATATGCTCGAGTTTGGGGGTGGTCAACAAAGGGTACAAGTAATGCAGGTGGTGGATCATTTTCTGTGTCCATTCCTTTAAACAAAATATTAGGCTTTGCAGAAGATTATGAAAAAATTATAATGAATTGTAAACACGAGTTAGTGCTTTTAAGAAGCAACACGAATTTGAATGCGATTAAGTTAAACACAGGAGAGGTACTGGATAATATTATAATTAGCAAAATTATTTGGAGAGTGCCTCATGTTAAAGTGTCCGATCGTGAAAGAATAAATTTATTAAAATACTTAGAGAAAGATAGACCTATCCCATTAGCATTTCGTAGTTGGGATTTGTATGAATACCCATTACTACCTAAAACACGAAAGCATACATGGTCTATTAAAACTTCATCTCAAATCGAGAAGCCACGATTTATTGTAGTTGCTTTACAAACAAATCGAAAACATAACAGTCAATTATCAATGGCTGAATTTGATCATTGTCACGTACGTGATGTAAGAGTATTTTTGAATTCGTCATATTATCCATACGAAGGGTTAAATGTTAGTTTTGCAGATGATAAATTTACTTTATTATACGAGCAATACACGAGATTTCAACAGTCGTATCACGGACGTCGATCAGAGCCCTTAATGAATCTAAAAGAATTTAAAGACGTTGCTCCTATGTTTGTTATTGACTGTTCACGACAACACGAAACGTTGAAAGGATCTATTGACGTGAGAGTTGAAATAGAAACTGATCAAGAAATACCTGACCAGACAGCTGCTTACTGCTTGATCTTAAATGATTGTATATTTGAGTACAAGCCCTTGAGCAATATAGTGAAGAAACTATCATGAATAATCATACAATAATCGTGGATTTACAAGGGTTCAAAAACAAGGATAATGTATTCTTGGTTAAGGAAATGGCAATAGCCACTCTGGAGTACACCCATATATTTTTAATAAAACCTCCATATCCATATTCTGCACTGAGTGATGAAGAAAAAAAACATGTTCATTGGATAGAAAGGAATAGGGGTTATCGCTGGAGCGAAGGTTATATAGACTTTAGAGAATTTCATAGAATTATAAAACCTTTTTTGATAGACAAGAAAATAATCGTAAAAGGTGAAGAAAAAATTAAGTGGGTGGAAGATTTATGTGGACATAAAAATATTTTAGATGTAAGTTATACGGGTATACCAAATTTAAATATTTTAAATGAATTGTTTGCTAAAAATATGTTTAATTGTTTGTCTCATAGTAAAATATGTGCTCTAAAAAATGTACTATGTATCAAAAAGTGGTGTTCTATAAATAAACATACAATTTAATTTATTTATGAATACACAAGCTTTGTATCTACCTTTCCTATTAAAATGTGTTTTTTTTTTGTATTACGTATTTAATATATTTTTATAATATAACTAACTCAAAAATAATTTCTGCTTTTTATTTCTCAACCTATTTCAATACTAAATTAAAATAGTTTTGGATATTTGAATAAAACTCAGGAAGTACATTAAACATGTTTTTAATTAGTTAGTTAATGTTACAAATAATAAAACTAGTTTTACATACTAAAAACTTAAAAATAGTTATTATAACTGTATCCACAAATTTTTTTCGAAATATTATTTATGAGGTTTTCGGTTTGATTCATTATTTCATCATTGTCATCTTTTACTATGTATTGCGAACTCAAGAACACACTGTCATCCTGTACACAATCACTAATTTCAGATTGCGAACTAGACAAGTCTAAAATTTCTATTTTTATTAATCGTCGACCCTTGCTTGGAACACTTTTCACTACAAATGATTGAGCTCTATTTCGCTTTCTGGTAGAAGAAGATTCAGCAGCATTATTTCGCCTCCGCTTAACTTTTGTTTGACACCGTTGTTGACCTTTGTGGTTTGCTTCTTGATGAGATTTCACTTTTAAGAATTCTTGAGTAAATCCCAACAGTGGATCTTGAGCGTATTGATAGGGGTCCGAAAATTCTTGAGGATTACAAGTAGGCGAGCAGTCTTCGTCCGAAATGGAGGCGATATTATGGAGTTCCGAAGCCTGTAGAAAGATAATAAAATTAGTTACATTAAAATACAAGTACAACAAAGAAACGAATGGTTAGTGATAAAGTGTAAGATGTAGAAAAGTAACTTACCATAGTGTTTTTTAGCAAAACGAAGTTTTTAAAGTGACTAATAAAAATATGTGAAACGAGTGCGACTTCTATCAAATCTAGCTAAGGAATGAATAGTGCCTATTTACACCAAGTAGTTAGTATTTAGCTTATTTGTATTTTTTACCTTTCGCCTTCGATTTGCATTTCATTCACACTTATTGCAACAATACGCTAAGTATTGAGTTACCTATACCTATCAGCTGGTGCATAAAATCAAGTCACAACTTGATTTTGTCTATGTCAGCTATAAAATCTGAGCATCGATGTTAGCCTATTATAATGTAGTAGGTATTGATGTTTGCTTACTCATATTTTTATACCTTTCGCCTCTTTCACACTTATTGTGTTTAACACTTATAACAATACTCTAAGTATTTTATTTTTATTTTTTTATTAATATTAGGTAGACCAAGATTTGCATTAACATCATGTATATTTAGATAACAATATAAGAAATCACTCATAGGTACACACAAATAGAAGCAGAACATAAAAACCACATCAAGTCACAAGTAGACTTTTTTTCATTAGAATTTGATTTTACTGTGAATGTATATTTACCAAACTATTCACAAAATTATGAAATAAATGTTAATTCGGTTCAACAAATCTACAGCTCAACTTCCTAAAAGGGAATGATAAGGTTTAAAGAGATAAATGAAATAAAATGATTTGATAATAAGACATTTATTACAGAATACTTATATTAACTTATCATAACTTAAATAACTTTACTAATCTAATCTAATAACAAGTTGTATATTATCTAGGTAACTGTTACATATTTTTTAAAAATGAAACACTACCCCATGCTTTGGTCTCTATGTTATTATGCGAAATCAAACGTTTATCATCATTAGCAGATAGCGCAACTTTATTAACGCTTTGCGTAAATATTTGGTGTTTAATTGATTTAAACAATATGTTTTTTTTTCGTATAACATTTTTATTCAACAGTACACTCTCATAGTCAAACATTTTCAAATCACGAATTACACATGACTTGACCCCTTTCGCCTTTTTAGTGACTTTGTCTTCTGATTTTATACAATACAATTTGGATCGCAATCCAACAAAATCTGTTATAATTTTTCCACCCATCTCATCCTTGAACAAACCAGGGATTTTTTTGTTTTGTTGTGGAATATTGAATACATTATTTATGTCATAATTGCTGCTGTCTATGTAACTTAAAAAGTATTTTTTTAAGTCTAAATAAAAATCTTTAGTATCTATAACATAAATAAGTGAATCCGTATCCGTATAACATAGACGCACGTTTTCCTTATAAAATGGTTTAACGATGTTATAATGAAAATTATACATATGAGATTTAGATAATTCTAAAACAGTAAAACCAATGTAGATTGGTTTATCCAAAACTATTTGGTTTGGTTTTAATTGTATCGCAACTAAATTTTCTGTAAATACAGTAGAACTGTGGAAATAAGGATTAGCTATTAATTTCACTGCTTGCGTAGACTTTTTCGTCGTATTGTTCGAGTCTTCCCATTGGTTTACTAACTGAACATTTACACGTTTTTCAGTATTTTCTAATGTTTTACCAAATACGCTATTATTTAAAAGCTTAAAAAAGTCTTGTTCAAAAGCACTCTTCGCTTTTTGACGCAATTCCGTGTTCAGTTCAATATAGCGTTTTAAATATTGGCTTTGTCTAAATGTAATGACTCGGTGAATTTTACGTAAGATTAATCCATGCTCCATACATTTTTTTAAATGAACATAATGAATTATATAATTATATTTATTATATAAGTTTGGAATTAGCTTTTTTGTTTTACCACCAGGTGGGATACATTTTTCAGGGCAAAATGGTAAGTCGTTATGTTCACGATGTAAGTATTCAGGGTACAACAGATCAACTTCGAGTATAAATCCCCAGTCTGCGTCATCATCAATACTTTGTATGTCTAATAGAGCTATCTCGTTATTATCTAAAAATCGAAAGTTAGAAAATGGTAATGATTGACACATACTGTATCCATACAAGTTATTGCAATCTAAGTATGCTATATAAGAATCGGGTTTCGATTTGTTGTAATTAGACATATATTTATGGTTAGCTGTAGCCGAACGATGTACACACACGCACACACCTCCTCTGATCCCATCTTGAATCATTCGTATGATAGCTAAGTCTGTGATAAGCTCGAGTTGCACTCCTGTTTTAAGTAACATTGCGTCGAACGATAAACTAGGCGCTGTTATGTAAAATGCTGGATCTAATTTATAATGCTTTTTGCATGTTTTTCGAAAACTTTGAAATATATCAGTTAACAAAAGAACGTCTGTTTTCAAGTATAAATCAGTATACTCCCCTAAATTTTTTATATTAAATTTTAACCAAACACTCTGTGCATGTTTATAATCAGAATCGGAAATACTTTCGTTAGTTATAGAGTTAAAAAAGTTTTTTTTCATTGGTAATAATGTTTCCTTATAACAATCCCAATTAGTCATATAGTCATAAGGATACACACCTTTTCGCGTTAATAAGCGAAACTGCTCGTCGTCAGGAAAATGGGATTTCAGACTAGTAAAATCATCTTCTTCCATTGTTTTAGCTAGTTTGTCTAAGCTTGTTCCTAAAAAATGGTAAGAATCTAAAAAACGTATCTGTACATACTCGTCTTTATTCACGTGTATAAATTTAGAGAAAGATATATATTTTTCTTTCGTTTTAGGTAAAATGTTAATTTTTCCAGGAGTTTCCCCCAATTCTTTTATAAAAAGGTGACAGTCGTAACCAGAAAGGTTATGGAAAAAAATTGGAATGAATTTTGGAAGTTTAAACTGAAGATTACAGTGACGATGAGCAGCACCACGATAACGTCCTGTCATATGACAATGATCTCTAACTTTGTATCCCCACAAAAAGTGTTCACAAATATGACAACGACTAGCTTTCTCAAATTCAATTGCATCCTGTTTTGTAAACACCATCGGTATATTTTGTTTAAGTTTGTCGTATATGTGAATGACATCTTTCTGCAACAAGTTTATGAATTTAGCAACGCAATCTTTACCGCGATGAGAGACAAAGCGATTATAACTCTCATCGACTGTGGAAACGATATTATACGCAAATGCAACTGGTACGTGTCGCTGTAAATAAAAAGTGTTTGATGTATTTGGTTGGCTATCACTGTGTTGCACTGGTTCCAACATTGTCTCAAAATCAGCATAAATGGCAAAAGGAACGTTTTGTTTCCTTTCAAAATTTTTGAACTGAATAACTGAACCTTTATCGGGTAACACAGTTACAACTCCTCCGCACAGGTGATTTTCGCGTTGATCTGAGTTAGGAAAGAATAGCAAACAACTTTCACAAAGATAAATCTTTCCGTGGTGTTTAGTCACCTGAGATCTCACAAGTCGAGGTAAATCTTTAATCAAACAGTAATGGGTTGAAGTATTATTTTCAAGAAGCAGCAAATGAATGCGTTTAGCGCTCTTGGAATTGACCTCAGATTTATAAAGTGGACCGATAATACTTTTACCATTATTAATTCCATAAACATTAATGCTAAGGTTTGGATTATTTCTCTCAAAAACAGCTAAGCCCGTAAAGTTTACTGGAAATGAAATACCTTTCACGTTTAAAACGTCTCGAAAGTGTGGGTACGAAGAAACCCGTTCCGGGTGTTTAGTAGCAGGGTATAAGGCTGCAGTCACACACCACAAAAAACAATATTCATCCTTATTTTTGATATTTAAACATGCTTTTTTACTTTGAATGAATTTAGGTAAAGATATAAAACCCGACCCACTAAGAGGTTGATATTTATTTACATTGACTTCTAGATGTGAAGTACTTAAAAAAGTCCACCCACTATCTTTTTCTTCGAAATCTTCGAGTTTTTTTAATAACTCACATTCGACATTTGCGTACAATGTATCAAAATCGTAATTAAAATAAAAATTAGAATTTTTTGTGCTAAATGATTTCATTGTTTCTACACATGGTTCACTTTTAATCACAAGGAAATTACAAAAAAATTCAAAGTTTACTTTAATACACGTATGTATTTGTAACGAACGGCTCATTAGTGATCTAATTTGTTCTTTAATGTTATTTAAAAATAACTGAGGTGAGTTTCTTGCCTCATCGCTTAAAGCTTCAACTCTATAACTCGCTATACGACCCTTGAAAGCAGACTTAATTAACTGTACGTTGTCACCAATAGGAACAGTACTATTATTTTTATGTGTGTTGCTACGCACATGTCCTGTCCATCGTTTCCTATCTACTGTAACGTTACAAAGTGAACAGTATGACATTCTAAGTAGTAGTAATATAAAATAAAAATTAATTATGTATTACTAAATCTGTAATTAAGTGCTAATATGAAAAGGAATTAGGCTATAATAGCAGTTACCTAATTAATTATTACTAATTAAAAATAACCCCAAAGTAAATTACCTATGCTCAATACAAGAATAAGATGTAATTATAAAGGATTAAGGTTTTAAAAAACAGTTACCTAGAGATACCTTAATATTTATAGTTATATCAAAGGTATTGCCCAATTAATAGTAGGTCTTAAAACAACTAAAACTTATTTGTCTACATACAAATGTGGCTCGCTCTTAAATAACGAGTTTGCGCTTTTAACTAAATTCTGAATGCCGCGCCACTGGTCGGACTCCTCGCTGGTTTGAAATTTAATTCGTACCAGCGCTTTCTTCCATAGGTTCGCTGGTTCGATGTCTATTGCGTCCGAAGATTCATATATTTTCAGGTCTACGTAATAGTTACCAGACGTTTGTGCTGTTCGACGCTCGTTCCCGTTGGCCACTCTGTTGATAAAGTAGGATGGCAAAATTTTCTTTGTTGAAGACGGTACTTCTTCCTCCTCTCTACTGCTACCGATGCCGAAGAGCTCGTAAATCTTGCTTTTCCTGTAAACATTTTTGTATATATTAGCAAGTAAGTAATAATAGTAAGTTATACCTATCTTGTTTTACAATAAAATTAGTTATTAAAGTTAAAGTATGAAATTGCCGATTATTTTCCTACTTTTTATTTTGTTTATAGCTCTTAAGTATAGTTATATTATTGCGTAATTCTTAATCAAAAACTAAATAAAGTAACTTTTGACTAAAAAAATGCAATATTAGTACCTATTACTTCAAAGGGAGTCGTTGAAAAGACCCCTTACAATGTGTCAGCTGACCTTCTTGCTTCAATTAAGTATATTTGTATTATATACTTTGATTTTCAGAATTTTAAATACTAAAATGCGTAGCTTTATAACCATCTAACTATCATCTTTAATTGCATCGAAAACGGTTCAGGCGTTCTTAAAAAAACTAAAAAATTGTTAGTATTTAAAAATGACTTTCCTCGATTTCGTCCATACAAAACGGCAATTTTATATTTTAACACCTAATATTTGCATTGAAAGATATAATTTTTTTAATTCAATGATTATTTATCTACTTTTACATTTAATATTAATATTAAATTAATACTTCTTGCAAACTAATTATGATCATAAGAATTTCACAAAAAACTACTTTGTTAAATAAATTTAACTAAGTATCAAAGTTTAATAATTACCTTAATGGTTCATTTGAGGTTTTACGCTTCTTGCCAGCAGAAGATGTTTTTTTAGTTTTTGATCGCCCTGTTGGCTTCCTGGACGCCGACTCGCCTTCACTCTCCGAGTCCGATATGATGCGCTTGCTTTTTCTAGCGCGTGTAGGTTTTTTCGGCGCCACCTCAGATTCAAACTCTGAGTCTGATCGGTAGGTCTTGCTGGCTTTGCGCACTGAGGTTGATTTCTTCTGAATTTCACACTCGGAGTCCGACCTAAAACAGTTGCAAACATTATTATTTTATTTAAAAAACTGTGACCACACCATATGTTGCGGGAACTGTGTGCTTACTCGGTGCGAAATTGAAGAGGTTTCTAAGACAATTTTTATAAGTACTTGTAAAATAATCTAATAAAGAAAAACCATTAAATCACTGGAAAAATACACGAGAACAACGCCGTGGGTGGTAACTAGTTTAAAATAAAATCACTTACTTACATTATCACTTCTTTGTTCCTGAAGAGTCCAAGAGATAGAAATTGTAGACTGGAGACCACTGTTTCGCAACTGTGAGCTAATGAAAATCGATGAAAAATTTAGGCTATATATACGCATAAATTGGTATTGTCATCAAAATGTATTAGTGTATATTAACTAATATTATGTATTCATTAGTGTGTGTAAAAGTAAAAAACGAAAACCAAGCATAAGTTGTAATGTGATATATTTAAATTATGCTCATTACAGTAAACAGGGTTAGGTAGGTACTTACTTGACATTCTTTGTTACAATATTTTTATATTTATCCAAGGTAAATAAGAAATAGCGTAAAACCCTAAAACTCAATTATTACAGTTATTTTTAGTTCTGCAATTACGATATCTATCGTAAATGTGATTGGTGAACTAGAAGATGAAAAAGTTTATGGTTCAACTCCCAGTCGACTCAAATTAGAAACAAAAACGAATTAGAACGTATTTTAAATCGATACATTATTTTAGCCTTAGACAAAGTACTTTCTAAAAAATATGTTTATGCGATTATACCTTTTTGCAAGTAACCTAGATAAAATAGGATTAAAGAATAATATATTTGACAAGCAAATCAACAGTATGATTACTAACTTGTTAAAATATTGAACTTTGGTCGTAATAATGTAAATTGTTAAACGCTTGCTATGCAGAAAAACAAAATTGTGTACCAGTGAAAGATATAAGTAGTTAGAAGCTACGTTTTGTAGACACAATTGTATAGAAAATAAAAATATGAAAATCTTTCACAGGTAAAATAATATTACGAAATATCGTTTAAACTTTATATAAAAAAATAACCAGATATATATTAGTTAGTAATTTATTATATTTACAAGAAGCAATTTGACAATAAATGTATACTTAAAACAAAACTACAAAATCATTTTTTTCCTTTGCTATGTTATAAATTCAAGTAATCTAATTCTATATTATTTTCATAAAACAAACTTAATTACATTATATTCACTGTATATAGGTGTACGTGTAGCATAGTAACAGTAAAGTGGAACACAATCCTATCGCATAATGCTGCACAAGGTAAATGCGATGACGTCGGAAAGCGCATCTAATATCAACGTTGCCGTGTTAATATAGCAACAGTGATTATTTTAACAAGAAATGGCTTGACTTATAGCGATCTCAAACCATCAAACGAATGGTTCACTGCTAGTGAACGCTACTTAGAATTCAAGGGTTCGATTCATGCACAATACAAACTTATGCGTGCATGAAGGTGATTGTTTATTTTTTTTTAAAAATGGTTGTCTAAGTTTGTTTATTGTTTTATAGTTTAGCTCTGATTAGTAGTACTTCTTAAACTAGAAAAATGACGTGTAGTTTTAGTAATAATATCCAATGATATTTATTTATTATTTTTATTTAATCGTTGACTAATCTTATGAAGTTATGATACAACGAGTAAGCCCTCTAAAGCTCTAATTCTGTTTCCGTAGGGTACGCTACACAAAAGCGTGCTCTGTATATTATGTAAATTATTTTGTAAAGATCCCCATATCACTGAATGTACATTATATATTTAAAATAAATACATGAACCCAATTTTCTAATGATACGAATACTTTGCTTTACATATACATTAAAGATGTTATAACATTACATTAATATTATCCCTCATCGCTCATATTAAGCCACAGCTTTATCGATTACTTATTTTTGTAAATTAATTTATTAGTTCCTATTAGAGAACAAACTGTGAATACATACGTGTCGTCTGATTAGTTCTGTTTCTTTTAGCGATAAATTCACAAGGTCTTCCACGAAAACCTAGTGATTTCGGGATTTTGTGACTATCAAAAAAATAAATAGTTACTTATTTGATTTATATATACTCTATGAAATTCGTCTCAGACCTTACGCGGGAACCCAGCGCTCCCGGGGTCTGACCTCGACATGATGAAACCTTACGCAAGGACTCAGCGTCTTTGGGGCTTTGTCAGAGTTTTCTACGAGAACTCAGTGTTTTCGAAACTCAAATGTTGAGGTTTATGGTGTGTTTGATATAGTGTATGTAAATTGATGTAGCTTTAAGATAAGAAAGTAGTGTTATTTTTAAAGTGCTAATGTATCCGGTTAACTCAGGTGAGTCATTCTTAATATTCACTATAAAGCAAGTAGTAGAACATTTATCGTCAGGTAAAAACTTTTTTATTTAGCGATAAATTCACAAGGTCCTCTACGAAAACCCAGTGATTTCGTGATTTTGTGATTGTTAAAAATGAAATAGTTATTTGATTTATAAATACTCTATAAAACTCGTCTCAGACCTTACGCGGGAACCCAGCGCTCCCGGGGTCTGACCTCGACATGATGAAACCTTACGCAAGGACTCAGCGTCTTTGGGGCTTTGTCAGAGTTTTCTACGAGAACTCAGTGTTTTCGAAACTCAAATGTTGAGGTTTATGATGAGATCAATTTAGTGTTTGTAAATTGTTTTAGTCTTACGATATTAAATGAAATTAATCTTTACTTATCTAATAAAATTATGTCAGATGAGTTATCGTAATTTACATAAGTATTTTATTACACTTTATTTCTTAGTTTGCAGTACAATAATTATCTATTGTTTAAGTCATTAATAGATTATGTGTGTCTACCTCCGTGGTGTAGTGGATAGAGTGTCAGACATGCGACCCTCACTTACCCCAGAAGTCGCGGGTTCGAGTCCCGGGTAGAACGAATAACATATTTATTTGTTTCGAGTTATAGGACAGTGGAGACATCACCTCGTGTATAAAGTAAGTTGATTTATTTTATTGGATGGACATGTAAATAAGCATCGCGACGTCGAACCTGCGCTGTCATTCTTCGTTCGTGTTGATTTGTCATTCGATCGGATTAAATAAGACCAATGTAGAGTATTATTACAATATGTGTAGCTTACAAGCATTTCACATTTAAGGTAATTTATCTCAGATTATGTACGAGATTGTCATTAAACATTTTGTATGATGTCGAAATTCTATCACACCGGTCAGGGGTCTTCAAACCTAATGTGATAGACGTAACATTCATTCACAGGCGGAACGGATTCTTCGAAGATTATGTACGAGTGATTAGGCGGAACGTGTTTCATTGTATTATTGGGCTAATCTGTCCTACCAGAGTGAGCGGCAGCGAACGGTCGGGAGCGAAGCGAACGACTGGTGGGACAGAGTGCCCAATAATACACTACTCACGTAATCATTATAATCTTTTGATATATTGTATAATAAACGACAAGCTCTTATAATACAGTTCCAGTTTTTTAATTGAATGTATGCATTTTCCGAAAATCGCTAATTCTCATTTTCTGGGATGAAAGTTGATGGAACGCATGCATGTGTGCGTGAGCGGCCGTGTACCGATTAGTGCAGGCTGATGCCTGATGCTAGGTGGACGTGTCGCGCTTTTCGGCTTACATTTTTCTAAAGAAGCATAGAACCCGTTTATTCGACTTGCTTGATATCAATCACCTTGGTGTTATGGCGAACAAGTCTAGCATACATCCTACAAATCGCATGTTCGTATCTCTCCTAAAAAAACTTCTTTTTTTATTTTAAACAAAAAAATTTTTTTTCTTTTCACAAGCAGAGACGAAAATGTTGAAAGTTTTTTTAATGCGTTAGTTCAAAATTTTAATGAATTTTATTGTATTTAAAACAGTACCTTATAAATTTGCCTAATTTCGTTTAATTTTCCAGAAAAAGACTTCGTCTTATTATTATTATTGACAGCGAGTAAAAGTTTTATGTAATGATGATTTTGTATATAAAAGTGAATTCAGATTTTTTTTGCTTTGACATATAGTATGTATACCTACCTAAAACTATACTAATATATAAAAATAATATACAACTTGTAATAGCAAAAAAGTAAAAATATGTTTTTGAAACAAAAATAAACATTTGAATAATAGAAAGTGAAATAGGTGTAACTGCTGTGATGCTGTGAGCGAATCATTGAGCTATATTCTGCCGTGCTAGCGATATCGGCAGTAAGTATGATTTGCACAGTTTGGAGTAAAAGACGTCTAAAATTTTTGAGCATTTTTGTGTAGTTACAAAAGGTATTTACTTATTAATATTTCTTCATTTATTAGTTAGTTCACATCATAAAATTAATTTTATTGTATTTAAAACTATAACTTATAAATTTGCCTAATTTCGTTTAATTTTCCAGAAAAAGACTTCATCTTATTATTATTGATAGCTAGTAAAAGTTTCATGTCATGATGATTTGTCTATAAAAGTGAATTCAGATTTTTTTTATTTTTGTTTTAATTTTTATTTTATACTTTTTCAAATATCGTTTGGTAAAATTATAAAAAAAAATACGGTAAGCTACAAATATACGTCTTCTTGACTCTTGACCTTAGTTAGAGCATTATCTAAGTATTGACTCTAGATAGACCGCGAAAAATATTAGGTCCTTACCTACTTATGAAATTGTAGTTTGGTATGGGAGGAACTTACGTAAAACTTGTAATAAAAAAAATGGGAGGAACTTAGTCAAATATTTTTTAATAAAATATACCTATTTATGTAATCAAAGTATGCACCATTGTTATCTATGCACTTTTGCCATCTCATGGGTAGTTCATCAATTACTTAACTAAAAAAAACATTCGGACGGCAATCAATAAAAAAAAATATTTGAAGACTGTTTGTACTGCCTCATCGGAGTTGAAATTTTTCCCTTGCAAGAAATTATCCAAATTTCGAAAAAAAATGTACTCAGTTATTGGAGTAAGTTGTGGGGAGTCTGGTGGATGTCTTAAAACTATAGTAATAAACAAATTGTACATAACAAAAAAGTTAAAAATATATTTTTAAAACAAAAATAAACATTTCAATAATAGAAAGTGGAATAGGTGTAACTGACCTGTGATTCTGTGAATCATTGAGCTATTTCGCCGTGCTAGCGATATCGGCAGTAAGTATGATTTGCACAGTTTGGAGTAAATGGCGCCTAAAGTTTTAGCGCATTTTTATGTTTTTAGCGTATTTATAACACAAATAAAGCATTTGAATGTTCTTTACTTAATTAGCTTTTTATTCATTAGAACGATTTAAAATGAGAAAATACCTTTTATATCTAGCCTGAAACGAACAACCTTACTATAGATTGCTTAGTTTATCAGAAATAAGTACTGAGTTACTGTTGTTGTGATAAGCAACGCATACTAATATTAGGTTTAAGCTTAGGAATAGAAACTAAAACTGTAGTAACAAAAGGTATTTACTTATTAATATTTACTCATTTATTAAACAAGTTTTACATAATTGATTTGTGTGGGTGGACCAAGCAAGTCGATTATATCGTATCTATGTTGTTAGTTTCATTAAAATTTAAAATATATACGAGTATAAGTTGGTTACTAAAAAGTTTTTACTTACAAATGATATTAAAATTGGCAGTAGCTGTACTTTATACTATCGAATAAAAATAATAGCCTTTTAATCGTACAAACAATACAAACAAAATTTGAGATCAAAATAAAACGTAACATAATTACTTATAATAAAAAATCTTCCTTTTGTATTATGATATACTCTTTAACTCCATAGTATTGCAAAGCTCAGGTGCGTTTATTATAGCATTAACCTTTTCTGAACTTGTTTTTAAATCGTCTTTACTGATTAAGTAGCCGAGGTAGGTAATACTATCTTTTTAAGAATTTACATTTTTCTTCTTATACACGTAAATGCAATTAGCACAGGTAATCTGAATTCCTGATGCATGTGTCAAATTCGGTTCAGCGATATGGACTTGAAGAATATTGTTAACATAAGCAACGACACCGTCATTCTGATTGAGTTGACGTAAAGTATAATGTGATATATAACTTTATAGATTAGAAAGTAGTTTACTAGGACTAAGTCTGCACTATGTTAGTACCAGAATATCACTTTCAAAGTTCATTTGAGATATGTCAAGTAACAAATCATCATAATTACTTTATATACATACTCCTAATGTTCTGAGTAATGACGTTAAAGTTAGTATGAGAATTCGGTAAGACGTCGTTTACGTAAAGATTTCAGTAGAACATTATTTTCCCATACCATCTACCAAGTTACTGCTCATATCCTAAGTAAGTAATATCTAATAAAAAAATACGTTTTGTTTAATATATGTATCCACAGCATATTTAATTACTGCTGATATTTTAAGTAGTTAGTACAGAATACAAAACAAGCTTTTCATAGAATATTCACAGTATATGCATACATACATACATACATACACTCACGCCTTTTTCCCGGAGGGGTAGGCAGAGGCCACATCTTTCCACTTGCTACGATCCTTACAGACTACTTTCGCTTCATCCACATTCATTAATATTTTCATACACGCTCGCCGGTTTAGGGTACTCTTGACCTGACCTTTCTTTAGAACTTCCCCGATTTGATCAAAATAAGTTCGTCGAGGCCTTCCCCTTCCAACATTTCCGTTCATACTCGCCATATATATCTTTTTAGTCAACCTGCTTTCATTCATTCTCTCAACATGTCCAAACCATTTAAGCATTCCTTTTTCAATACTGGTCACTACATCCTCTTTTACACCACATCGATCCCTTATCACACTATTTTTAATCCTGTCATTCAGATTGACTCCAACCATACTTCTTAACGCTCTGATTTCTACTGCATTTATTCTGCTTTCATGTTTTCTCTGCCACACCCAACTTTCACTCCCATACATCAGTGTTGGAACCAACACCCCTCCATGCACAGCCAGGCGGGCCTTTTCGGACACCTTCTGACTGCTCATAAAAACGTGCAACGCTCCATTCACCATGTTGCCGGCATTTACTCTCCTTTCAATATCACTATTACACCTTCCATCCGCTGTAAACATTGATCCCAAATAAACAAACTCCTTCACTTGCTCCACTTTTTCATCTCCTATCAAAATATTACACTCTGTCATGCTATCCTCCTTTTCAAAAACCATTGCTTTTGTCTTACTTACATTCACTTTCATTCCTTTCTTGTTCAAATCTTCATGCACAATATTGACCATCTCCTGCAACTCCAAATATGCAGATACTGCATTTATCTAAAGTAATAATAATATCCTAGCCATATGTCTTTGCTTGTAAGGCCGGCGTAACTATACTAACTATTGTTAGGTTAAGGAAAATATTTCGCATTTTTGACTTACTGCCCTTATTAACATTTGTCAGTTCCCATTAAGATATCAAAATGGCTGTCAGCTCATCTGATAGAGCTTTTTATGCTTATTCTCGATCACTATAAGACTCATTTTTACCAAAATTGGAGTTACTGCCGTTATTGCTAGCACGGCAGTATTCAAAAAAAAGGGGTGCCATTGCGTAATTTTATTTGTACTTTTTTAAACACTTGTTTTCATACATGAACCATAAAAGTAACATAATAAATAATGCACGTCTACGTTATTTACCCATATTATCCAAATCATACCTAGGCTTGACCGATTTTGATGAAAGTTTTATCCCAGCACCGTATTAGATAAATATTAACAAATATTAATACTAAAAAAAAAATTTATTTTAAAAAGATTACTTTGGTTATAATAATAACTTCTTTTTTTAGTTTATGAATTAATTATGATGAATTATCTAATTTGTTGTGTCAATTATCAAGAAAACATCGTGTCATTAATTTCAAAATGGTTAAATATTTTTATTAAATAATAATTAAAATATTTTATATTTAAATAATTTAAATATTGTCGAAGCCGTTTTTTTATTTTTAGTAACATTGTTAATGTTCAAAACAATAACATTAAAACAAACAAGTATTCTGCTTTTAAATAAGTTAAGATACTTTGTCTATTTTTTATTGCTCTTTCCCTCTTTTTATTATTCCTTGTTGGTTGTCATAATAAAATAAAATAAATATTGCATTTAGAGACATCGAAAAAAAGATAGTTATGCCATCTATTAGAAAATCATGGCGTCATTTCGGGATGTGCTTTAAAATATAGCAGCCAAGAATATTGCCGTAGGCGGCGTTGACGACATTTGTTTAAATGTGTGCTTACGATTCTCAAGGCCACTTAGGTCTACTAGTCCTCTTAAAGACAATGCAACGGGTAAGTATTGTTTTGAAAGTGACAGGTTTGGAGCGAAGATAAGATTGGTTTTTGCGCGGGACTCTATCAGCGACAGGTGGATAAGGGTGCATATTTAGTACAACTTAAATCAATATAATAGAATACAACATGACATAAATATATATAATTTGCATGTCGTCATAATTTGGCATTTATAAAGTTATAAAGTTGACATTATAACGTCAATCATTCAATCGAGTGAGTGTCTTTTTTAGGGTTCCGTACCCAAAGGGTAAAAACGGGACCCTATTACTAAGACTTCGCTGTCTGTCCGTCTGTCCGTCTGTCCGTCGCTCTGTCACCAGGCTGTATCTCAAGAGCCGCGATAGCTAGACAGTTAATTAACACAAAGACATTAACATAATTGTTTTGTTAGCTCTAATAATAGACACAGCAGTAGCAGGTTAGCCTTTTTATGTCCGTAATTAACTGTCTCAAATTCTAAATTATATGCTAACATTGTTATAAGTTTCTTAAAATTAATAATTCATCGAATATAGCTGTAGTTATATTTTTATTAACATCTACACAAACAATCCATTGGTTAATTAAATTGTGATACAAACGAAACGATATAGTATTATTCACTCATACATAAATTTTGACGTTTTTAGGATAGGATATTTTAGTTAATAAACGATTCTTAAAACTACAAAAAGAAACTTCCGATACCGGGAATCGAACCCGAGCCTCCTGGGTGAGAGCCAGGTATCCTAGCCACTAGACCATATCGGATGCTGTGCGTGTTGATGAAAATGTACATTAATTTGGTATCAGTAGCTCTATACTAAAAAAAATCATAACACGATACGTTGAGGATGACTCATAATTTTATTTAATTGGTTAAAACATGCAAATAATTTGCATATTAAACATGTGCTTTAGATAAAAGTTATGTGTGAGATATTATTTGAGTGAATCTTTTATATCAGATGGCTCCAGAAGGATTTGGATAGCTTGGTTGGCTGGTGTGACGCTAACGGCATGTCTCTTAATATTAAAAAATGTTTTGTCGCTCATTTTACCCGTAAAAAGTCTTCATTTTATAGAGAATATAAAGTCTATGATGATAAGCTAACCAATTTAGATTATGTCTGTGATCTGGGTATTACTTTCGATACCAAGTTGCGTTTCAATACACACATCGATAATATAGCCAGCAAGGCATATAAGACACTTGGTTTTATCTTTAGAAACACCAAAGAGTTTAAAAACGCACAAACAAAAATTATCCTATACAATGCCCTTGTGCGGAGTGGCTTAGAATACTGCAGTGTAGTATGGAACCCACATTACGACGTGTATGTAAAAAAACTTGAGCGTGTCCAAAAGAGATTTTTGTATCATTTAGCATTCAACCTCAATCTAGCAAAGAAACTACCTCATTATGATGATAGACTAAACTACTTCAAACTATACTCTCTCAAGGATCGCCGTATTATGCTAGATAATGTATTTCTGTACAAAATCATTAACGGTGTATTTGATTGTCCTGATTTGCTCTCAAGAGTCAATATAAATATCCCCTTTAAACTTCCTAGGTTAGATCGATATAATTTACTTACAACGAGTAGCACTAAATCAAATTTAGGTTCGTTCTCCCCCCTAAATAGAATGTTTACTAAGTACAACTCGCTGTCAAAGTCCAAAAACTGCAATCTTGATATCTTTTTTGATTCTATAAATATATTTAGGTCCTCTTGTCTAATAAAGCCCACATTAGATTAGTCAAGAATGTATTATTAAATTAAATTATTTTTAATTGAACTGTTTAATAGTTAAGGTTTCTTTGTTTTCTTTGTTTCTGTAAATTAGTATAGCTGTTGCTCTTGCATGCTGTTGTCACCTATAATTAAGTTTGCGCTTAGCCTGTTAAATCTAAATAAGTGTATCTACTAAGCATAGTACTAGTGTAAACTTGTTGGTGATCTAGATAAATAAATAAATAAATAAATATCAGGATCTAGCTTTGTTTCCTATTAAGGTTTTCAAAATTTTTTTTTTAATTTGCTTTCACGGTTAATAGCAGATCCTTAATTTCGGTGTGTTTTACCAAGGGTAAATTTTTTAAGAATTAACACATTCATGTTTCCATTAAAATGATAACAGAAAACTACTACCTACTTACTGTTAAAAAAGAGGAGCTGGTCATTTTTATTCTTAAAAAAATAGCAGGGGTCCTAATACTGATCCCTGAGGCACACCCATGATAAGGGCCGATACTGAAGAATCAGCTCCATCTATGCAAACTTTTTGTGTTCTGCCTTTAAGGTAAGAACTTATTAGATCCAAGGCATCATTCGATGCACCATAATGTTTATGTTTTCCAAGTAACGTTTTATGGTGTCCGGAACATTGGCGTTTAAAAAATAGACGTTTTTTCTTTGCTCACTCAGTCCCGATTTAATTAGTATTATTGAACTCCGGATTCATAGCGAATCTGTTAAACATAAATGTTAAAAAATAAAACACGAACAGCAATACTAATTTGCTGGGTTATGTTTGTGCCTTCTTATACGTGGGTCTTCTCAACATCGTTCAAAGGTTTAGCTTCCTGTTCTACTTTCTTGTCTTCAGGGACTCTGTTCCAAGGTTGCTCCTCCCCAGATCCAAACAAAGAGTACACGATGATCTCGATGGCGTACAAACCGATCGTCACGAAGAAGACGATTCGCCATGCAGAGATTGGTTTGCTGGGAATCAAATAGAAATTAAAAAACTTTAAAGACTGACGATGAAATAAGTAACCGATTATGAGAGGATGAGAGGATCGGATTCGAACGACGGTCGGAAGCAATTTGAATGAGAGCAATTTAGAACTCTTTTAAAAAAGTTAACTAACGGCCTCTAATCATAACACTGCAGGTAAAAGGCTACCGCATCAATGATGTGTACTGGCATAATCACCCGCTTGCCAAAAAGGGATTGGTGATCAAACACTCGAGCAATGTTCGACATTTTGGTTCTGGTCTGTACCAAAAGAAAAAATACGTCAATTGTTTTTTGTCTCGTATTAAAATTTAGATGGTGGTTAAATTTCATCCTGTATAAATATTAGCTACCTCAATAACAACAAATACTAAAAACAAAATAAAATAAATATTTAGGGGGGGGCTTCCATACAACAAACCCATTTTTTGGCCTTTTTGGTACGGAACCCTTCGTGCGCGAGTCCGACTCGCACTTGGCCGGTTTTATTTAGGGTTCCGTACCCAAAGGGTAAAAACGGGACCCTATTACTAAGACTTCGCTGTCTGTCCGTCTGTCTGTCTGTCCGTCGCTCTGTCACCAGGCTGTATCTCAAGAGCCGCGATAGCTAGACAGTTAATTAACACAAAGACATTAACATAATTGTTTTGTTAGCTCTAATAGCATAAATAAAATGCTAATAGCACCGTTTAATCTAATCGCAATGTATTGTAGGTTATGTAAAAACTATAAAGGTTAACTCGCGCCGAGGGACAGAACATTTGGCGGGAAATGGCGTAATGTCACCCCATAGATACGATAAGCGATTTATTACTCCATAGTATAGGTATTTACAAGCTTTTAAAGCTTGTAAATTTACAATACAGACACAAAAAAAATGTGTCGATGCATGACGGTTGGAAGGTGATTGATTTAATTGTTTTGCTTTGATTTGATTGGTTTATTAATGTTCATTTTGATGGTGAGAAATATCTTACTTCAATGTTAATAACTTACTTACTTTGCGTGCCGTTTTACGATATATTGCTCAAAATGTAGTTTTTGTGACTATTATATGTATAATATTGCTTTTTGGTTTTAATTCTGGTGTTATGTTATATTTTGTTTGTAGTTATAAACTGTTTGTTTCCATAAAATAAATTAAAAAAATTCGACTAGTGCTACAGAATTTTATTATTTGAACTGCATATCGCAGCAAATAACATTTTAATTGAATTTAGCACTCAAGTATAATTATTGATAGGTATGTGCAATGTGCATGTCGTTTTCGACAAGAAAAAAATAAGCAAAATTATAATTTTAGCAATTGACATAGGTACTTGCAAAAAATTAAGTATAAGTACTAAAAAGACGCGGCTTTGAGTAAGTACCTATGAAAATAATAAAATTACAAAATTCAATAGAATAATCTACTCCATACTCAATTTGGCGCCACAGATTGATTTAGACACATCAAAAGACAGAATAAACTGCCCTAAATGCAATTTATTAGTGCAATCATCCCCTTCTTATTGTGTTAATTCTCCCCCATAAATAATGAACACTTGTCAACATTGATACGTCAATGTCCACTTGTAGTTTTTAGGGTTCCGTACCCAAAGAGTAAAACGGGTCCCTTTTATTAAAACTTCGGTGTCTGTCCGTCTGCCTGTCACCAGGCTGTATCTCAAGAGCCGCGATAGCTAGACAGTTGAAATGTTCGCAAATTATGTATGCTGCAATAACAACAATACTAAAACCAATATAAAATATATGTCCCATACAACAACCCGTTTATTTGGCCTTTTTGGTACGGAACCCTTCGTGTGTGAGTCCGACTCGCACTTAGCCGGTTTTTTGTATTTAAATGCTTGTTAGAAAGTTCTGATGGATATTTGGTTATTTGTGAAATTCTTTATTTATCATATTACACAGAAATACTATGAAAAACCATATACCTACACAATTAGCGTCAAAAAAGTGTCGCAACTGAAAGTTCTTCCAACGGACATATGTTCTTTTAGTTCAACCTACTAGAGATGGGCCGACTATCACTTTGGCCGACTAGCCGACTAGTCGGCAACGAAATGGCCGACTAGTCGGCCAAGCCGATTATTGCTTTAGGTTATAATAATCAGAGTAACATGCTCTAATCACACTGTATTGAGATTTTTTATGATAAGTGCCTTCTTTTATCTGATTGTCATCTTAATTCTTCGTTTTTAGTGTAGTAGAATTTTTATTTATTTTAACTTTCTATTGTCACGTTAAGAAGTTTTTTATTAATTTTTAAATCTGGTACTAAGTTCTAATTCATTATTATTAGGTCAAGAGAAGTGTTCCAATATGTAAGTTTTAAGCTTATTTATAGCCAATTTTTTGAGTTTATTTTTTTTTGATACTTGTTTAATGTCTGGATCTAAGCCCAATTAGTTAATGTATCGAACGAATGGTTTCTTATTTCCTAACATGTTCTAAATTGCACTGAAAGTACATTGTAAAATTGATTTTTGTATTTCTAATAAAAAATAATAACAGTAAAGATTTCAATTTCATCAATTTTTAGATATATTAATACGAGCAAAAAACGGGCCATCGGCCATTTCAGCCGAATAGTCGCCGACTAGTCGCACACTAGTCGCCGACTACAAATATGGTCGACTAGTCGGCGACTAGCCGGTACAACCCTACAACCTACATACACTCCGCATTTTCAACCACATGGAAAAAGAAGCCCACGTTATGACACCATTATGTAAAACATCATGGCAGTGCATCAATAAAGCATTTTTTGAAAAATATTTAATACTGTATTTGATATTCTCATACAAATGGCGCATAACAGCCTTTTTAACCTCTTGCCATGTTCTGTGAGTAGTTGTTGAATAGAGACGGGCAGTAGCCTTTTTTTTTCCAACACTGGCCAAATTACAATCGCCACACCTGCCATTTAGCCCCGTTGGTCTAGTGGTTTAAATACCGGATCAAGATCTCGGGGTCCCAGGTTCGAATCCCCAGGGTCGGGCAACAAAAAGTTTCGAATTTTCGAATGTTGCTCGGGTTTGTGATCACCAACCCGCATTTGGCAAGCGTGGTGATTATGCCAGTACACCTATCATTGATGTGGTAACTTGAATTCAATGATGGAGGCCTTTGCCCTGCAGTGGGATGATTATAGGCTGTTACTTTACTTTACTTTTTTTAACACCTGCCAAGCGTGCCAACATGGAAAAATTCTCCTTGTAGAGGAACCTGTGTCCAGACGCTGCTGATATTGGTATTGGTAGCAGGAAGCGGGCTCCCTTTTTCGCATTTAGGCTCCAGTCCACTTGACACATTATGTGTAGGGGGGATTGGAGTGGTTAGTCCAACTATCCCAACTCCTTCCAGCACAGAAGTCTTTTAGGACGTTCGCAGGCTTTTGAAATCCCTTTTGAAAGCCCATGCGATATTGGAATGCACAAGGGTAGCTACCTATCGGGCATCTATCCTCGGCACACCGAGTTCCCACTCGGTACCCTTGTGCATTCCAAAATCGCATGGGCAGCCAATTCTGCCTGTTCCAGGCAGCCTCTACAAGGCTGTCTGTGGCATTAATGGTGAAGAGATGTTTTTTTAGTAGATGTGTCCAGTCAGTGATCCCACTACTGTTCGAAGGTCGTTCCTGTGGGTGATTAAATAGCGGGCTAGACGTGGTGAAAGAGCCGGCATGGCCTCTCTGGACTGTCTGCAGTTGCTAATATTAGCCCAGCGGTCGTTGTGTTTGACTAATGTTTGATGTCGCAGCCATGACCTGTATTGGTTAAAGGGGATAGGCAGGTGTGTGTACGGTGATTATAGACCTGCCTAAATAAATACATTATACATTATAACATTAGACAATGCCCAAATGAATTATTAATCTATTAATACACGTAAACCACTTTGAACCGGTCCAATCTGGATCAAAGCGGAGCGCACCGGATTGCAATAACTACGAATTAGGAACTGCAAACACGGGTAGTGTAGACCATTGGATTTTCAACTTTAACGCAAAGCGCTAAAGTCTTTTCCTTTGTCAAAAGCTGCGACTCTGTGTTGAAGACAATTGAAATGGTGTTATACAATTTTCAGTTTTATCAGTAAGAGACAAGGTTGAAATTCGAGAATTTGTCGAGGTTAATTGAATTTTCACCGCCAGGGCGATAGGGCAAGCAACTCTTTTAATTTCAGAACAGAAGCTCTCTATATTGTAGTGATTTTATTATATTATGGATGGGTTTATGTAATAATGTTAAATTCAACAAATACATTTGTTATTATAAAAGGTTTTTGTCGTACGGCGCCGGTCTAGTGGTTAAGTACCGGGCCATGATCTAGGGGTTATGGATTCGATCCCCGGGTTGGAACAGGAGTTTCTAATCTTCGAACACTGCTCGGGTTTTTGATCTCAAACCCGCATCTGACAAGCGTGGTGGTTATGCCTGTACCCATCATTGCTGTGGTAATTCTAATTCAATGAGGCCTTTGCCCTGTAGTGAAATAAATATAGGTCGTTACTTTACTGCACCTTCTGGTAACTGAGATTTTCCTTTAAGAGAAGAAGATAAGTATTATGTTGGATTTCATTTTTTTTTTATTATTAATATCCATAAATATACTTATAAGTATTATTTACAGAAAACCGTCGGGTGCTTTGTGCCATGTATCACTCTCTAATGCTTTAAGTATATATAAATTAATAAGTAATAAGTTCTGCGAAAGGCATAAAAAATATGGCACAGAGCACCCCTATGCTTTTCGACGAATAAAATTCCTCACGTTAATTTTGCTTCTTGGTTCCTTAATACACCAACACGTCCAATCCTTCGCCCCACGCCACGGGGCGTCATTCACTAGCCTTTTTTCGGCTACACCCTGTATTCCTTTATACAGGGTTACGCCGTTTTGAACAGGTGGGTATTATTATAGCTTTTACTTGTCCTTTGACATTATAGTCTATTGGATTATGTTTTATCAGCGACATCTAGAGAGTATCAGACGAAATTAAATGGTTACGTAAGTTAATTTGGAAGTAATTTGGCTTTGTATTCAATTTTAAGCTTTATTGTTTGATACTTTAGTATTGAAGGGTTGGGTTCTTTTAAGGTAATATATTATCCAGTTATAAAACATCAGATGCTTTGAATAAAAAAACGACTGCATTTGAAAGATTTTTTTATTTATTTATTAAAACGCCCCGTTGGTCTTGTGGTTTAAATACCGGGCCATGATCTCGGGGTCCCAGGTTCGATTCTCGGGTCGGGAAACAAAAAAAAGTTTCGAATTTTCATAAGTTGCTCGGGTTTGTGATGACAAACCCGCATTTGGCAAGCGTGATGATTAAACCAGTACCCATCATTGCTGTGGTAACTTGAATTCAATGATGGAGGCCTTTTCCCTACAGTGGGATGATTATAGGCTGTTACTTTTTTTTTTACTTTTTATTAAAAGTTACAATAATTCTGATGAGAACTTTACTCTCGGGCATTTTGGGTATATTCGATCAAAAGCTGGCCATAAACCCATCGCTAATCCAGATTGTTCTTTCCAACTTAGTACGTCATCCAAACAATTGTTAGAATCATTAAGGAGGTTTCAGACGATGCTATAATATAATAACATATAATTCATAGCACAACTATATCGCGCACCATACATTACTATGGACATGTTCAAACTTAACTGTACCATATATTAGTTAAGTTATACATATAGTACACACGGCGGCACATCAGACTATACATGTTGACCTTGAGACCGCCTCTATGCCCTACGTAATAAAAGCTGTTATCGCAGTTCAACTGTTTAACTTGATGTGCTGTCGAGTGTACATTGGGTCCTTTTTTCCTATATTTAACACAGTAATAAAGCTTATTCTGAAAAGAGCTTTAAGAACTCTCAACATGCGTGACTACCTAAGCACTTCTAAATAAAACCGGCCAAGTGCGAGTCGGACTCGCGCACGTAGGGTTCCGTGCCAAAACGCCCAAAAAAACGGGTTTGTTGTATGGGAGTCCCCCTTAAATATTTATTTTATTTTGTTTTTACTCGTAGTATTTGTTGTTATTGCGGTAACAGAAATACATAATTTGTGAAAATTTCAACTGTCTAGCTATAGCGGCTCTTGAGATACAGCCTGGTGACAGAGCGACGGTCAGACGGACAGACGGACAGACGGACAGACAGCGAAGTCTTAGTAATAGCGTCCCGTTTTTACCCTTTGGGTACGGAACCCTAAAAAAGGCGTGCATCCTAAACACTTGTACTAATTACTTTGACACTTTAAAACTAGCGCTTTAATATGTTTACGTTTTCGTGGAATTTAATGGAACTAAATGAATTTGACATTAGAAATGGATTGAAATCGAGTCGACAGTCAAAGTGCATAGCTCTTAATATATGTATTACATCAATAAGTATATTTACTTTTTAAAAATATGATTTCTCTAAAAAAATACCCATTTCTGTATCATAAAACATCAAACAGATTTTAAAAAAGTTTAGTTTTTCATCTAACAAAATTAATTGGTAGCGTACACAAAAGAAAAACATAAAAACCACATGAGTAATGTAAAATAAAAACGGAACAATGAAAACCTAAAGCATTCAAAATGCTTTCTTCGCAACCATATTAATCACAGTTATGTATCTACTTACAAATAAATTAGGTAAATAAATAAATAAATATTTAATACATGCCTCACTGGGCCACACAGAGCCATCTAGTCCCAAATTAAGCTACTATTAAGTACCCTGTCGTATGGGGTACTAGACAACCGATAAACTTACTTATATACTTTTTTTTTTTTGGTAAATACATACTTATAATACATAGAAAACACCCAGACCAGTACAAACAGACATGTTCATGAACACAAATATTTGTACTGTGCGGGGATCGAACCCGCGACCAATGGCTCAGAAATCAGGCTCAGGTACATTAACCATACTATAATTTTACCCTATTAAGTCTACACTAAACACTAATTATAAAATATAATATTATAATAGAAATTTAAAAAAATACATAAAAACCATCGTTTCCCATGAAAACGTCATATCCATATCCATCTGGCTCCATCAACACCCAGCAGCCAGGCAACGTCATTATTTTCTTAGTACACTTTTAATATTCGCCTTCTTTTTTTAAAAAAAATTGTCTCTAAAACTTAGACTGTTCACTTGAATTTAAAATAAAACTTATCAGACATTACTATTTAAATGCACAGCACTGCCCAAAAGGCAGCACTGTCACGGTCGCCATGTAATGGATTGGGACGTTGACTCTAAATGATACACAAGTCTTCCGTGGAATAGTCCTTTTTTCACCAATGATGGCTCGTCTTATAGACTATATGACAATACGTGACAAGGGAGGCAAGCGTGACTATTTTCAAGGAAGATATTGTTTTAACTCAATATCACGTCCCATAGGTACGTGATACAATTTGTCATCACATACCACAGTGGTAACCATAGTCATAATATACTGGTTTTACATGAAAAAAAAATTACACATCAAATTAAAATCTTTCTTTTTTCTGTCGGTTAAAAATTATCAAAATTTGACATACCTAAACCAAAAATTAAATTACCCAGACAATTTAACATCAAATCATAATTGATTGCCGTACGTGAGAACACAAACAATCTTCCCATCGCTAACATTTGTATAGAAATAAGTTTATTATTTCAAATCTATAGATAATTGCATGAAGCCAAGTTGGGGGCAAACAATTGGAGTATTAGGGGTAAATTGTGCGTGTGACACTCGAGAGAGGGTTGGGGCCACAATGCAGAGGTAGTCAGTATGCTACATGCTCAGATTAGAACAAAAAAAAGAGAAAGCTATAAAGATGTGGTCCATGAATCGCGAACTCGATTTCTGGATTAGTTGGAGGCTAGGCCTAGGACCTTGGCACATTGCCAAAAGATATGGCAAAATACCTACAACACTTTGTTATTAACCAAATTCTTTAAAATGGATTCGTTAAATGAAGAAACTTAAACAAAGAAACCTATTAGAAGAGCAATACCATAGAGCAATACTAAACAACAAAAACTATCATGGCGGAAAATGACACTTTGATGACATTTGTCAGTTTAGACAGTTTTAAATTCAAAAAACAAGTGGTAATAATTGCTTACGAGTACTTGTGCTTTTTTTAAATAACAACAAACAAAACAAAGAGTTATAAGTTATTATAACTTATGTAATGCCTAAAGGATACATATTTGCAATTATATATGTTAGCTTTTCACGTAAAAATAAAACGAGCCGCAAAAACTTGAAAAGAACTCTGACAACAAACAAAGGAAATCTGACAGCTCTGACATTTAGAGTTTATGGTTTATCTTTTTTTTCGTCAAACGCCATCTTGTTTGCCTAATCGAGAGCAATATTTATTAGATTGTATTTATTTTTGAGCCGCTAAATTAAACGTTATAAACTGTTATTTGAATTTTTCCCAGTCAGTAGATTTTTCTTGAGTTTCAAGAATGCTGTACAATGTCTGGGCCTGTTACGGGACATTTCTTTTTATTTTAATCACATAGTGTGGACAGTTGCGTTCCGACCAATCAATGTGGCGTTGCGCTAGTGTGTAACAACTAAACGTATCGCTTGCGCACGCCAAAATGTTTATTATCACCAGAATTTATTTGCCAATCGTGAGGATTATGCCAGTACCCTCATCATTACTGTGGTACCTTGAATACAATGATGGAGGCCTTTGCTTTGCAGTAAAATGATTATTGGCTGTTACTACTCTTACTTTTGCTGATCTGTACTCGCGTGATCTACACGTTATATCGCTTGAGCCCAACAGTGGAATACAAAATAGCTTATGTCCTTCTCAAGATCTAAATTATCTTTGTACTATTGTTACAATTTTGACATCAACATTTTTCATTTTTATTTATAATGTTACTGCAACACACTACGCTACGAGTAGCTGGGTTTGGTTTGTTTTAATCTGAGTTTGAAACTTTTTTTCTTGTATTTATTGCTTTCTGAGATACTGTATATCGGTTGGACTGTGGTGCATAACAAGGTTACAAGGGCGGACGAACATAGCGTCAATTTTGTTAGTAACTAACAATGTCGCGTTTAAGGCATTTCGGACGTTAATTTTAGACGATAATAACAATCACTGGCTATAATTTAAGTGTTAATCTTCTATGTAAGGTAAAGTAATGGCCTCTATCATTGAATTCAAGTTACCACAACAATAATGGCTGCAGGAATACTCACAGCACAGGTATAGGTGATCGCAAACCCGAGCAATGTGTGAAAATTTGGAACTCTTCGTGCTCGACCCGGGGATCGAAACCAGAACCCCGAGATCTTGGCATTGTACTTAAGCCACTAGACCAACGGGGCGTTGATATAATTGTATGTAATGAAACAATTTTTTTAGCAATTTTACTGCTGATATCTGTATATATAAAAATCGACGACCTCGGTGGCGGAGTGGCGTACACACCGGTTTTCAAGGTGTCGCCTGTTCCGAGGTCCCGGGTTCGATTCCCGGACGGGTCAATGTAGAAAAAATGAGTTTTTCTACATTTTCTCGGGTCTGTGTGTTTGTGGTGCCTTCGTTATTTCTGATTTCAACAATACGAGTGCTTTAAATAGTTATTCAAATTGGGATCAGAACAATGTATGTGATGTTGTCCACAAAATTAAAAAAAAAAAAATGTTATGTTGGTTTGTGTACGCTTCAAAAAGTTCTGCACCGATCGAGCTGAAATTTTTGCATGATATAAAATCCGCATCAAGGATTGTTTTTGTCTATTTATCCGCGACCGCGAAAAAAAAAACAATAAAAAACAAATCCATTCAATTACAATGTGCCACAGCGAAGCGTGGCAGGGAACAGCTAGTTGAAAGTAAAATCTAAAAGAAAGTAAAGTGGGAACAGTCAGCGATCAACTTGACATAATTACACCATGCGTTTTTAACCGCCTAACAAACGAACCATTATGTATAACATATTGGGAGTGTTTTCCAAGTATGCTAAACTCAAATTGTCTCTAGTAAAACCAGTGTTGAAAAAGGATGACAAAGCAAACATTGAAAATTATCGACCCATAACGCTGATACCTATCTTTTCAAAAATATTTGAGAAAGTCATGCACGCTAAACTTACTTCTTTCTTTAATAAATATCAAGTAATAAAGCAAAGACAGTATGGATTTCAGAAACATAAATCCACCACCCATGCTGTATTTGATTTGGTAAATGAGGCAATGTTTGGTCTAAATGAAAGAAACTATACCACAGCTCTCTTCTTTGACATGTCAAAAGCATTTGACTTTGTAAGTCCCTATCTATTGTTAAAAAAAACTAGAGGACTGTGGCATCAGAGGAGTTGTATTGGAGTGGATCCAGACGTACCTGCAAAATAGAAAGCAATCTGTAGAAATCTCACAAATGGACAGAAACAAAGTAGTCCAAACATATAAATCGGAGTTCAAAGTTAATAAATTTGGTGTTCCACAAGGAAGTGTTTTGGGCCCACTCTTATTTTTGGTATACATCAATGACCTCCCTGATGTAACTAAACATCAATGTATTTTATTCGCTGATGACGTATCAGTGGTAGTAAGGACTGATAGGAAATTGACACTAGAGGATCATAAAAATGACATTGAAAGAACAATTGAATCTATCGTAACATGGCTTACTAATAATAATTTGACTATCAATATTAATAAAACTTGCTTCATAAATTTCACCAATTCTATTTCCCCGACATTCAATATAAATTACCAAGGACAAATACTTAAAAATGCAAACACAACTAAATTCTTAGGCATAGAAATTGACCAGAGACTAGACTGGAAAAAACAAATTCAAATAGTATGTAATAAAATTAATCGCTTCACGTTTGGTTTATACAAATTGACAAGGGTAGCTACAAGGAGTACCGCTTTGACAGCTTACTTTGACATATGTTGAGTCAGTTCTGAGGTATGGACTCATCATATGGGGTAATAGTACTGAAGTAAACAAAGCTTTCATTGCACAAAAGAAATGCGCTAGAGCAATATGTGTTACTCCGCCTGACGAACCGTCCAAACCGCTTTTTAAATATTTGAAAATTTTGCCATTGCCGTGCCTATACATTTTTGAAGTTGGTAAGTTTGTAAAACTAAATATGCATAATTTCAAGAAAGCTAAAGATATGTACCCACGAAATAAACGTAATGGTAATAGACTCGTATCTGTTGTCATTCCAAGGAGCGTTGTTTCACGGAAACTGCTACTGGATGTGCATCCAAGTTTACAATAGGATACCAGAACATATTATACAATTACCATTTAATCAATTTAAGACTGCCCTATACACTTGGCTTTATGATAAAATGTTTTACAGTGTAAAATAATACCTAAGTTCTAAATGTAATTAGTATGACATGACAATTGATTGAATTCTTTAATTATCAATTAATATGGTATGAGATTGTATTATATCCTTTAGTAAATGGTTATTATTAAATTTTGACATTAATTTTGTACTTATTATCGATCTATAGATATTGTTGGAATTAATATTTATAAATGACATATACAAATTAAGTTCAAAAGTACAATTGTAGCAATTATAATCGTATTTAAAATTTAAATGCTGAAATTAATAAAAATATGTATCTGACACGCTGAACATTGTGAATTAAATCTTATTAATGTATAAATTTTGCAGCTATTGTTAATGGCTAAATGGGCCGAACATACATTTATTTTATAAGACCTTCAGTGTACCCTGTTTAACTGCAAATACACAATTCTATTCTATTCTATTCTATAATTCTATGTTTTTATCGCTGAAAGCCAGCGAAGTTTCATGAAATTGCAATTAAATTGGTTAAATATCATAAAAGGTATCTACGGATAGGATTAAACACTTACGGCCGGCCCTAATAACCTATCTATCTTCAGTTTTGGCATATCGGAGATAGAAAACAACTTCTGTCTTTGTTTCTCTGGACGGCAAAATCAGAGACAGAAGATGTTTTCTATCTCCGATATGCCAAAACTTAAGATAGATAGATTATTGGGACCGGCCGTTAACAGTACGGTTTAAGGGCAAATTTTATTGTCTTTGTTGTTTATTTTGTTTTCTAGGTCCTCAAGTAATACGTAGCACCTACTTAACAATGGACTCCGTGCTTAGGGAATAGACCTTTAGGGTTCATCAATGTTTTTGGTTGATCGATTGAGTCGTGGGCGAAGCGGTAGTTAAAGGGGTCAAGTAATATAAAAGGCACTTTTCCTTGGGATAATTTAAATAATTGCTACATCCTTTATGTAACATTATATGTTTGATGTTACAACGTAATTAGATAAATTAAGTAAATATGTAGCAATTGTTGACGCAATACATTTCGGGAAACTGCTGAGTTTCCCGAAATGTATTGCTTGACTATAAATAAATAAAAAATAAATGAAAATATAAACTAGGAGGTGACCAGCCAACCAAACGTCAGGATGGCTGGTCAAAAAAAATTTGTATTTCTAAATATATGTCCTATGTATCAATTATCTATACTAATATAATAAAGCTGAAGAGTTTGTTTGTTTGTTTGTTTGTTTGTTTGTTTGAACGCGCTAATCTCAGCAAGTACTGCTCCGAATTGAAAAATTCTTTTTGTGTTGGATAGTCTATTTATTGAGGAAGGCTTTAGGCTATATAACATCACGCTGCGACCAATAGGAGCGAAGCATCAGTGAAAAATGATGCAAAAATAATCGAATTCTTATTAACAGAACTTGACGCGGACGACGTCGCGGGAAACAGCTAGTTTATTATATTTAGCAAATATAAGCAATCATGTAGCAATTTTCGAATCAACTCTCATAGACCAACGCCACAGACAACCAGCCATTCAGACGCACACATTGTAGACGACATCTATACTAATATTGTAAAGCTGAAGAGTTTGTTTGTTTGTTTGTTTGAATGCGCTAATCTCGGGAAGTACTGGTTCGAATTGAAGAAAAATTTTTGTGTTGTATAGTCCATTTATCGAGGAAGGCTATAGGCTATGACTAATAGGAGCCAACCATCAGTGAAAAATGTGGCCAATATTATTATTTTATTTTATTTTATTAAGGATAACAAACAATTGCATAAAAAAAGTTTACAATCCAAACCGTATATAATCGCGATCATAATAACAGAAATTGACGCGTACGAAGTCGCGGGCAACAGCTAGTTATTTATATAAACCGTGCATTTTGAATCTCCTGGAAATTGAAGCCCACGTTTAACTATTTTGTATAACATCTTGGCAGTGTTATTTTTATTTATAAACTAGCTGAACAAACGTTATTTTGCCATAAAAATGATTAAAATACTAAAATGGCTATTAAAAAATGTATTTTTTAATGTCACATTATAGAAAAATAAAAAAGAAAAATTTTGCCACAAATTGAAAAAAAAATGGTAAGGGTGAACAACCCTTATCACTTAGGGGTATGAAAAATAAATAGTAGCCGATTCTCAGACCTACTGAATATGCATATAAATTTTGGTATAAATCAGTAAAGCCGTTTCGCAGGAGTAAGGTACCTAACATTGTGACACGAGAATTTTATATATAATATAATATAGTCTTAGAAAACAAATAAGACTATTAATTTAAATCTAATCTAAGGTAAATTTTAATCTTTAATTGTTAGCAAACTTAGTTTTAAGGTAAATTTTGTATTTCTCTTACAAGTGAATGTACTCGTAATTCTTTTAGAGAAATAAATGTCTTAAACCATATAATTTCGAATCTTACTGCGACGCGCAAGGACGTATTATTTTGCTTCGGCCGGGCCCTGGGTTAGGTGAACCTTACACAGATACGTCCGTATGCATCACAGCGTGTTTCAAAATGTATAGCTGAATTAATATTTTATATTTTTCTAAGATTATTTTTTTGATAAAAAATAAAAAACCGGCCAAGTGCGGGTCGGACTCCCGCACTGAGGGTTCCGTACCAACTTTAACTGGAATACCACAATATTTTGTTGACTGCAAAAAATAGCTTTTCGTAGTGTTTGTCTGAAGGACAAAGTTATATTTGCGGTTGTTTAAAATGTGCTAGATCTCCAAAACTACCGGTTTAATCTCGTTCAAACCAATTTTCGTTGTAAGTTTTTTTTAAGATCTACATTATGTATTTTTTTCAAAATTTTCACTGGCTCAGTTTAAAACTCTAGTTTTCTCACGTTCACTAGACTGTGTGAGGACATTGTGTAAATCAGCGGACATCATCGCTCTCCAGGAAACATGGCTGCTACAGCAAGACATACCACTACTGGGAACAATTGATACAGCCTTTGCTTATACCGGCAACACAGCTGTGGACTTATCGGCAGGAGTTATACGCGGTCGTCCCTACGGGGGTGTAGCTCTTTTATGGCGAAAAGATCGATTTCCTTGTGTTTCTCTGTTACAGTGTAAATGTGTTCGCCTTCTAGCTGTTAAAATTACTATGAGTGATAGATCTATGATTGTCTTTTCTGTATACATGCCTAACGACGAGCGCCTAAACTTAATTGAATTTACGGAATGCTTAGGCGAAATAAATGCGATTATTGATAGTGAAGATGTGGACTTAATATATATTTTGGGTGATTTTAATGCTCATCCTGGTATGCCTTTCTATAATGAACTCAAGAGTTTTTGTATTGAACAGCAAATGTATATAATGGATACTGAAATGTTGCCAAATCACTCATATACTTATATCAGCGATAGTCACGGATGCAGACGATGGCTCGACCACTGTGTGACTACAACAGCCGCAAAAGAAACAGTAGTAAGTGCTAAGATTCATTACGATGTATATTGGTCGGATCATTTTCCAATTGAAATAGTTTGTAATTTAAATAAGAATATTCCAAAAATTGTAATTAATAACATAGACGGTCACGATATTAATTTATTGAATAGTATATTATGGGGTGAAAGGGAACAGTCGCAAATCAAGGATTATTATGATATATGTAATAACAAATTAAGAAACATTGATTTCCCAAAGGAATTTAGATTTTGTTGTGATAATTTATGCAATGACATAAATCATAGGCAAACCATAGATATTATGTATAACTCAATTGTCACAATACTTAAGGAGGCTTCGGTTTCTAGTTGTAGTAAAAAGGGGCGAAGCGGAAAGCATTATGTAGTAGGTTGGAACAAACACGTTAGAGAGGCACATCAAAGGGCTAGGCATTGCTTTAAGGAATGGTATTTACACGGTAAGCCAGGTTCAGGGATACTTTACGAGGAAATGTACTATTCCAGAAAATATTTTAAAGCAAAACTCAAATTCTGTCAAAACCATAAAGATCAAATTAAGATGGACTTAATTGCCTCACATCACAGAAATAAAAATTTTGCAGAGTTGTGGAAGTCAATTAATAAATTAAATCCAAAAGTATGTCTTCCCGTTTGCGTCGATAATGCTAGTAAACCTAACGAAATAGCTAACTTGTTCAGGGATCATTTCAAAGTGGAACCTTGGGCAACGGATATGGACAAGCCGATGTTCGATGTTAGGAGTCGTGAGGGGAGCAGCCTCATCAAAGTAACACCAGCAGAAATTGCTGAAATAATTCGGCACATGGCAAGAGGCAAGTCTCCCGGACATGACGGTCTTAGCATCGAACATCTGCAACATGCGGGTTTCCACCTACCTAGAGTACTTTCACTGTTCTATACTTTCTGCATTCGACACAACTATTTACCAGACGATCTAATAAAGACTATAGTGGTACCCATAATTAAAAATAAGACAGGTAACATATCTGACAAGTGCAATTATAGGCCAATATCCTTAGCCACTATATTAGCAAAGGTATTGGACAGTGTGCTTAATAAACATCTAAACCAGCATGTGATTCTCAATGACGCTCAGTTCGGCTTTCGACCCGGCTTATCTACGGAGTCAGCAATATTATGCCTTAAACACACTGTCCGGTATTATACAAACAGGAATACGCCTGTATTTGCGTGCTTTCTGGACCTGTCAAAAGCTTTTGACCTGGTGTCATACAATGTTTTATGGAATAAATTAAGCAGTCATACGAGTTTACCGACTGAACTAATCAAAACATTCAAGTACTGGTATGACAACCAAACTAACCTAGTTAAATGGGCTGGGCAGTACTCAGAAGCTTTTAAGATGAAATGTGGTGTAAGACAGGGAGGGTTGTCTTCACCTACTCTTTTTAACATATATGTTAATGGGCTGATTGAGGAGCTCAATAACGCTGGGGTGGGTTGTTCGGTAGACGGCTGTTATGTTAACAACATTAGTTATGCCGATGACATGGTGTTGCTGAGCCCCTCAATCAACGGGCTTAAGATATTGCTAGCAATATGTGAAAGGTATGCTGTGGCCCATGGACTCAAGTACAATGTTACAAAAAGTGAGATCTTAGTTTTTAAATCTGGCAACAAAACTTATTCAGTGCCACCAGTAACGTTGAGTGGGCATCCTCTTAAGATTGTTACAAAATTTAAATACTTGGGTCATTGGGTCACGGACAACCTAAAGGATGATATAGACATGGAAAGGGAGCGCAGGGCGCTTTCGGTAAGGAGTAATTTGCTGTCACGGAGGTTTGCACGTTGTTCTCGCGAGGTAAAAATCACTCTTTTCAAAACATACTGCCAAACTTTATACACGTGCAACCTCTGGATCAATCACACCAAAAAGACCTTTAGTGCTCTGCGCGTCCAATATAATAATGCCTTCAGAGGGTTGTTGGGGTTGCCCTGGCACTGCAGTGCTTCAGGGATGTTCGCAGAGTGGAACACTGATGGTTTCGGAGCGGTGCTGCGCAAGCGAGTCGCTTCACTCTGGAAAAGAGTGCAGGGCAGCACCAATACTCTTCTGAAGGTTATTGCTGAGAGAATGGACAATCCTATACAAAAGTTTTGGATGTCCTTACATGTATATAGTAATGAAAACTTTAAATTCTATTAATTTTTCTTTTATCTTTTTGTATTATTTTTAAGAATTGTATGTGTTATTTTATTTTTTAAGATGAGTAGTTGTAAGTTAGTTGTAATTAGTTATAATATGGATTAATATCTGAAAAATAAATTTGATTTGATTTGATTTGATTTGATTAAAAGTTAGAGGGGGGGACACCCATTTTACCACTTTGGAAGCTTCTATCTTCCAAACGTTAGACTTTTGGGAAAAATGGTTTTAGAAACCTCAATGTCATTTTAAAAGACCTATCTATAGATACCGCATAAGCGTAGGTTTGAGTAAAAAAAAAAATTTTTTGATATAGTTCTATGTATGGGAAGCCCTCCTTAAATATCATTATTTTTTATTTTTTGTATAAGAATCTTAAAGCGGTCAACAAGATACACCTATCTACTAAGTTTCAAATATGTAAAGCTAATACTTTCAGAATAAAGTGGTTGTGACATACGGACGGACAGACAGACAGATAGACAGACAGACTTGACGAATCTATAAGGGTTCCGTTTTTTGCCATTCGGCTATGGAACCCTAAAAAGACACTGTGAGGATGTTATTCATAGTGATTTAATAATGTGGGCTTCGTTTCCCAGGAAGTTCAAAATGGACAGTGTATAAAATAAGGAATACCAACTAACATAATAAATAAATAAATAAATAAATATTCAAGACATGCCACACTGGGCCACACAGAGCCATCTAGTCCCAAATTAAGGTACTATTAATTACCCTGTCGTATGGGGTACTAGACAACCGATAAACTTACTTATATACTTTTTTTCTTTTTTGTAAATACATACTTATAATACCTAGAAAACACCCAGACCAGTACAAACAGACATGTTCATGCACACAAATATTTGTACTGTGCGGGGATCGAACCCGCGACCCATGGCTCAGAAGCAGCGTTAACTACCGCTGATCCAAATGGTCGTCGTACCAGTCCATATCAGTCCACTGCTGGACACAGACTGCTGGAGGATTTCGCCATGATCGCCACGTGTGGCAGGATTGGCGATCGCAGTTTCACCAATAGCGAAAAGAAGATGCTGCTGCAAACCTTCTAGAAGTACCTCTATAGTAGTCTCTTACGACACCCATACTCGCGAAGAGTCAGTGCTATTATTTTATTAATAAATGTAAACAACATCACATCGTATATTGTTCTGATACCAGTTTGAGTAACTATTTAAAGCACTCGTATCTTTGAAATCAGAAACAACGAAGATACTTCCAACACCCAGACGGGTGCGTCTCATGTTATATAAAATCATTTGATATAATCAAACTTTAATAACGATCACTTTACATAATGACTATTTGTTATAACAACACATAATATAATTTTGTTTGACATAACGATTACTTTACATAGCATACAGTTTATTTAATACTATTTAGTATAACGTTCAAAACAAATAAAACATTTTGGAATAAAACTCATTTTATGTATCGTTCATTTGATATCAATTTGTTTGTTATACGCATCATTTCGTATATCTATAATTTGAGATAAAAACGTTTTAAATATTGATTAAAAGAAATAACCGTACTGACATACATTGCTAAAATTCAGAATTTGGTTGAATCCTGACTCGCCGTGGTCTTCCGCCAATGGTACTTGTCTGCCCTACACTAGAGTGCAATTTAAAAGCCGGAGGCGCGGAGGGAGCGCAGTCCTCGCTCGCAGTAACGAAGCTTGGGCGCCCGGGCGAGTGTGGGTGCCAAAGATTTGTTACGCAAGGGCGGAAGGACTGCACTTCCCGCAGCGCCGGAGAAGAGCAAATCAAATGCATGCATGCTGCTTGCTTGCATGCATGCAATGATGTTTGCCTGCATGCATGGTTGCTTGCCTGCATACATATTGTATGCTTGTTAGCCTGCATCCATGCATGCTACCCTGCATGCATGCACATTTGCCTGCTTACCTGCATGCATACCTCCTTGCCTGCGTATTTATGGCATTTCGTACTATTAAAGATTCGGAAATTACAGTATTTGGTATCTTTAAAATTCTGCATTTTGATGATTTTGTATCAAGTAATCATTATCTGTTTTAAATGTTATATAAAAGGGGTGTTATCGTAAAGAACGTTATAATAAATGTTATTATACTAAATAAAATTTATTTGTTTTTAGCATTATATCATGTGAATGTTAATAAACCGTTTAATAAAACGGTTGTTATACTAAATGACTTATCCCAATTATTACTTATACGTTTAAAAATTATGTAATTTAAAATTATAGGTATATTTCCATCATTATATTAAAAAAGTGTTATATTAAACAAAATAATATCATTTGATTGTATGTGTTTTGATCTTTATACGATATGTTGTTATACAATATATTACACACCCCACCCAGACACGAGAAAATTAACACTTTTTCTACATTGACCCGTCCCGGAATCGAACCCTACCTCGGATCAGGTGACACCTTGAAAACCGGTGTGTACGCCACTCCGTCACGGAGGTCGACAAAAAGTGAAAGGTGTGGAAAGGGTCTATCTAACACGGAACATGGACAAAGGTTAGATAGGCGATGTACCTACCTAGGCGGGACAGGCGCGCCACAGAGGTTATGAGCAAATGCTTGTAAGTGAGCGCTGTGATTGGTTAAATTCCTTTTGACGCCGCGCGACCCTATTGGTCGCGTGCCGTCAAAAGAGTTCGCTTGATTGGCGTTCTTTAAACTCGTTTATGTGTAATGTGATTAAATGCTTCCAGAATTGGTTGACCCACATCAGCTATTTATGTATGTATATGTTAATATTTTACATGTATTTAGTATGTATAATAATTGTCTAAATATTAGTGTTCAGTTTATATGTCTGTATAGGTATGTATTTTTTGTAGTTTAGTATTTTTTTTTTATTGATAATTTTATTTAATAACTATTTTTTTTTATCGCACCGCTTACTAAGCATTTCTATTTAGCCCGATGGTAGACTGGCAGAGAATGCCTCGTGGCATTAAGTCCACCTTTTGTACAATAACTGTTCGTTTGTGCAATAAAGCTTAAATAAATAAATAAATAAATAAAAATTCTGGGTGCATGCGACTACGAGATCCACCTTAAATTATTAAATCAATGGAAGAGAAGAAAGGGTTCAACGCTTTTGAGAATGCTAGTCGAAATATTTGGAACCGAATTTAGCTGATAATATAGATGATACAACAAATTCTTAAGGAACGGGCTGCCATAAGTTCTTATCTAAGATGATCCTAAATTTACGCTTCTATTCTGGATAGGAATTAGAAACAACTCAGATACTAAAATATTGTTAAGCTTTTTTTTTAAATTAAATTGTTTAAAATTGTTTAAGTCTCAGATATACACAATTTATATTTTTGACGTTCTTGTCAAATACCGTAATAAGTATGAGAGCTTTTTGAAGTGATTGCAAAGTAAAAATAATTAGGTTGTCTTCTTGATTGCTTTATGATAACGGATCCCGTCAATTTTCATCCAAACGCTAGCAAAATTTGCATGTATTGCATAGATTTACGTACCACCAGTTATAGTTTTTATCGCCTTTTAGTTCAATTTATTTTGTTAATGTCCCCTTGAATAACCCTCATTTATTATAAGGCAGCCTTGTGTATGAAAGAAAGATGAAATCTTTTATATTAGGGGTTAAAGTATGAAATTGCCGTTTTGTATGGACGAAATTGAGAAAAGTCATTTTTCCATACTAACAATTTTTCAGTTTTTTTAAAAACGCTTGAACCGTTTTCGATGCAATTAAAGGTGAAAGTTAGATGGTTATAAAGCTACGCATTATGGTATTTAAATTTCTGAAAATCAAAGTATATAATACAAATATACTTAATTGAAGTAAGAAGGTCAGCTGACACATTGTAAGGGGTCTTTTCAACGACTTCCTTTGAAGTAATAGGCACTAGTATTGCATTTTTTTAGTCAAAAGTTACTTTATTTAGTTTTTGATACAATACAAAAAGAATTACGCAATAATATGACTATACTTAAGAGCTATAAACAAAATAAAAAGTGGGAAAATAATCGGCAATTTCATACTTTAACCCCTATTACACACATATTTTCGTAATTGTTGTGTTTGGTATCTACAAGTGCACCCTGTAGACTGATTGACATGTTCTGTGGCCGGGACAGCCAAGTCAATAACTAATAAGTCTAAAAACACTTAAATAAAAAACATTAATCAAATATCATTTACTTTTAATTCCTTTTAAACTTAACCTAATAAGTACATTCATTTCTTTTATTTATTGCCATTGTAAACTAAACGAAACATTGACACATTTGTTTTATGCCCGCGTCTCTGCCCGCTTGACACACGCTTTAACACGAGGGCGGAAGTCTGTGGCCACAGTTAAAATCAGTTAAAATCAGTTTTATTTCTGCAAATAGGCCCCAGGAGGCGCTTTTACACGTCCCAATTTAAACCTACCACTGCTTCGGGACAAGTCTGGGCTAGTACCGAGAAGAAGCAGCGCAAGAAACTCGGTCACTATTGATAGGCCTAGATGCCACAAATGCACTCATTTCTATAAAACCCGCGCGTGCCGAATTTTGCGTTCACTGCTTGTTTAATGAACAGGTACAACACCTTTAAAACTAAATGCAGCAATGTAATTTAAACATGTAGTATGCACACAGGTACATGTATTTACATAGTAATAGACACAAATAATAAAATATTTTTTTTTAAATAAAATACTTACGCACATTTCAGTAACAAGCGCGGTCAAAAGTTGAACATGTTCAATCTTTTTTTGACACGTGCAGTACGTACACTTGGGGCATCTAGGCCTATCAATGTCTGTGTCTGTGGCACGGAGTAGATATAAATGGAACAGAGTTTAAGCTTCATACAACCGCTCGAGTCGGGGCATGTGTGCGTGACCACTGACCGCTAGTCGCGCACAGACTGGACAAAACCGGTTTACGCTCGCACAGCCAGTTGACAATCTCATTGTCACAAGTTGACGTTCGAAGCTTAAACTCTGTTCCATTTATCTACTCATGTGCCTGTAGCGAGCAGTGTGATACAAAAGGTCTTTTGCGAAGATGCGGGTTCGAGTCCCGCCTGACACATTATTTTTCAAGTTTAAATACTGATTTTATAGTTGAAATTGAGCTTCTAAAATATCAAATTAAGTATAACTTAAGAATTTAAGTCAAGTTTATAATGGTTTCCCACTATGTATATATTTTCGCTTTATCCTGACAGTTAAAAACACTTTATACAACGTCCGTGATCACAGGTAGACCGTGTTGTTTAACTTTTTACACTGGTCATGTTCTTGTAGTAAGGATTATAATTATAAACAAATTTGACATACAGTGAATTAGGCATTTACAATACAGGATGAAATTTTAACAACTTTCCAAAATTTTTATAGGTTTTCAGTATTGTATTTAAAGCCCATTTAAGAAGTAAAAAATGTAAATGTATTTTTCACCCGATAATATTTTTCTTAATATTGTTTTCAATTTTTACGGTCCTAGGCCTGTTAAGGTATAAGGGAAAATAAAAAACTTATGAATAGTATCGTAATGAATGAATGAGATGCGCATCGCGTAAAAAAAGTGTTGCTAGGCGGCCTTATTAAAAATTTTAGATTCTTGGCGGACATTTTCTAAGTGCTTTATCTTGACATTTAGTACTGGGCGATACCAAAAGAAAAAATACGTTATAAATGACGTATTTTTGTTTCTTGTCTCGTAGATTGCTATATTAAAATTTGGAAGGTGGTTTAAATTTCATCCTGTATATGTTTAGCCAATATCTAAGAAAAAAACAATTTTAAAAATCGTTATTGGTCTTCACATGATAGAAACATAACACAACTCCCTAAAGATGAATTTTAAACATTTCTTTATACTTATTACAATAATGAAAATGGCACTAGAAAATAACAATTTTTTTTTCAATGCAAGAAAAAGTATTTTCGTTTCAAATATTTAATTTAATTCAGTTTTTGACCATTTAAGTAATAGGTACTTAAACCTAGTTAATTCCTAAATGAAATCATTTTTATGTACACGAATTTAGAAAACACTAGAGTAAAACATGTCAGAGTTCCTGATAACACTTCAGTAGCGACGTTTTGATGTGAGATTTTATTAATGAATGCTTGAAATTAAAAAGTATTTCGTATCTAAAATCTGCTTTCTTATTACAAATAAACATTTCTAGACTATAAATAAATAAGTATCTAAGTTCAGGTAAACTAAAGTTTTATACCTATAGAGATCCCTTTTTATTATTAAAATTATTTTTACAAAAACTAAATGACTAGACTAGAACACTCAATATTATTGTTTTATGTACAAAATATGCTATTATTGCACTTAATAATCTAATATAAATATTCTACCAAGTGTTTCTTTTAGCTACTTATTCAGAAGACATTGTTTTCTGGGAGTAACGAGTTACATTAGCGGGAGATAAAATGGTAAACAATTGTTTAATAACATCATTTTTACACTTCCTTTGTCAACACACAAGTTTTTCGAGACTCTAAAATTGTCTTTTTTCTAAATGAAACATGGTTGACAGATATACACGGTACATTTTAAACCACCTGGAAATCGAAGAACACGATAAGTGACCATTATGTATAACATCATGGCAGTGTTATTCAATATATAAATATTTTTGTTTTTGTAAAATATTAATTATTTATTCAGAATTTTAATTTTGTAACACGCTGTGACGCGCACAGACGTATTATTTTTCTGCAGCAGGATCCCGGATGAATGAACCTTAGGCTGCCCGCCCACGTCCGACTTTTTGTAGGACCGATAATCGGGCCGATTTTACTATAGTAGGCAGCAGCATACACAATCATGACCGATGTTTTGTAGGACGTGTGCGTTGCTCCATTGCTCTCAGTACGTTCTATTTTTCTCCTACTATTACTAAGACTTCGCTGTCTGTCCGTCTGTCCGTCGCTCTGTCACCAGGCTGTATCACAATAACCGCTACAGCTGGACAGTTGAAATTTTCACAAATTATGTAGTTCTGTTACCTAGGGTAGGGGTAGGGTAGGGGTAGGGTAGGGGTAGGGTAGGGGTAGGGTAGGGGTAGGGTAGGGGTAGAGTAGGGGTAGGGTAGGGGTAGGGGTAGGGTAGGGGTAGGGTAGGGGTAGGGTAGGGGCAGAGTAGTAAAATATTAAAATTTTATAAAATATTACAACCCTAAATTTTTACCCTTTTACCACCAACCCCTATTTTTTGTTAGCCATTTTAGTAATTTAATCATTTTTATGGCAAAACAACGTTTGCCGGGTCAGCTAGTATATAGATAAAATATGAAAATATGCCAAGATGTTCTACTTACACAATGGTTACATATCGTGGACTTCGTTAAACAGGTGATTGAAATTGCACCGTGTATAATTTATTATGATTAAGAGGAAACACAACGGCCGTTTTTCCATACAAACGTAGTCCCCTGTTTCCTCCCTGGATAAGCCAGTAGAGCAATAATTTTTATTACAAAAATCTATGGCCACTATTAGCATGTTTCTATGGTTTCTGTTTTTTCATAAATTAATTAATAAAAAAGATATGAGCCCTCAAAAATCAAAAAATTCGCCAGATTTTCCGCTGTGTTCAAACATCCAGAAAACAAATTTGGCTAAATTTTAGAAAAAAAGGAAAAGATAGGATCACGGCCAAAGCCTTTCTTTAATTTTTAATGAAAGTATTTAAATCGGTCTAGTTTTGAAAAAGTAATCGGGGGACAACGAAACGTTGATTTGGTGTGCTTTTAGTAGGTATTTTCGGTCCAAGAAGCAGTTGTCTCTATCACACTCTGCGGTGAAGGCGTTTGGCACTGCGCGACAGCAATAGATTTTACAAATACCTATTTTTCAATTCTCTCGCCCGTAGTGTTTCCTCTTAAACGTAAGTAGCTTTAAAATAATGGGCTAGTGCCGGGAAGCAGCTGCTATTGTTAGCCTCTTTTTAAGCGACTTCCAATAAAAGTAGAAGGTTCTCAATTCGACTGTTTTTAGGGTTCCGTACCCAAAGGGTAAAAACGGGACCCTATTACTAAGACTTCGCTGTCGGTCCGTCTGTCCGTCGCTCTGTCACCAGGCTGTATCTCAAGAGCCGCGATAGCTAGACAGTTGAAATTTTCACATATTATGTATTTCTGTTACCGCAATAATAACAAATACTAAAAACAAAATAAAATAAATATTTAAGGGGGGCTCCCATACAACAAACTCGTTTTTTTGGCATTTTTGGTACGGAGGAACCCTTCGTGCGCGAGTCCGACTCGCACTTGGCCGGTTTTATTTTATATATGTTTAACGACTTCAATCTGTTTAGTTGTTAGTAGTTAAAATAATACTGTAAGAAGGTGCGTTAATAGGTTTTAAAATAAAACATTGTTCTTGTGTTGTTTTGTACTATTTAGTGAGTTGTTTTTTTTTGAAGTCGGTTCAATTTTTTTATTTAAAAATAATTATTTAAGTATGTCACAAAAACATACAATCTGTGTGAGCTAGGCCATTTTAATTACAGACATTTTTATCGATCAAATATGTAATCATAAAAAGTATGGTCGCCATAACGCCCCGTTGGTCTAGTGGTTTAAATACCGGGCCAAGATCTCGGGGTCCCAGGTTCGATCCTCGGGTCGGGCGACAAAAAGTTTCGAATTTTCGAACGTTGCTCGGGTTTGTGATCACCAACCCGCATTTGGCAAGCGTGGTGATTATGCCAGTTCCCATCATTGCAGTGGTAACTTGAATTCAATGATGGAGGCCTTTTCCCTGCAGTGGGATGATATTTATAGGCTGTTACTTTACTTTTAAATAGTATGGTGGCCCTATTTCATAAAAACATATTTACACATGCAATTTAAATTTTTTAGCAGCAGACTTTGGCAATTTGTTAAAAATCCTAATGCAATTTCTGAATACTGGAACGGCAAGTTCAGCTTTATGCCAGTTGTTATTAAGTGTAATTCAAACAATCTAGTTACGGTTCGTGACTCCTGCGCCTAACCACCTTCGAAGAATGTTTCTGAGCGTGCTCAATACTACGGATAGGAGGTACGGCTTGGCTCTTTCCTGATTGGTCGCTGACTTATAGTATCGTAGAAACTTTGCTTCGAATTTGTGTAATGGGGACTACCGTTTCTTTGCTCACCAGTTGGCGCCACTGTAGACTGAGGTCCGGAGGTATAGCTGTCAAAGGCGATTGGCGCCGAAACAAAGTGTTATATCTTGAATCTAATTAAGGTTATATTGTTTATAAATCTTGATATCAACAAACTAACTTCTGAAGTAGTTGCTCTTGAGGCCGCCTATTTTTGCGCTTTTTCTTAATTCCGCTTTTAAAGCGTTCACATTAATCGCTAAATAATCCATATTTGCGATATTTTACGAAGGAGATCACTTTCCAGCAGGTAAATTAAAGAAATTATAATTTATGCAACAAATTCCGCTAAAACCAGTACGAAGTTAATATTGGACCTCACGCGACACTAGCGCCTCTAGTGGCAAATTCACTAGCGATAGCCCCCATTCGCTTGACATAAATCAATTCGTAGCCACTCAAAAATCCAAGCAACGCTTACCGGCGCGAATGGTACAAAAGCAATCAAAGAATCATAGTTTTAAGAGTAGTTCCCCGCCCGGTGAAGCTGTAACGGCCTTCTGCCACAGCATAGGTCCTTTCAAAAAAAAAAAAAGACATGTGGCACTCGGAGACTGCCGCGGTAAAGCTATTGCATAGCATTTTTTATCAACTTATGCAATTATAAAATCTGGATTCGGTCTCCACGCTCAAGGCCCGCGATAGAAGCTATGCAATGGCTTAATTTTATAATTTTATGTATTTTCTAATTTTGACTTTTGTAATATATTTTTTACAGGCAACCATACTGTCAAAATCCTTATTTTCTTCTAAATAATAGTTTAAAATTTCGGAAATTCAAAATTGTTCGATCGTGCCTCGCCCCGAGTGTTAGGTTAGGTTATTATCGTTACGGAATTTCTGGATTCGGTCTCCACGCTCAAGGCCCGCGATAGAAGCTATGCAATAGCTTAAAAAAGAAGTCAGGCGCGTCTATGTCCTCGTCAGTACCTATTTATGGCAAATAAAGAATATGAACTAAACTAAACTAAACGGCTCTACACAACAAACAAATAAAATAGTTACGCTATACTTTTACGTGTCCCCCTGGTAGCGAGGGTAGTTCGCTTCGCCTACGATGTCTATATCACTGTCGCTGTGTTCTGACTCAGAGTCGGATGTGTGGGTCGTTGACCTTCTAGAATCTTCTGGCTGAAACAAGGAATATACACATCAAAGAGTGATGAGAGCGCTTGAAAGTCATTGTCTATAACAATGACTTTTTCATCACCTTCAAAATTTTTTATTGGCCTTCAGTATCGTATTTAGAGCACATTTATGAAGTAAAAAATGTAGGTGAAGTAGTCACCCAAAAATATTTTTCGCACCATTGTGTCCATAGTTTTAATTTTTACGGTCCAAAGCTGTTAAAGTATGAAGGGAAACTCAAAAACTTATGAATAGTATCGTAATGAATGAATGAGATGCGCATCGCGTAAAAAAGTGTTGCTAGGAGGCCGTATCAAACATTTTAAATTTTTGGCGGACATTTTCCAATTGTTTTGTCTCGACATTCTACTAGGCTGTACCAAAAGAAAAAAATATGTAATTTGTTTTTTTATCTCGTAGATTGCTATATTTAAATTTGGAAGGTGATTAAAATTTCATGCGGTAGGTATGTCGTTAGAGGCGACCAACAGCATAGAAAACAGGTAGCAGTGTCTGGAGAGGCCTGTGTACTGATATGGGCTGATGACGATGACAGCGGCAAGCTAATCTGGACGCAATGTTATAACAACTTTGATTACAGCTGCAGCAATGAACGCGCGATTGGTATTCTCTTTTAACGCTGTGCCAATCGTGTCAATGCACTTAGCATTGCACTGTAAAGATTAATGTTCAAATTCATACACACGCACAGACAATTCATGCACAGAACTGTAATGTTAAGTATAAGCGTTATGAATAAATGAGTTGGAATTAGAGACTAGCCTTCATCACTTGTCTTTCCCATCCTATACGCCAAATAAGTTAGTACGCATTCAGGAACCCACAACGCTGATCGACACTAGCGCCGCATGGCTACCAAACAAGAAGCCGTCACAACAGCGGTCGATGGGACGGCTGACACATCCGTGATCATAGCCACAAGCGCAGCGACGAATCGTATTGAAGAGAATGCAAGAGTTGTGTTCTTGATGAGCACGGCAACATGGCGAATTATAGGCGAGTCATATCTTCCTGACACGGTTCTCGGGGCTACTTTAGCTTTATATTTTTTTACATACCTTTCGCCCCGTTGGTATAGTGGTTTCAATACCGAACCAAGATCTGGTCCCAGGTTCGAAACCCGGGTCGGGCAACAAAAAGTTTCGAAATTTCGAACGTTGCTCGGGTTTGTGATCTCCAACCCGCATTTAGCAAGCGTGGTGATTATGCCTGTACACCCATCATTGCTGTGCTAACTTGAATTCAATGATGGAGGCCTTTTCCCTGCAGTGGGATGATTATAGGTTACTTTACTTTACTTTACTTTACATACCTTTCGATTGTCAACCATCTGGGTTGTGTGTTTTGAAGAAAAGTCCACTCCCGCCGCTCCTGTGAACAAATAATAAATAAATGCGTTTATTTGCCAGAACACAAGTTTTAAAGGTGTTAACAGTAACTAAATAGGTACAAGTATTCAACCTGCATGCAGGTATGCAAATTCATGTCATCAATAATTAACAATGTTATTAATAAATGTGATTCAATTTAGAGTCAGGTATCTAAGTATTAATGGAATTCAATTTTATTATTAATTTTACATGTCATATTTTTATAATTAAGGAATTCAGCCACGCTATAAAAACAATATTCCAATAGCCACGTCGTTAATTTGACTTTAAACTCCCTATCTTTCAGGGTTTTAATGTCATCCGGGAGATTGTTATAGGTACAGTGTGATACACATATTAAACACATTTTTTAAATGTAAGTGGAACATTTAGGTTGATATAACAGATGCACATACTGAGCTCTCAGTTTTCGGACTTTATAAGTTACGTTACTGATGTTAAAATTGGACACAAAATTTATAACAACACTAGCTGTTGCCCGCGACTTCATTGGTATTGGTATTTGGTAACGGGCTCCCTTTTCCGCATTTAGGCTCCACTTGGCCCATTATGCGTAGGGGGGATTAGGGTGCTTAGTCCAACCACCCCAACTCCTTCCAGAAGCACAGAAGTCTTTTAGGACGTTCACAGGCTTCAAGGGAACTCGGTGTGCCGAGGATAGATGCCCGGTGGGTGGCTACCCCTGTGCATTCCAAAATCACATGGGCAGCCGCAACTTCGTATGAAGATGATTTCTAAACTTAAAACTGTGTAATCAAATTATCCCACGGGAACCGTACCTTTTTCCGGGAAAAAAGTATCCTATATGTTATTCCAGCCAATAAACTACCACCGTGCCAAATTTAATTCAGATCCGTAGAGTAGTTTTAGCGTGAGATTGTAACAAACATTCATACATTCTTACAAACTTTCGCGTTTATAATATTAATAGGATATCCACAAAAGACTATTACCTATTCAAACAGCCTAATATGCTTTAGCTAAATCACAATAAAAAAAATATGACTGAGACGTTCTACTTATTGCAACGCCATTTTGAATAAAAAAATAAATACCTTCAAACTTTAATTATGTGTAACTTCGTTTGTCGTATGATAATTTTTTGTACTCTTGGTTTTGTTTTGTTCAGAAACTATTCTTAGTTATACATTTTAGAAGGCTAGATATACCTATACTGAAAAGGAAGAGAAGTTTGGTACCAAACACTATGACACAAGAATTTTATAGTTTTGTTCTGAAAACTGGCATATCGCAGTTCACTGCTGGACATAGGCCTCTCCAGTTGCACGCCACTTACCGACAACCGCTGGGGTAAACGAGTTATTGAGTGGAGACCGCGTCTCGGCAAACGTAGTGTAGGACGCCCTCCGGCCAGGTGGAGTGATGATTTGCGCAAGATGGCTGGCAGGAGCTTGATGCGAGAAGCCGAGGATCGACCTTAGTCGACCTAAGTCGATCCTCGGCCGGCGGTCTCCACTCAACCTACTCGTTTACCCCAGCGGTTGTCGGTTCTGCCGCTAATATGGCCAGCCCACTGCCACTTCAGTTGATAATCCGGTGGGCTAAGTCGGTAACTTTAGTTCTCTGCCGGATCACCTCATATCTGATTTTATCCCTATGAGAAAATCCGAGCATAGCTCTTTCCATAGCCATTCTCTAGTTCTTTACTGACTGGTAGAGAATGTCCCATGGTTGACTATCCAATATTCTTACGTTTTCCACCTTTAAAAATACATATTTTGACTCGAATAATTTCATTAATAGAAAACACTCAATTTTCGCTTTTAGCCTCCCGATTCAAAACCCAAATTTCTCTGTTACTATCACAGCACCACCCAAGCTTGAAAAATATCTACTCTACATACCATATTGAACCCAAACGTGTGCGTCCGAAGATGGAAAATCAGTTGCGGGCGGTTCAAGACGTTGGCGGTTGCCATGGCAACGCAGACGGCCATCTTGTTCCTAACTAAGTTACTTCAACGTCTTGAGTTGCGGCTCGAGGGAACGACGGAATTTAATTTAAGCGACTCTGAGGTTGTTACTGCAATTACTCGTACTGTGATGGGAGAGATGTGTGGCATTTGATATTTCAGTTTTGTCAAAAATTTAACATATTTTAGTTGTTATTCATGCAGTCAAGTCAAGTCCAAATTTTACTGTAGGTCAAAAACAATTATGTAGGACCTAAGAGGTAGACCATCTTTGAGTAATTTGTATTTTGCAAGGATAGTGATATTCTATTTTATCATAGAAATTATTATACAGGATGAAATTAACCACCTTCCAAATTTTAGTTATAACAATCTACGAGACAAAAAACAAATGACTTATTTTTTCTTGTGGTATAGCCCAGTACAAAAATGTCAAGATAAAGCAACCAGAAAATGTCCGCCAAAAATCAAAAATTATTGATACGGTCTCCTAGCAATACTTGTTTTACTCGATGCGCAACTGCATTACGATACTATTCATAAGTTGTTGATCTTCCCTTCACAAGCTTATAAGCCTATAGGACGGCTTAATTATATCATCGGTCCGAGACCTTACTGGAACATATCAGAAAATTTAGATTTCGACATAAGTATGCCATTCGATCGCCCGTCAAACGTATTTTTCAACACACTATTGGATTAACTCAAATTTGCTCCCTATATAGAACTAAACGACAGAAACCGCTACAGCACCAAACAACATTTTAATAGAATAGAAAAACTGGTTAACTAGACTTTAGAATTTAAAGTTCAATATTATTATTCAATATCAATTTAGACGACCATTTGGATCAGCGGTAGCAAACGCTGCTTCTGAGCCATGGGTCGCGGGTTCTATCCCCGCACAGTACAAATATTTGTGTGCATGAACATGTCTGTTTGTACTGGTCTGGGTGATTTCTATGTATTATAAGTATGTATTTACAAAAAAAAAGAATATAAGTAAGTTTATCGGTTGTCTAGTACGCCATACGACAGGGTACTTAATAGTAGCTTAATTTGGGACTAGATGGCTCTGTGTGGCCCAGTGAGGCATGTCCTAAATATTATTTATTATTATTTATATAATATGTAATTTAAACACATTCTGTTTCACTATTATCAGTGAAATAATTGCCAGTGTAGCATTTTTAGTGTAAGTATGCGTGAATTCAAATTTTGTTACTCAAAAAATACTTTGCTAATATCTCAAAACTAATCATTTAGAAATGTTTCAAATTGAATAAGGTCCCGGATCGACGATATAGCAATTTTTAAGTGTAAAAATTGAAAACTATGTAAAGTAGTAACATAGGATTTCTTTCCCTATGGTAGTAAGTAACAGCCTATAATCATCCCACTGCAGGGAAAAGGCCTCCATCATTGAATTCAAGTTATCACAGCAATGATGGGTGTACTGGCATAATCACCACGCTTGCCAAATGCGGGTTGGTGATCACAAACCCGAGCAACGTTCGAAAATTCGAAACTTTTTTGTTGCGCGACCCGGGATTCGAACCTGGGACCCCGAGATGGCCCGGTATTTAAACCACTAGACATACGGGGCGAAAACTATATTGCGAAAAATATTTTCGAGTGATAACATGAATGATAATATGAACTTGAAAAATTATTATCTATTAATCTTCTTGCAGCCCGGCCTGCGAGGAGATGCGGTTTCGAATCCCGCCTGAGACATAATTTTTCAAGTTTATATACTGATAATTATAATTGCAATTAAGTTGCTAAAATATCAAATAAAGTATATTTCGATTTATAACTTGACCTAAATTTTTTACATAAATTGGCTCTAAATACGATACTTAACGCCTATATTGTTTTAAGGGGGTGGAAAAATCATTATGTATACGAAAATCGTTCAACATCCCACTTTAAATATATCAAAGGATTTTACATTACCGTATTTAATAATAACAATTCAGTCCCCAGAACAGCTTTTATAAATTAAATTATTTTCGGAGCGAAATTGCTGGCGAAACCCGTCCTATCATTAATTATTAATTAGCGTTAATGAGGTACGCTTAATAACTGACATACACCTAATTGGCTTTAATCGGAATATTAAAATAACGTTAACGTTATAGCGTTATCTCGTAACACATAAATAACGCTGACTTTTACAGTGTTTCAGTTATAACTCCATAAATTTGCGTCTGTATCATTAGATGCATACTTAAGCTGAACCAATGTAAATGATACTTAGTATTTCTGTTTGGACTCTGTGAAAGGACATTGAATCGGCGCACATAATAAGTAAATATGGACAACATCACATACCTACATAATATTATAGTCCATAAAATTTAGCTTGATTAGAATGACACCTGTCAAACTGAGGTGACTAGTGATGGGACTGACTCGACTGATCAAACGAAAAAAAAACAGATAAGGCATATATATAAAAAAAAAACAGATATATTAAGATTTAACAGTAAGTCAGTGTCGTGATCATTATGAGAATAATTGTAAAAATCATGAAAATCAATTTGAAATTTTTTATCGCATAAAGAATCTAATAAATTTGAAGTTTCTTCGTAAACTATTAATAATTGCAATTTGATGTTCTAAGCATCAACCAATGCTCATTAAATCATTTGTAACATTTATGTTACATTACTTCGATTTTGAAATACTGTTAGTCTGTCGATTTCGATTTGTCAATTTTACCTTATCACTAGCGATTATGAAAAATGACGTAACCTTGTAAAGACGTCTTTTCAAGTTAGGTGTAATTTTTGTGACTGGATTATTTTAATGATTTTAACTTTAAATATCTATTTTATATACCTAATTAAATTGATTAACATGTACAGCAATGTATAAAAAAATTGTCTTAACATGCCAGTTACCAATATTTTTTTGTGTGCAAATGTGTTTCACTTGTGTGTCGATGGTACAAAGTTATGTCGTCTCTTTCAGTGAGAACTGTCATTCTAATCAAGCTATATTTTAAGGACTATACATTTTTATACTTTATTTGATATTTTAGCAACTTAATTGCACTTATAATATCAGTATATAAACTTGAAAAATTTTGTCTCAGGCGGGACTCGAACCCGCATCTCCTCGCATGCCAGGCGGGCGCCATACCATTAGGCCACCGAGACACTGCGACACGGCGCGAATTTTTCAAGCATATTCTTACGCTGTGAGCCAGCGTTGTTTCATCAAATGTTAGGAGTTTGCACCCATAACACCCGAAAGAAACATCTTTGCAGATGTTTGACAGTCAGTTAAGATGAAACAGCTATTTATATACTTTATTTGATGTTTTAGCAACTTAATTGCACTTATAATATCAGTATTTCAAGTTTATATACTGACTATACATTGTTCTGATTCAATAGTGACTTTACTACTTAAAGCACTCGTATTGTAAAAATCAGGAAGAACGACGGTAGGTACTACAAAAACACCTAGACCCAAGAAAATTAAGAAAAACACTTTTTCTACATTGTGCCCGGGAATCGAACCCGGGACCTTGGAGCAGGCGATATTTTTTTAGAAACCACGGAAATCACTTTCAGCGTAATACTGAGCTCTTAAGCCGCTATGGTTCGCGCCGCGCGAATGATTACGTACTACCCTCCGCGCGACTTACGCTTTATAGAAATGGTCCATTTTACATAAATAAATAAATAAATAAATAAATATTTAAGACATGCCTCACTGGGCCACACTGAGCCATCTAGTCCCAAATTAAGGTACTATTAAGTACCCTGTCGTATGGGGTACTAGACAACCGATAAACTTACTTATATACTTTTTTTTTTGTAAATACATACTTATAATACATAGAAAACACCCAGACCAGTACAAACAGACATGTTCATGCACACAAATATTTGTACTGCGCGGGGATCGAACCCGCGACCCATGGCTCAGAAGCAGCGTTAACTAGCTGATCCAAATGGTCGTCAAAATTTTGGCTGTAAAAATTTTCAATCATTTACCCAACTCCATCAAAGCCCTCCAAGGCGATAAATTCGAAAAAATCCTAAAACAGTTGTTGATTGCAAGGGCTTACTATAATCTAAATGAATATTTTAACGACAAAGGAAATATTCCCATTGACATCCTGTAATTTATAATTTTATAATTATTTTTGACATGTTATTGTAGTTGCTGACGATCTATTTATAATTTCTATTTTAATTTATGTTTTCCTTCACTAATGTATAATTATTTGACATTTCTGAATTACTATTAATTTATTTTAGTTATTATTAATCCTATTATTATATATTATCCTTTTAATGAAACCTGTATTGTGAATTAGTTGACGTTTATTCATACATTTGACATTGTAATTATGTATAATTTTAGGGACTGTTAAATGTTATTGAATATTACTAAAAGTCACAAATACCTCTTGTAGGTTATAAAGTAGCTATTGAACACCTCTGTATGCCTACCTATTAGACTGCTGTTACTTTATGTTGTGAATAAATGAATATGAATATGGATATCTTTAAAACCGTTGAGTACGCCATTCCACCACGGAGGTCGTCTTTGGTATTATAGCTGAAATAAGTAGAAAGAATAGCTGCAGAACAGGCTTTCACAATATAAAGTGCAATAAAAAATTTGTTGAAAGCATTTTGAAGATAATCGTTCCCGTCCGTCGGTCTGGCACCGGGAATTCGAATTTTCGAACTTGCTCGGGTTTGGTACCAACCCGCATTTACGGCTGGTCCCAATAATCTATCTATCTTCAGTTTTGGCATATCGGAGATAGAAAACAACTTCTGTCTTTGTTTTTCTGGACGGCAAAATCAGAGACAGAAGATGTTTTCTATCTCCGATATGCAAAAACTGAAGATAGATAGATTATTGGGACCGGCCGTTAGCGAGCGTGGTGATAATACCTGTACCTACCATTGCTGTGGTACCTTGAATTCAATGAAGTTTTTTTTTACCCTGCAGTGGGATGATTTTACTTTAATTTTAACCTCAAGTAACCCTAAAATTCAGACCGGACAACTCCATACTACTTTCAACAAGTTAATTGCTCTCAAAAGTCGTAAGACATGGTCTTGTGGGTTCCACCCTCGGATAAACGGAAGTCAAAACAATTACTAGTTTCTAACTAGTTCCGGCACGGTTCGCCTGAAGTTTGGGAATAATGCTAACTATAGTTCAAGTCAGATTAATCTAAGGCTGTGTCTAAGGTGTCTCTTTAATATATGGTATGACAAACAGATAAACAAACTCAAAATGAGTTTATTTGGCATGGTGTTAGTTTACCGATTTTTGAAGCATTTATATTGATTGGTACATACTTACACCCGTATTTATAAAGAAGTAATTACTAATTGCTTTAAAAAGTCATAACTTCAGGTGTTAACACCTATTGCTTGAGTGAAGGAAATGGATCACCATTAATACTCATATTATTTGGCTGAGAATGATAACTTTTGATAGTTCTAACTTATAGTAATTACTTGATTAAGGAATACAAATTGTTACGTAAGTAATTACTTTAACTCAAGTAATTACTTTTACTTGTTTATAAATGCGGGTGTTAGTATTTAACCAGTGAGTGTTGCCTGTGATGACTTAGGCCTAGAACAGACGGCGCAACGCGACTGCAAGGAAATTGCAACTGTTGTTACTTTATATGATATTTAAGCAATTTAATTGCAATTATAATATCAGAAGTTAAACTTGAAAAATTATGTCTCAGGCGGGACTCGAACCCGCATCTACTCGCATGCCGCGCGCGGCGCTTTAACCATTCAGCCACCAAGACACTACGTTATAGGCGTCAATTTTTCAAGTATATTCTGTAAGCCAGCGTTGTTTCATCAAATGTTAGGAGTTTGCACCTCTAACATCCCAAAGACACATCTTTGCAGATGTTTTACAGTATTTTCACATGAAGTACTCTACAACATCTTCCCCATCCTTTGTGTAGTATCCAATGTCCAACGGTTGTCTGGAAGAACGCTGTTGGCGATAAGACCGCCGAAGTTGTACATATTTTTTTTTAAATTATTTACTGTAAACTTTATTTTTATTTCTGGTGTTCAATAAAGAGTTCTCTATCTATCTATCTATGGTCTAATCTGGGGCATTTAACGTCGTTGAAATATGCGAGTTTGGAACAGAAATGTGTAACTTGGGGTGCAGGCCACTGTACAGTAAGCAAGTAGGTCATTTATCTATTTCTTTGTTTTATTTATTTTTTTTGAAACCAAAAAACAATTTCACAAAAACATGTAAGCGTTAACATTTGCTTTAGACTAGGACTGCGTTACAGATGTTAACGCCCACCTCCAGACAGATGGGCGTTTCAGACATATTATAACTTAACAGCTAGTTATTTTAACATAAAAAGGTAAGTTAATATATGTGTATATATACATACATGTGTGTGTGTGTGTGTGTGTGTGTGTGAAGTTTGTAGGAGAGAGTGAGTTTAAGTATGCGAGATTACAGAATTACGTTGCAATTGAATATCAACCCATTACTTAATAAGACCTTCAACGGAATCATTATCAAGGCAAATCAGCCGATTAATCAGAAGAGATTTACATTTGTAAGAAGAAAGAGGATAAATATTCAGAATCTTTGGTTATTTTTTATTGATGATAAGCTTTCTCTTAGTTTCACACCGAACCCTAGAGTTGAGAGGAAGCCTACGATAGATATTCAACTCCCCGATGGTCTACTGGTTTAAACAGGGCTGAGATCTCGGGGTCCCAGGTTCGATCACCGGATTGGGCTACATAAATTTTATATTGCTCGGGTTTTTTTTATCATAAACCCGTGTTTGGCAAGCGTGGTGATAATGCCTGTACCCATCATTGCTATGGTGACTTGAATTCAATGATGTAGGCCTTTGCCCAGCAGTGGGATGATTATAGGCAGTTACTTTACTTTTTTTACTTTACTACGATAGAGTGAGCTTCGTGGAAGCTCACAGAAAGAAGCTTCAGCAGAAATCCCGCAAAACGACGGAACACACACTGAGAAAACGGGTGGTTAGCAAAACGCGATTTTTACTCTTCTAGTGGCAAAACTGTTATGTCCTACCGAACACTCGTTTAAAATTACCAAAAATGCTCTGCTGGTAACAACCGAGACGATACGGTTATTGTAAAACTGTAAAAAAATAGCATAACACTCTGCTAATCTAGCAGTTAAAACTGTCGATTTCATACATACATACATACATACATACACTCACGCCTTTTTCCCGGAGGGGTAGGCAGAGACCACATCTTTCCACTTGCTACGATCCTTACAGACTACTTTCGCTTCATCCACATTCATTAATCTTTTCATACACGCTCGCCGGTTTAGGGTACTCTCGATTCAACTACTTCGACCTCGATTTCAACTACTTAAAATACTCAGTTAATATCTACCAACCTATTCTGTTAGAATCAACGAATCCACCGTGCATCCGTTTAATATTAACAGTGTAAGCATGCTAACATTAAAGTAAATATGCTGCAAACAACCTTATCTGTTAAAAGGACTAAATACATAAAGTATATTATAATGATAGCAGAATCTCTGTTTAAACTAACCGTATCAGCGTACCAGAGTTAGCACGGTTGTTATTAGCAAATAATACTGTAAGATGTATCGTACGTAATCAATTTACTCGGTTGTAGATAACAATTATACGGTTGCATTTAACCGTCTCGTTTTCTCAGTGCAGCGAGCGCTGTTTGTCGTCAGACTCCGGCAGGATGGTGGTCGCAAGCAAGATGGCCCCTTGTGGAGCCTACCACCACTGGAGGAATCACACAACCTTCACCACATACTAGTACAGACTTTGGAGACGTTGCCCGGGGTGAAACGCACCCCAAAAATTCACTGTCTCCTTACCTCTCTGCTGCTGCTGTTTCCTCATCTGTTTCTTATGCTTCATCCTTCTGTTCTGGAACCAGGTCTTCACCTGCGTCTCGGAGAGGTTGAGCGCGCTGGCCAGCTCCACTCGCTCAGGGGTGGACAGGTACCGCTGGGTTTCGAAGCGTTTTTCTAGACCTGGATCAAATTTTGATGAACTCAAAAATATCCAGTTTTTTTTGTATTTTGTGCACGGTTAAAAGATAAATCGAAGATCAGAAGGCGTTTTGTACTTATTTTATTTTAGTTTATTGTAGAAACCGACAGCGTTATATGTATTACTAGCTGTTACCCGCGACGTCGTCCGCGTCGATTTCTGTTATTATGACCGCGATTAATATCAATAATTTTTCCCGTTTTTGCAACATTTGTCACTGATGCTTCGCTCCTATTAGTCGCAGCGTGATGATATATAGCGTAAAGCCTTCCTCAATAATTGGACTATCCAACACAAAAAGAATTTTTCAATTCGAACCAGTACTTCCGGACATTAGCGCGTTCAAACAAAGAAACAAACTCTTCAGCTTTATAATATTAGTATAGACTAGCTGTTCCCCGCGACTTCATCCGCGTCAATTTCTGTTATTATGAACGCGATTATTTTTGCAACATTTTTCACTGATGCTTCGCTCCTATTGGTCGCAGCATGATGTTATATAACCTAAAGCCTTCCTCAATAAATGGACTATCCAACACAAAAAGAATTTTTCAAATCGGACCAGTACTTCCTGAGATTAGCGCGTTCAAACAAACAAACAAACAAACAAACAAACTCTTCAGCTTTATAACATTAGTATAGATATAGATTAATAATTAAAAAGACCAAAGTAAAGCCATAACAGCGGCCATAGACAAGTGGCTTTCTGAGAGCCCTTTAACACGAGTGATTTTAATCTTGGCGGAGCGAGATCGCGGCGTTCACGCGGCGGCTCGCGGCGTGCATGCAGCGATATCGCCGCGATGTTTTAACCGCTGCGATAACGTTAAAAAATCGCGGCGATATCGCTGCGTGCACGCCGCTCGTGTGGAAGGGCTCTAACATAGTTTACGCTAGACGAAAAGATAACAAATGTATGAAAATTACATTAACAAACGATCGAACGAACGTAAGCTTATGCTATTTTCTTTCATTTGACATCTATTCGTCTAGCGTAAACGATATTATAAAGCTACTTGTATAAGGCAGGAGCTATATTTAAAAATATCTTAAATCTTATGTTAAAATTATTTCTGTATTTCAATCAGACTAAAATGTTGATTATGATGATGAAAGAAAGGCAAATTTATTTTTCGATACCTAGGTCGATCACTGCACGTCCACTTGTTGGATTTAAAGTTGAAAATCAATTCAATAACCTTTAACTTTTTGTGTAGGTTGACATACCGTTGTCTGTCCAATACAAAAATATGACAAGACGAAGTAACAAAAAAAATAGCAAGCAAGTAAAGCCTGCGGGTAGGAGATAAATTTCGCACGACTTGTGTCCCGGAAGACATTAATTTTACGCGACGTTGCCACACTTCACTTGACATGTACCGCGACATCGCGCAACTTGTATCTTGTCGCCCATTCGAATGAGTGAAGTCACTCTATGAACTAAACTGACGTGGATGGCGACGAGATATCGAGCGACGCAGGGCGATGTTCCGCGATGACGCCCGATATCTCTGAACACAAATGTCGTTCGACAAATGTCCACTAGGTAGTACGCGTTTAAAGCAGTCAGTCGACTTACCAGTGAGTTGAGGGTCAGAGAAGACAGTCCTCGCCTTCCTACGTCGGCAGTGCTTGAGCGCTGAGAGGGATAGTTCGGAGGGAGTGAACAAAGCGTGGTATGGTACTCCTGCAACATAAAGATTTTAATAGGAATTTAACTCCTAAGGATCATAAGACCGCCGGCGGTCGCGATAACAATTGATTTCAATTGTGTCTGGAATAACATACAATCGAGAGAACTTTCTTGTTGCATTTTGACACTTAACTCTTAACACTTACGGGGTTAAATGCAACGAACTACGTTATTTAAAACGTCATGAAACGCCATGATTCGTGAAACCGGATCGAAACGGCGGGAAGGTAAATTACTATTTACCTTTAAATAATGTAGTTCGTTGCATTAAACCCCGTAAGTGTTAGTGTTAAAAAGATTTTTTTATGTATGTGTGGATTAACGGTGATAAATAAAAAAGATAAGTTAAAAATAAATTAATGAAATGGGTGTGTAGGTAAAGAGAAGATATTACAAAAAATTTATGCGGTTCAAAATTGTGAAATAGTGCCACCAATTTCTAGTTTGTGTAGGTGATTTATTGTTTGGCATTGACTCAAAAATTGGCGTATAATATCAAGCTTTCTGTCGGTTAAAATTTTGATTAAATTTTTTTTATATTTTTTGCCATTTTTTTATATTTTCATATTGTAAGTACTTTTTGGAGAGGTAAGTATTAAACACAGGGGATTGGATTGATGTAGGCTGGTTATAATAACTAAAGAATTAAAAACAAAACCTAAATAACTAGTAAATATAGAAATTCACTTTGTTTGTAAGGTTTGTAGCCATAAAAACCGACGGCCGCAGTGGCCGTGTTATCCGCTTTTGTGCGCAGAGGCGCAGAGGTGCCACGAAACCTTTGTTCGCTGCCAGGCGCTAAAGTTTGAAAAATCTACCATCGGACTGAATAGGTTTATTCAGTAAATACGGGAGCATATGGGCTATACTATGGGCGGAAAATCTTACAGGCCTAAAGAGCTGAATTTTAAAAGCTCCTATACTACGCTAAACGTACTACGACGGCTTACGGCGTAGCAACATGCCGTAGTAGATTATACTCGTAGTAATACAGAAATCCTTACTGATATTATAAATTCAAAAGCAACTATGTCTGTCCGTCTGTTTACGCATAAACTAATGATCTGGTTTTAATGAAATTTGATTCAAATATCTCTCTCTTTAGTCGGTCCCTCATGTCTGAGGATCGTGGTCAGCTTCGGGATTGCATCTGGAGCGGATGATCTGCCTCCATCGGTTTCTTTCTCCATCGATTCAAATATAGATTATCCTTAAAGGACATGGACTATTATGGATCCTACTGTTGGCCGCCGGCTGGCCGGGCGAATAGCAGTCATGTTATAGAGAAATCTAGTGCTTTTCTCACGCGACTTCGTCCGAGGTTTTCCCCCTTTTGGTCTAGTGGTTTAAATACCGGGCCAAGATCTCAGGGTCCCGGGTTCGATTCCCGGGTCGAACATTTTTCGGGTTTTTGATTACCAACCATCATTTGGAAAGGGCGGTGATAATACTCGTACTATTTTTTTAGTTCGTTACAAGGTACAGTAAATGTGTGAAACAAAATTTTCAGGTTTTTAAACTCGTGGAACTAGTCCAAAGAGGCGTTGCGTATAACCTTAGTAACGGGCTGTAATGCCCAATTTAAAAAGATAAAAACTAGAGATGGGCCGACTAGTCGGGAATGCTGACATTCGACATCGCTTGTAGTCGGTGACTAGTCGGCGACTATTTTGCAAAATATGCCGATTATAATCGGCGCATAACAAACGTAATGACAAGAATTACACCTGCGACAAGTAGGTATTTGAATAATCGTCATTGCCGATTAGTCGGCTAGTCGGCAAATACTATAGTCGGCCCATCACTAATAAAAACACAAATACAAACCTTGGGAAAGAAAATACGGTGCTTCGACAGTCTTATAAGTGTTTGGAGTATGCAGATAAGCTCCTAAGGCCCCCATAGCGACCTGTAGATACGAGCCTTCTCTTGGCACATGCGGCCTTATGTCGTTCGGCACTGGAAAATACGGCTTAGGGTCCGGCCTTTCATATTCGTAATTTCTTCTCGAGTCCGCAACTGGAGGCTTAAGATTTCTATTCTGTTGCCCTCTGTACAGAATGTCTTCGATTAAAAAAGAAGTCTTAGACGATTGCTCTTGGCGATGGTCAATAGGCGATTCGCTTCGTGTTTCCTGTTCCATTTTTGAATGTTCAATTCAGTGTTCGGATTTCTTTATCATTTTTATAGTGTACAGATTTTATTGTCACCAAGCATCACTATTTGGAAAAAAGGTTGCCACCTTTTTCGAAATGTCAAATATATTTTAGTTTTTAAATTTATGCACTTATTATCACACTTTCCATCCTAATTTTTGTACAACTTAATTACCATTGAAAAAAAAAAGTAACAATACCGCGTAAAATCTTAAAAAGTCAACTTATTATTGTTAAAGTCATTACACTATAGAGCTTGGCCTTTTTCCTAATTAAAAACAAAACAATTAAAAAAAAAGAGCACAGATTAAAAACTGTAGCTGAAATCGCGCGGGAAAACAATCGGGTCGTCGCGGTCCGACAAATGTTATAATCGATATAATTTTGTGTTCACAACGAGCCGTTTTGCTCCGCAGACGGGGTAACACTGTCGCTTAGGGGCGGGATCAACCCCTAGACCGCCCTAGAAGCGGCCGGGGGTGGGGTGGATATACCTTTTTTTAAACACAGATTGTCTGTAGACGACACCGTCTGGGATATGGATTGAGTGGGTTTTAAATGGATTGTCGGAGCTTTACCAAATGTGGAGCCATACTTTAGATAGATGGCCGGTTAGAAAAAAAATATTTTTAGATCTGTACTAAGAACAAAGAATATGATTTTGAATAAAGAATCTAAGTAGGTACTTAAGTATACGTGTAAGTATTGATAGTAGTTCATTTATTAGTCAGTGTTTATTATTTCATCTGAGTGGTTTTTTACCAACTTAAATGGTCTTGTGACCGCGTTCCGTTTTACAAAACTAAGCTAGCTGCTTTGAGTTAATTTAATGTACCACAAGGAAATTATTTATTTAGTCTTTTCTTTTCTTTTATTTTTTAGGGATTACAAACAAATGCGTTACATAGTTAATTTATTGCTAAACTTAAGTGATAAAATTAGTAACACATCCCACTACGTAATCCACGTGTACGTGTATGGATTTTAATAGAAACGAGGTAAAAAGCTTTATTTTTTAGCTCAACATTGATACTACAATTCTAACACAAGTACAGTTTTGATACAGCTTTGAAAAAGAGAAGAAGAAAGAAACATAAAAGAACATAAAATTTTGCAATTCTGTGTTCATTTAGGATATCTATAATAAGCTTTTTAAATTTTGAAGGACTCTGGGAAGTTCATTGAAGTTCTCGTTGGAATCGGACGTTTGCCCGCATTAGTTTTACAGCAGTTTACATGAAAGGTCTAGTCTTAGTAATATAATAAATGTCAGAACAGCTGAACGGATCTAGATGAAATTAGGCACAAGCATATAATGCAGGATAGGCAGTAATACCACATAGATCCCGTGGCATAGTATTTCCTCGAGTACGAAGTAGCTGGCTACACCTTAGTATTATAATATAAATGATATAAGAGCAAGCATTTTGTTGCCGATGCTGGTAAGTACTTACAAATATAAAACAAAAACAAATATTTTTTGCCTTTGTGCAGAATATTAGTATAGCTTCCAAATAAACTTTTTAGTTTTAGCCTATTTTCTGGAACTGTTGAGAATTTTTGAGTTGTTTCTTTTTAGTTTAAATTCTTTTAGGTATTATTGATGTTTAAAATATTATATTATTCCTGTGAAATTTTGGCCTTGTTAGGATGGATTTCAAATTTTCCCTCTGTCAAACGACACTATTCTAAGTGGAGGATTTTACCGTTATCGCCACCCTTGCCGATCGCAGCAATGGAGAGAAGAAGCTGCAGCACTCTTTTAGTCAATTTCAATTCTTTATTCCATTAATAACAAAATACATTGTGTTGGAAATTACAAGTTAAAACAATAAGATTAAAAATAACAGTATCATTCATGCAATATTACGAAATTAAATGTCTACATCAAAATAATAAAATTAGAATAATATGAAATATGTCAAAATAAAAAAAATACAATAAACAAATATGTCGTAAATAAAAAATTACATAAAATCAACATTACAAAAAGGAGAACAGTTATTCAACAGTTAATAATAACATCATTTATTTCAATTAGCATCTCGCGTCTGACATGACATAGGCGCCCATAGGACGAAATTAGGTGCAATTCTATTTTCAGCCAGCACAACCATACAAAATGGATGTACAATTACTAAACTCGTATATCGAAATATCGAAGTTGATGCTCATGGGAATCGAATTGAGAGATTCCGGAGTTTGCGAGAGTTACGTCAGCGTGGCTGTATAAGCGTTGATGCACACGTCACTGTTATTTTTTTTAATGAACCATTATGGAACTTCAATCTGCGGTTAGGAGTTTTGCGCGGGAAGCGAAAAAAGAAAAAGTGATTTGTTTCTTAGTTTTATTAATTAGGTAATCATACGCAGCATTCATGGTGTGTAGTATTGCTTTAATAATGTGCCAATAAGCAAGAATAATAAATAAAAACACGAAATGGCACTCATGTCCAACTTGAATTGGAATTCCCGTGTATTTTTCACATAGTAATTTGTGAACCACCCTCTCATTTCGATAAGTTAGGTTAGTTTTGGGTTAGGTTAGGTTTACCTAGCTATAACGTTTATGTAAGTATTTGTGATGTTGAATGTTTAATTTAGAATTAATAAATAAATGAAGATTTTGGATGATGTTGACTGTCCCGCGTCAGAGCTATCTAGTTTCAGTTCCATAAGTCATCACTGTTCAAATACTTTCGTCTTTCTTGAGAGACTGAAGTAATTTGGACGCGAAGATTTTTTAGCATTCCGAGTTAGATTCGACGAGAGATCTTTTTCTCGAAATTGAACTTGCCTAGCTGAACTATCTGTCCTAGCTGGTAGTCAAAAAATTTAAGTGTGTGTTCCTAATTAAAATAGATAAACCCACAGACAGACAGAACATGAAAACTATGTTCTGTGGATAAACCCATGTTATAAGCATAAAATTATCAACATTGCTGTATTAACTTGAATTCAATGTAGGCTTTTGCTTTGCTGTGGTATAGATAATTACTCGTACTTATAGGCCATCACTTTTTAAACATAATTACCTACTGGTTCAATTTCACTAGTTATCGTGATCTGATTTAGGCGAATCATGATAAACTCTTTTATTTGTAAATAAATTAAATTATTAATTCGTGACTGAAAGGTTTTGGAATGGCAAACAAGCATCAGGCGATGATAGGTATGTGAAAGTCTAGGGAGACCGAGGACTATCTGTGAAAGTCTACGTGGACCGACGATTAGGTCGCAGGAAGCCGTTGGATGCAGATGGTGCTACCGATCATAGTGGAGATCCTTAAGGGGACTAAGTGCTAAGTGCTGCTCCAATTGAAATATTTTATTAGGTACTTCTAAACAAAATCAATTCTCAAAAACCCAGTACAGTACCATTTTAGCAAATTACCTCTAGTATTTATTGAATCACTGTTAAATGCTTTTTATTCTGGCATTCTTTCGTATTGTTAATTATTCCTAAAAGCGGTCGCTTTTGGCTTTAGCGACGAATTCGACTTTTTATACAACTAAATGAAAAGTTTACTGTGATTCAATAAATACTAGAGGTAATTTGCTAAAATGATGTTCCAGTTTTTTGAGAATTGATTTTGTTTAGAAGTAATAAAGTTAAATCAAGACGTCATTTGGCTGGGATGATGATGATGTAAAGTAAAGTTACGGCCTATAATCATCCCCACTGCAGGGCAAACGTCTCCATCATTGAATTCAAGTCACCACAGCAATGATGGGTACAGGCATAATCACCACGTTTGCCAAATGCGGGTTGGTGATCACAAACCATTGTTCGAACATTCGAAACTCTCGTTGCCCAATCCAAGAATCGAGCCGGAGCCATTGGCCTGGTACTTAAACTATAAGGCGTCATGATGGTGATGAAACAAAGGATATTATTTACTAGTAACTGTATGTACCCAGCCTTACCACCACATACCAACACGCTAAGTTGCAGCGCATTCAATATCTGCTGGCAAGATGTAGCGTATCATTCGCCACGAGCGGGTACGCCGACCAAACGCTTTTGATACTCGTATTTGACAAATGAACCGAAAAAGGAATTAAGTTTAAATACTGACATTATAATTGCAATTAAATTGCTTAAATATCATATAAAGTAAAAATTATCCGAAAAGTCTTGTTGATACTTGCAGACTGTCACGATATTTTTTTTGAGATGTTGTTTTGATGATGTGATGCGAACAAAAAACATTGAAATACAATATATCAACAGTTTTTTTTAATATAATATTTAAGACATGCCTCACTGTGCCACACAGAGCCATCTAGTCCCAAATTAAGCTACTATTAAGTTCCCTGTCGTATGGGGTACTAGACAACCGATAAACTTACTTATATACTTTTTTTTGGTAAATACATATTAAACACCCAGACCAGTACAAACAGACATGTTCATGCACACAAATATTTGTACTGTGCGGGGATCGAACCCGCGACCCATGGCTCAGAAGCAGCGTTTACTACCGCCGATCCAAATGGTCGTCTAAATTTAACCTTGCGTTGGATATAGGAATTCTGAACCATTGCTCTGGACTTCGGTAATCTTGTTGCTAAATGGTAAACCTAAGTAGTCTTTGAAGCTGTGTTTCAACTTGTGGAGTATTGTGATTTTTCAAAAATAAGTTCTTGTAGACTTAAATTTTTCTTTAAGGCTTTCAGGTTTTCACAACAGATTTGTTGCAATTTTTTCACATCTTTTAAATGTGTTTCGTTTTATGTGTAATGGCTATACTCTCATCGAAAAAAAAAATTCGTTATATGGTGTTTAATTCTTAAAGTCCAGTATTCCGTATGAATAGTGGCTTTTTTGCCCAAAATTATAAAATACAATTTTTTTTTAATAAATTATTATTTCATCATCATCATCATCATATCAGCCGAACGACGCCCACTGCTGGGCATAGGCCTTCCCCAAGGATCTCCACAACGATCGGTCCTGTGCTGTCCGCATCCAGCGGCTTCCCGCGACCTTGATCAGATCGTCGGTCCACCTTGTGGGGGGCCTGCCCACGGAACGTCGTCCGGTCGCCATTCGAGAACCTTTCCGCCCCAACGGCCATCGGTTCTCCGCGCTATGTGTCCCGCCCACTGCCACTTCAACGATGCAATCCTTCGAGCGATGTCGGTTGTTTTAGTTCTCCTGCGGATCTCATCATTTCTGATTCGATCGAGTAGGGAAATACCAAGCATCGCTCTCTCCATTGCTCGCTGGGTGATCTTGAGCCTTCTTATGAGACCCATAGTAAACGACCACGTCTCACTCCCATAGGTCATTACTGGCAACACACACGGGTCAAAGACTTTCGTCTTGAGACACTGAGGTATTTCGGACGCGAAAATATGCCGGAGCTTCCCGAACGCTGCCCATCCGAGCTGGATTCGACGAGAGATCTCTTTCTCGAAGTTGGACTTACCTAACTGGACTATCTGTCCCAGGTAAACATAGTGGTCAACAACTTCGAGTGCAATGTTCCCAACGTTAACTGGAGCGGGTGCAACATGGGCATTTAACATGATTTTCGTCTTGTCCATGTTCATCCTAAGACCCACTCTTTGAGAAGCATTACTGAGATCTTCGAGCATAATGTTCAGGTCTTCCAAGGTCTCAGCCATAAGAACTACATCATCGGCAAATCGCAGGTGTGTTAGGTATTCGCCATTGATGTTGATGCCGCGTCCTTTCCAGTCCAGAAGCTTGAAAATATCCTCCAACGCAGCTGTGAACAGTTTCGGAGAAATAACGTCTCCCTGTCTCACACCTCGCTGTAGTTGGATCGGATTAGAGCTCTGGTTCTGTAATCGGACCGACATGGTGGCGTTTTGGTATAAGTACTTTAGTACCTCGATGTACCTGTAGTCTATTTGGCACCTTTGGAGAGACTGCAGCACTGCCCATGTCTCAATCGAATCAAAGGCTTTCTCATAGTCCACGAACGCTAAGCAAAGTGGCAAGTTATACTCTTCGGTCTTCTGTATAACTTGCCGCAGCGTATGAATGTGGTCTATGGTACTATAGCCTTTTCGGAACCCGACTTGTTCGGGAGGTTGGAAGTCGTCGAACCTGCGAGTGAGACGATTCGAAATGACTCTCGAAAACAACTTATAGATATGGCTCAGAAGCGAAATGGGTCTGTAGTTCTTCAAGAGAGTTTTGTCACCCTTCTTGAAGAACAGCATCACATCGCCTCTGCCCCATGCCTTTGGCGTTTTGCCCTTGAGGATGACAGAATTAAAGAGCTTCTGGAGGACCTTAAGTATCGGCTTACCGCCCGCTCTAAGGAGCTCTGTTGTGATTCCGTCATCACCCGCCGCCTTGTTGTTTTTAAGCTGCTTGAGAGCCATTCTAATCTCGCACAGGCTGACGTCCGGGATATCTTCAGAATAGTGTCGGGTAAGCTTGGCTCTAGGGTCTTTAGCCTTGCTTTCAACAGGTGTTTTCGTGGAGTATAACTGTCCATAGAAACTCTCAATCTCCCTCAGGATTTCAGGTGTTGACGCAATGATGCTACCTGTCTCAGTTTTCAGCCTCGTCAATTGGCTTTGCCCAATAGACAGATCTCTGGCGAACACTTTGGAGCCTTTGTTCCGCTCAATGGTCTCTTTAATACGTCGGGTATTAAATTGACGAAGGTCGCTCTTCAAAGACTTAGATATCTGTCTATTGAGTTGCCGATAGCGATGGGCATCCGCTGAGTTCTGTAGCCTCATTTCGTTTCTCTGATCCATGAGTAAGAGAGTCTGACTGGAGAGTTTCTTTGATTTGGGACGGCGGGTTTTAAAGTACTTAGACCCTACCGTACGGACAGTATCCACCACCATAGATCGTCCACATCGATGCTGTTCTCAAGGGCTTCGAAACGGTTTTGAAGCTCGAGCTGAAAGCATTCGGGGTTTTGAATTTGAGCCGGTATTGGTCGGAGCGTGGATTTTATCAGTCGCGCTCTTTCAAGCTTTACGTCGATATTCAATGTGCCTCTGACCATGCGGTGATCGCTTCCTGTCTTAACAGCGTTGATCACAGCGACATCATCGAATATGTGCTTCTTCGTCGACATGATAAAATCGATCTCGTTTTTGACTTTACCGTCCGGGCTGATCCAGGTCCATTTGCGGCTTACGGGCTTCTTGAAGAAGGAGTTCATCATAAAGAGGTTCTCCCTCTCCATGAAGTCTGCCAGCATCTGACCTCTTTTGTTCCGTTGCCCAAATCCAAATTTCCCCATTCTCAACTCATTAGCGCAACGTTGCCCCAACTTCGCATTGAAATCCCCCATCACAACCGTGTAGTGGGTTTTAAAGCTATGCATGGCTTTAGAGATCTCCTCATACATAGCCTCCACTTCGACATCGTCGTGTTTCGAGGTCGGAGCGTAAACCTGAATGACATTCAGCGAATATCGTTTCGATATTCTGAGTATCAGGTACGCTACCCTGCTCGAAACACTTCCGATAGTAATCACGTTGTTGACAAGGGACTTGTGGACGATGAACCCGACACCACCTAGGGACTGTTGGTCGCCCTCCCGGTAGTATAGTAAGTTACCGGATTTTAGGGTTATCGAGTCCTCCCCCTCTCTTCGGACTTCAGATAGCCCAATGATATCCCAATGTAACTTACCAATTGCCTCTTCCAACTCTACGAGCTTCGCGTCAAGCCTCAGTGTGCGCGTGTTATATGTTGCCAGGTCGAGTCGTCGTTGTTGGCAGCCGGATCTTACCCGGGGATTCTTAGCACCCCCTGCCCCGCCGTTACCATAGCTGCTGCGCCGTTACCTTAGCTGCATGCATTATTATTTACCAACCAATTAAAGAATGAAAAGGCTGATACACAGTTTATGTTGGTACATTTATTTACTACGTTTTACAAGGATTTAGGTTCGCTAAGTTAAAAAATACACATTTTAATTCAACATACAATTAAAAAACATTCAAAGGAATCAAAAAGATGTTTTTTTATTCAAGAAATCATATTTTCACTATTGTAGCAATTTCAATGTTTATAAAACTGTTAAAAACAAAAAAAAACAAAAAAATGTTTCGACGATCTTAGAAACACACACAACCTATGCTTATTGGGAGATTTTTATTATATCAAAGAATTGTATTTCAAGTTATTTCTACATCGATTTGCATAAATATATTTATTTAATAAACTAAGTATCAATTCACCTCATTCGCAAATCCGTTTCTCACCCCAACCTGCCCTAATCCCTGCTGCAGGCGGGGCGAATCCCACCGACCAATCAGAAGCCGTGACGCTCGCCTCTCACGCTATCCGACCAATCAGCGCCCGCCAATTATAGATCAGAATTACGCGTTTGGGGTCACTTTGTGCCGTTTTGTCAGTGCCTCGTTTATTTTGTAGTGGGACTATCGCGGATTTGAATTCTAAATCCGTAATAGAGGTAGGACTTGAGTTGTATGGCTTTGTGTTGAATAGTTTTATATTTCCTCCTGTACATAGAAAAAAATAAAGGGGACCAGATACATCTTCTTTATATATATAAAAGAAAGTCGTGTTAGTTACACCACTTATAAGTCGAGAACGGCTGAACCGATTTTTATGATTTTGATGTACTTGGATTTGGCTCCGTCGTGAATGGGATATTAAGTATTAAAAACTTCCAAAAGTTAACTTTAAAATAATTAAGAAAATCTACTTTTTGATATATTTTTCTAGCCACGCCATATTTGATGAAAATGACATTAATACAACAGCTAAGTGCTGCCCTCAATTTATTTAATTTTATTTCTTCTAAACAAAATCAATTCTCAAAAAACTAGAACAGTATCATTTTAGCAAATTACCTCTAGTATTTATTGAACCGCAGTGAACTTTTAATAAACAAGTTATTAAATAAAGTCGTATTTGTCGCTAACGCCAAAAGCGGCCGTTTTTTGCAATAATGTACAATACGAAAGAATGCCAGAATAAACAGCAGTTAACAGTAATTCAATAAATACTAGAGGTAATTCGCTAAAATATTACAGTTCTAATTTTTTAGGGTTCCGTACCCAAAGGGTAAAAACGGGACCCTATTACTAAGACTTCGCTGTCTGTCCGTCTGTCCGTCGCTCTGTCACCAGGCTGTATCTCAAGAGCCGCGATAGCTAGACAGTTGAAATTTTCACAAATTATGTATATCTGTTGCCACAATAACAACAAATACTAAAAACAAAATAAAATAAATATTTAACAAAATAAAATCCCATACAACAAACCCGTTTTTTTGGCCTTTTTGGTACGGAACCCTTCGTGGGCGAGTCCGACTCGCACTTGGCCGATTATTGAGAATTGATTTTGTGTAGAAGTAATAAACTTATATCAATTGGGGGCTCTAGTAGTTCCCTTAAGCTACCAAGACATTTTCTGTGTCGTTAGGTAAGCGGGAGGTTGATATTGAACATTAGGTTCAAGTCCCATCTAAGGCTTTAGGCCTTTTTTATTCAAGGATTTTTATTTTCTTAACAAATCAATCCAAAATTGTGTGCTGTTCTAAAACAGAATAGCACTACCTCTTTTCGAAATTAAGTGTTGTAAGAGTCGACTACAGGAGTACCGTTAGAAGAAAACGGGCAACCGTCTCCTCTGTCCCCTATAAAATAAACGGCGTTTGCCTACCTGTGGCGGCGTGCCAAGTGTGGCGAATAGAGAAAAATCCTTATTTCGAAAAGGCCTGTGTCGAGCATTGAGCTGAAGGATAATGATGGTCATAAACTCTAAACTATTAAGTTTTAGACCCTGGAAAGAACGTAAGGTAGTTTTTTTTTGTCCCATTTTCAGAAGTAAAAAGAGGAGAGAAGATGATGAGGCGAGTCTTATCTATTAGGATTATAAAAAAATTTGGCATGAAGATAGTAGAAATGAAAGATATGTAAATTTATGGATTTAGTACGCGTTTATTTTTGAATTAACTTGACGTTTCGAACACTTTACAGCGTTCATGGTCTCGGGCAGACTAAGGTGTTTTTCGCCTTAAAGTTACTAGGTAATTTGAAAAATATTTAATTCTACCGCCTCTAATTTTTATCGTTAGTTATGTTCCTTTTCTCAAAATATGAGCTAACTGTGTCCTGAGTCTTCGCAGTGTTGCCATGGTTTATGGACTTCATTGATGGTAAGACGGGGTCCCAAGCAGCTGGTAAATTCCATGTCCAATGTTTTTTAATTTCTATTGTTTTACGTATCATTCTAGGCATAGGTACATCCTACCATTCTCACACTCTGAACCATTGTAGGTTCCTTGTCACACTATAAAAGGGTAAAGGTGGGTGGAAAATTGTATCGGAAATCAAACCTTACAATTTACTTCTTTTTTTAACCTTTTTACTACCCGATTTACGCTCCCTTCGAAAAAGTCTCAATAGCTCCAGCAAAATCACCACAATTAATTCCTCTGCCTGCGATTCGCTGTCACCATTCTCTCTTCCTCTCTGTTATCCTGGCATTTTCTATTCCCACATGGTGGTGGGTTCTGCCTTTCTCGTCTACCTCCTCCATCTACCCCTGTTGGATGTGTGAAAGGCAGCAAGGTCTCGTCATTTCACCATACTTATTATAGATTTTCCGTGGGTGTCCAACATGTCCTCTCTTAATTCGCGGTCTTCCAGAGCGTCTTTTCGAACTTCGAAGTGACATAACCACGAAATACACCACTACTATCAGTAGTACCTACTAGTAGTTTCTGTATCCTCAGCAGTTAGTTCGTTTCTGAACGGTACATCTGGGGGTCCAGCATTTGGAAGTTCTGTTTTCAAAAACAGAGTGTTATGGAAGCAGAATTTAACCGGGAGCGCCAATTAACTGGAAATTCTACATAACCGAAGGCGTGATCACAGATAATATAATACTAGGCATGATATAACCAGGAGCAATATATTCGGGAGCGCGATTTATCAAGGAGCGTGATTAAACAAATTCCATGCAACGAAAGTAGAATAAAACATTCCACAACATAGGTAGTAATGAATTGGTGGGCTGGATTGGGCTAGATTAGAATAACGAAGATTATTAAAATAACGAAAGGATAAGTGAGTATTTTCGAGCGATTGGACGTAACGGGCTAAAAATACCTAACAGTAATATGAAACATTTTCCCAAGAAAATCGCCCTAGTTAGAACAATTTCCCGCGTTTTGTCATCAAGCGAGCTAGACGTCAATTACCAAGTGATTATCCTACTCACCGCTAGATGGCGCGCATCGGATTACTGTCCGTAGGGACTTCGTGGGTCTTAAAATTAACCAGTATAAATTGGTCTCTCTTAAGCTTATTTGACAAGAATATTGTACTAACGGTTGTAATTTTACAGGTCTACAATACATTGTCAATTTTGTTTGTTTATTACAAACTACATTAAATCTTACCACGTAGATGATAAAGTGTAAAATTGTGTGAATGTTTTAAAAGGTTTATTCCTAATTTTGCCCTCGATCGCAATTTGATATCGTGAAAATTAAAAGATTTCAGAGACTTTTGTAATAGCAAAGTTATGATAATACTGGAAATACTTAGTCACTAAAGGATTTAATGATTTTTGAATACAATATCTACATTATTACTAGAAATAGAGAAAAACTTTCCATTTTAGGTTTCAGACCGCGTAAGGTGGGAATTTAAGTAGTTAGTTCATAGGTAATAGCTATGGCATTTCTAACAAATTACCACAGTCTATTTCTTAACTTCCTGTTTGACCTACTTCCCTATTCGTTTTAGAGGATAAGTATAGGTAATTGAATTTAAACCTAGTCGATAGGTTTTTCAAAATAGAGTATTAATTAAAAAGTAAAGTAACAACCTTTAGTCATCCCACCGCAAGGCAAAAGCCTCCATCATTGAATTCAAGCTACCACAGGAATTATGAATACAGGCATAATCACCACACTAACCAAATCAGAGTTTGTGAATAATATTAGTTCATAAATATTGGTTAATTCTTTATATTAATTACCTAACAGACAGGATATTAACATTGCTACGACCGATTTAAATCAATAATTTCAAACAAATAATAGATTTTTTTCTCAGAACACAATTTTATTCTGACAATAATTAAATTTGTCAATATTGCAGATCTATATTAATAATAAAGTCGATTTGGTACATTTCGTAGAAACATTACATAGAAACTCAAAATACAACGGATGATTAATAACTTATCTGATAATAACTATAATGATCAAATGGGGAATGCTGTAATGGCATTTAGAATAGTATAGAAAAATAATATTTTATTAATAGTTTTGGCTCTCATATGTAATTTTCAAACACCTCATTTCAGCATTGGTTTAGTGGCTTAATTGCCCGGCCAAGATCCCCGGGTTCGATCCCAGAGTCAGGCAATAAGTCTCGAATAAGAAAACTGCGCGGGTTTGTGATCACCATCCCACTTTTGACAAGCGTGGTGATTATGCCTGTACCCATCATTGCTGTGGTAACTTGTGACTAACAGTGAACAATTATTATTACTTTTAATTTGAATTTGAATTCTCTCCTCTATTTGCCAACCCGCCTGGCGAACATGGCAACAAAGAAAACATCTTTTTAACGGTATCTAAGTATGTCTAGGATTATTATATGCTAATAACGATTCACCTTTGCTGGCAAATAAACAAAAATAAATAGTTTAAAAAACTTTAAACCGACTGCGAAAATGCAATGATTTATATTTTTAGTATTGTTCAAACATTTTTGTACTCAGACTTTTGTCTTCTTTCATTTTGATACCATCTCGTTATGACTACGAACTTTTTTATTTCGAAGTACCCCAATATGTTGTAGCATTAGCCATGTTGTTTTTTTTTTATAACAAAAGGTAGACCTGGACTATATGTATAACTAGCTGTTGCCCGCGACTTCGTCCACGTCAATTGCCCGTAGGTTAAACATGAGGACTCATTTTGACATTGTAACAGCTTTAAATTACCATGTTAATAGCAAATAAATATTATCTTATCTTATCTTATCTAATTTCTGTTATTACGATAGCGATTATTTTTGCAACATTTTTCACTGATGCTTCGCTCCTATTGGTCGCAGCATGATGTTTTATAGTCTAAAGCCTTCCTCTACAAATGGACTATCCAACATAAAAATAATTTTTCAGTTCGAACCCGGTCTTCCTGAGATTAGCGCGTTCAAACAAACAAACAAACTCTTCAGCTTTATAATATTAGTATAGGTAAGGAATCGATTGATACCTCATTCACAAATCCATTGCAATGATGCAATTTGCAGCCGAGACAGCGGCTCTTAAACAATATAACCTTATTTAGATTCAAGATATTATTATAACACTTTGTTTCGGCGCCAATCGCCTTTGACAGCTATTCCTCCGGACCTCAGTCTACAGTGGCGCCAACTGGTGAGCAAAGAAACGGTGGTCCCCAACTCCCCATTGTTATCGTGGCACCCGAGTGCCTCCGGGGGTTTGAGGGACTCTAAATACAATGAGTTAAAATCAGCCTACCATTTTGTCCACATTGCTTTTGAAACTTCAGGCTGTTGGGCTTCAGATGCAAAGAGTTTTATTGCAGAAATAGGTCGTCGCCTTAGAGTGAGGACCAATGATCCTCGGTCGGGGTCATTCCTAGTTCGGAGGATAGCCGTAGCCATTCAGCGGGGGAGTGCTGCAAGTGTTATGGGCACTTTCCCTCCGGGGTTGACATTGTTTTAATTTATTTGTTCTTTTTTGACATTATGACTTATGACTTGGTAATTGTAATTATGTAAATTATTATTATTCATTTTATTATTTAATTAATTTTAGTTTTAAATTCAGAATGTATATAATGTAATACGTGTATCTAACAAAATGGAATAAAATTATTTGACATGTATTACTCAATAAACTTACACATTCACAAATGATTTCCGCAAGTGTGGATTCACCCACATAAATACCTACATGCATGTATATAGACACATAGACAGCTAAAATCATTACCCTTCCTGTTGGATTTGACGCAGTCGGGTAAAAAAGAATACTTTTTCTAAGTTATTTCGTCATATACCTCGTTTTTGTTTAGGACATTGATAAAAGATAATAAATACTGATTGATAAGAATGTAGGTGTACGTACAGATTAGATAACACCAGACCGCCGCCATTTTGTCGTGGCAGTACTAAATAAGTGTTAAGTTGTGTTAGTGTGTTTTGATGTTGTTGCGATTTGTTTTATTGTGATTTATTTTAAGGTACAGTATTTTTAAACTCCTTGTCTATGGTTACGAAAATAGCGATGATGATTGATGACAAATGTGAATCATATTTTGACGCCATAGATTTTTAAAGCAATATCATATATTATAATATTCCAACAAAAATGTTCAGGCTTCAGGCCGATTTTTAAGGCCACCGTGCCATAGGCGTATTTTTTGAATTGCTAAAGGCCCACGAATTTTGCAAAATCATCTTGATTGTTTGTTTGCTATACACAATTTATTAGTTTCGATTATGTATTATGAATTTCTATACGCAAAGGTTGTCTGAATGATATCGCTTATAGCGATAAGACCACCTTGCGAATGGTTGCAAGTGCGGTAATGCCCACTTGAACCTACAACTTTCCGCTCATAAGGCGATTGCTCTAACGTTTTGAGCTACTAAGACATCGTTTGTGTAGAGGAATTTATTTAAGGGGACTACTAGAGCTATGTGCTGCCTCCAATTGATTTAATTTTATTACTTATAAACAAAATCAATTCTCAAAAAACTAGAACAGTATTTATATTATTGATTGACATAGCAAATTACCTCGGATGTTTATTGATTCACTGTTAACTGCTTTCCATTCTGGTATTCTTTCGTAATGATGTACATTACGATAGAAAAAAAGCGGCTCCTTTTGGCGTTAGCGACAAATTCGACTTTATAAACAACTAAATGAAAAGTTTACTATGATTTAATAAATTCTAGAGGTAATTTGCTAAAACGATACTGTTCTAGTTTTTGAGAATTGATTCTGTTTCGAAGTAATAAAATTAAATCAATTAGGGGTAGCACTTAGCTCTAGAAATCCCCTTAATAAGCAGTCACAACATACCTACTTCAACATATTTTGATCTTTTTTTCTCTGGTTTAAGGTTTAAGCAAAAACATCTGAGTCTTTTGTATTAAGTTGTGAAATATAGCATCCATCATTGCTGTGGCACTTGAATTATTTGCCCTGCAGTGGGCTGATTATTACTTTAGGACGTGAAAATCTGATGTTTCCAGAACACTGCCTAACCTAAAAACTTCGTCACCTCTATATAGTTTATGTTTATACCTGATAAAGCTGGTATCTATAGAGATAACCAACGACCCAATATGTTTATTTGTCAAAGAAAGTACTGTTAGTCATTTTATCTTTGTTTTTAGGATGGCGGGCCGAGTCATATCCTGTGCTTTGGTCTTGATTATTGCTGTAACTGGATCTTATGCTGAAAATGGTAAGAACAACTTTGATTATTTTTTATTTACTAGCTGACTTTTTTTATTCGCACAATATGTTGGTTGGTTGCTGCGAATGGTTTAAAAAAGCACATTAATTAAATAATGACTTAAAAAATTAAAACTCGTCTACGAAAATGCAACGATTTCATAGTTTAAGTTTGAGTTTAGTTTATTCGCTGCATTGTTTAAACATTTATGTACTAGGAATTTTGTCTTCTTTAATTTGATACCCCACTTGTTATGACTGCATTTTTTAAAGTTATTTTTGTAACTTTGTAGCTTTTTTGGACACAAAAGTTAGCCTACATAGTTATTATGACACCCGGACTTTATTAAGGAATCGATTGATACCTCATTCACCAAAATCGGCTCAGTAGTTTAACCGCAAATGTGGAACCCACGTAAATAAAAAAAATAAAAAAAGTAAAAAAATAATAAAAATAAAATCAGTTTATTTCAGACAGTGTCCATAAAATTACAATTAAATTCCATACTAATAGTAATACTAAATATAATAATAATAATCAACTCAATAAATTTAGACAAACATACGAGTACATATTATGTCGTAAATATCTACATACATATGTCGCAGGTAAATGAGGATATCAGGAATTTCATGAAATCCCTAGGGATATGACGAAATCCCGGAAGATGTCGAATATTTTTGTTTATTACGTCTTCTTACTAAAATTATCTAGTGATATGATGAAAAAATACTAATAAAAAGTCAGAGTTATGTCATTTCACTAAACGGAATGTAGTGAAATAAAGAATACTACTGTTGAAGACACGCTGATTGCAATTTTGTCATGAATGGGCGCCATGAGCGCCATCAGATTCATTGTTACATACCTGGCCTATTAACTTTTCTACAACATTAAAATGTACAAGTGAGTTGCGATCGCATTTTTAGTTGAAATTGAATTTAACTAAACCTCTAGAAAATAACACTAGCCACTAAAAGCAATATTTGTCCACTAAATGGGGTGTTAAAACCACCAATTTTAGTAGAATATTCACTAAGTTGGCAACACTGCACACGAGTCGCACCAGTTCGATTTTTATTGGGCAGTATTGGCTTTTCTGACATTTTACTAGATTTAGTTTAGTGGAACGACATATCTCTGACGATAAATTGGTATTTTATCATATCACTAGATACTTTTAGTAAGGAGACGTAATAAACAAGGATATTCGACATCTAACGGGATTTTGTCATATCCCTAGGGATTTCTTGAAATCCCTGATATCCTTATTTTCCTGCGACATATACATAGACTGCTAAAATCATTACCCTTCCTGTGGCTTTGCCGTAGTCGGGTAAAAAAAGGCAAAACTTAAATATCTATTTTATTTTATTTTATTGAAGTGAAACTTTATTAGAAAGTTGATAGGGGTCTGTGAGTCTTATGCTCTGTTGCACGGTTTGAAATATAACGCGAAAAAAAGTGAGTTCATGCTATTTAAATCTAACAATAAAGGGCCATCCACAATACCACCACTTACACTGAACGCAGTGACTTTGAACCGTGTCACACAGTTTAAATATTTGGGTCATGTACTCACTGAAAATATGTGTGATGATTTGGATATTGAGAGGGAGCGTAGGGCGTTGTCGGTACGTGGTAACATGTTGGCACAAAGGTTTGCTCGATGTACAGCCGAAGTCAAAATCACGCTTTTTAAAGCCTATTGTCAGACATTTTACACAAGCAGCCTTTGGGCTAACTTTACACAGAAATGCTACAACGCTCTACGTGTTCAATACAACAACATCTTCAGGGCTCTGTTCCGGCTTCCACGCTACTGTAGTGCGTCGGGTATGTTCGCCGATGCCAGCGTGGATGACTTTTACGCATTAATGCGAAAAAAGGTTGCCTCGCTGGTAAACAGGGTGCAGTGGAGCTCGAACCGAGTCCTGAGGATGGTGGGTGATCGGCTTGATTCGGCCTTGGTGGGCAGGTTCACTGAGTTGCACGTGACTAAGGTGCGGTGAGCCTACCTACTGGGGTGTTAATATACCTTTTCTGTTATTATTATACTACTAACATAGTCATAAGTTATATTGTTACTACTCGTAACAATCTATGGATCTTTGGTCTGAAAATAAATGATTTTTATTTTTATTTTATTATTTTATTTATTATGGGCGTTGGAAAAAAATTTACCGTCACGTTTTACGTCACATTGACGAGTCAGATTTTTCGGTTACGCGCCATCTTTTTCTTGCCCCTACCACGGTTGGTTCAGACGATAGCAAAAAGGTAAAGTGAAATAATATTTAACCAATTTAACCAATTTAACAAATTTAACCAATTTAACAAATTTAACCAATTTAACCAATTTAACCAATTTAACCAATTTAACCAATTTAGCCAATTTAACCAATTTAACTAATAAAACCAAATTAACCAATTTAACCAATTTAACCAATTTAACCAATTTAACCAATTTAACCAATTTAACCAATTTAACCAATTTAACCAATTTAACCAATTTAACCAATTTAACCAATTTAACCAATTTAACCAATTTAACCAATTTAACCAATTTAACTAATTTAACCAATTTAACCAATTTCTGGAAAGTTGCATGTAGATCATTTTTCGAAAAATAAGGCCATGAAGAAGTTTCACTTCTTACGTGTGTACACTAGTACACGCACAACTTTATTTTATTTTATTAAGGATAACAAACAATTGCATAATAAAAGTTTACAATCCAAACCGTTTAAACATATTATTAGGTAATTACACAATCAACACCGTTATCCACAAAATGAGTATTCTTATTAATAGTGAAAAAGCACAGAAAAAATAAGGGCTAAAAAAAATATATAATAAAAAAAAAATTTTTTTATTATCCATGGATGTCACGTATTTTTATAAAATTATATTTTAATAACTTTACTACTAGTTTAGTGCGTGTGTTTCTTCTTACATCTTTCACTTTTTTTGCTCAAACACAAGTATGTTGGCGTGTAACAATTAGTAGGAACTTTATTTCTACTGCTTGAAATACTTATCTGCTATATAATAGGGGTTAAAGTATGAAATTAACGATTATTTTTCCACTTTTTATTTTGTTTATAGCTCTTAAGTATAGTCATATTATTGCGTAATTTTTTTTGCATTGTATCAAAAACTAAATAAAGTAACTTTCGACTAAAAAAAAATGCAATACTAGTGCCTATTACTTCAAAGGAAGTCGTTGAAAAGACCCCTTACAATGTGTCAGCTGACCTTCTTGCTTCAATTAAGTATATTTGTATTATATACTTTGATTTTCAGAAATTTAAATACTATAATGCGTAGCTTTATAACCATCTAACTTTCACCTTTAATTGCATCGAAAACGGTTCAGGGGTTTTTAAAAAAACTAAAAAATTGTTAGCATCGAAAAATGACTTTTCTCGATTTCGTCCATACAAAACGGCAATTTCATACTTTAACCCCTAATATTTACTATACTGCCATCTAACGCTAAGTAGCAAAACTAAAAAGTTCTCATTTCAGACACAAATACTGTCGCAGCAGCACAACCGCGAAGCGACAAATCAATTGTTATGGAAACTGGTATATGCAGGAGGTGCATTTGTAAGGATAGCAAAGTAGACTGCAGTGAGCAAGGATTGACCAAGTTCTTTCCTAAGGATGAATGGGAAGGTGAGTTTCAAATGATTCTAAAATTTTTACAAAAGTAATTTTCCATAGCAAGACTTATTAAAATTTTATGTATTTATTCAAAAAAATTATGATATAAGTGTACTTCATCTTCACGTAGTTATCATTTTCATTTAGTTTACCTTTATTTACATTAGATAGATACACAGTCTCATACAATATTGTCGGTGCTAATATCCGAGCTTATTTATGCAGCTAATGACATTATCCGATGTACCGTTAAGAAAATTTCAGCCTTTCTTACATGACTTAGACCGAGTTCACCAATTCTGAAACATCCAGTAAACATAGATTGACCAATAATTTGACACAATTCCCATACAAAATATGTCAAATAATATTTTAAACGCTGTTAAAAACTTAAACGTCTGTTGGTGAACTCTACCCTTAAAGATCAATGCAACTCAACTAAAATAATACCCAAATGTTTAGAAAGGCGTTCATTTGGCGTGTGTAAATACGTTTAGTGACATCTAGCGGGGAGTAGTTACACACAATTATGAACTTTAAAAATATTTTCTACTTTCTCAAAAACCTATCAAATGATTATAAAATGCGATATTAGATATAAAATTAAGAATATTTTGTTTTCCAGCTCTAGAGGAGTTCCAACCGAAAACTATTGACATGAGTGATAACTACTTCGAGAACATCACACAGATTGGTAACTTGACCACTATCGAAGTGCTGAACTTGACCCGATGCAGTATTGAGTTTATTGAGAATGCCAGCTTTAGGGATCTTCAGGGGATGAAGGTGTTGGATCTGAGTCATAACAAGCTCACTTCAAGGTTGAGTCCGCATGTTTTTGAGGTTAGTTTCATTAAAAATACAATTGCTTCATCTTAAAAAAAAAGAAACAACCCATTTCACGCACTGTTGAGCACGGGTCTCTCTCCTTTTTATGGAGATGTAGAGGGTAAAAGAGGAAACACTACGGTCGAGAGAATTGAAAAATAGGTATTTGTAAAATCTATTGCTGTCGCGCAGTGTCAAACGCCTTTACCGCAGAGTGTGATAGAGACAACTGCTTCTTGGACCGGAAATACCTACTAAAAGCACACCAAATCAACGTTTCGTAGTCCCCCGATTACTTTTCCAAAACTAGACCGATTTAAACACTTTTTTCATTTAAAATTAAAAAAAGGCTTTGGCCGTGTTCGTATATTCTCCTTTTTTTTTTTAAAATTTAGCTAAATTTGTTTTCTGGATGTTTGAACACAGCGTAGAATCTGGCGAATTTTTTCGATTTTTGAGGGCTCATATCTTCTTTATTAATTAATTTATGAAAAAACAAAAAACATAGAAACATGCTAATAAGTAGTGGCCATAGATTATTGTAATAAAAATTATTGCTCTACTGGCTTTATTCAGGGAGGAAACAGGGGATTACGTTTGTATAGAAAAGCTGCCCTTGTGTTTCCTCTTAAGGCCTTAGATCCCCCACGCTGGCCTAGTGCGGGTTGGTGGACGGCGAGGGCGACGCTGTGGCAACATCACCCCGCCGTTGGACGTTTCTCAAGCCGCCCGAAAGCCTCTAACAGGGTTTAACGAACATATTTTTACATTGCTGCTCCATTCCAGGGCCGCTACTCCCCAGAGAAGTACGAGCCGCTCGAGTCGATGCGGGTGCTGAGCCTCGCCTACAACGACATCCACTCGCTCCACCAGGTTTTAAATTTTTTTATACAATGTGCCTTTTTTGGCCACCTGACAAACGAAGCAGACGTTATGTAACCATTATGTATAACATCTTGGCAGTGTAATTTTTTTTATCATAAAAATATCTAAGAAAAATATAAAATATTGATTTTGGTATTTATTTTGGAACACTCTGTGACGCACTCGGACGTATCTGTGTAAGGTTCATTCATCCAGGATCCGGCCGAAGCAAAATAATACACAGCATGATTCAAAATATACATTTTTCTAAGACTATCGATTAATAATAAAACCAGCCAAGTGCGAGTCAGACTCGTTTCCGTACCAAAAAGGCCAAAAAAAAAACGGTTGTGTGGGAGCCCTTAAATATTTATTTTATTTTGTTTTTAGTATTAATTTGTTGTTATTGTGGCAACAGAAATACACAATTTGTGAAAATTTCAACTGTCTAGCAATCACGGCTCTTCAGATACAGCCTGGTGACAGAGCGACGGACAGACGGACAGACGGACAGACGGACAGACGGACAGACAGCGAAGTCTTAGTAATAGGGTCCCGTTTTCACCCTTTGGGTACGGAACCCTAAACAAATGAAAATAACTCTACCAAGGAGTTATACATAATGGTTACATAACGTAGGCTTCGTTTGTCAGGTGGTAAAAAATTCATGGTGTATAATAACCACATGAGTAGATAAACGGAACAGAGTTCAAGCTTTTTTTTTTTTATTCAATGGGCTTGCTCTTGACTACATACTTAACTCTACGGTTAAGAAGAAGCCTAAGATGGAGCGAGCTTACCCAGAGGCACTGGTTCTCCCACACACCAGCGGAACACAGAGGCGCTGTTTGTCGCTGGACTCCGGCAGGAGGGTGTTAGCATCCAGGCGGCCTCTTACGAAGCCTACCACCGCAGAGGGATCTTTAGCCGTCATCATTGGTTAGAAAACCAAAGATGCCGTTGCCCAGGGTGGACCACTAGGAGGTAGATCCCACCACCCCAGCTTCATACAACCGCTTGAATCGGTTGCACTACTACAAGCGCGCGGGGCATGTGTGCGTAACCACTGGCCGCAATCGCGCACGCGTGAGACTGGAAAAAACCGGTTTACGCGCGCGCAGCCAGTTGACAATATCATTGTCATAAGTTAACCTTCTTAAGAAGCTTAAACTCTGCTCCATCTATCATGTGATAATACTAGTTATTGGTTTAGATTATACGTTCATAAAATTCGGTCCATCATCATCATCATCATCATATCAGCCGAACGACGCCCACTGCTGGGCATAGGCCTCCCCTAAGGATCTCCACAACGATCGGTCCTGTGCTGTCCGCATCCAGCGGCTTCCCGCGACCTTGACCAGATCATCGGTCCACCTTGTAGGGGGACGGAACGTGCCCACGGAACGTCGTCCGGTACGCGGTCGCCATTCGAGAACCATTCGGCCCATGCTGGTTGTTAATTACAAACCCTAGCAATGTTTAAAAATTCGAAACTTTATGTTGCCTGACCCGAGATTCCGAGATTCCGAGATCTTTTACGAGGACGGGGCTTTTAATTACCCTGTTAATAGAAAATATTTTTTTTTATTATTTTTTATCTTATCAGGACCTCTTCGAGCATCTGCCCGAGCTGGCCGAACTGGACCTAAGCGGGAACCCCTTCCTAACCATAGACTATCCCACCCTAGTCGCCATATCAAGCCTGCCTATGCTTAAGGTAAGAATAACAATAATAACGAACAATTCAAAAATAAATTAGACGTGTTGAAGTAGGTGAAAATTGCGTTGAAAGATTCAATGGAAAGACTGAGACAGAGAAAATAAGGAACAAGATACAAAGTCTTATGGAAAATAGACACTGAAAAGTCCGAAATTAAATCAACGTACCTACCTGTTGCCATGGTCATGCCTGCCAACCAAAGGTAACTTGAATGAACCTATGTAGATAAAATTAGCTACAAAATAGACCTCACCCTTCCTTCGGCTCTCAAGCGTAAAAGACACACATCAGACAGAGGTATTTACGCATTTATAATATTAGTAAAAATGAATGTTCCTACCGTTGAATTTGAAATAAATATTAAATATTATTTCTTTCATTCTTATTTTAAGTATGAATGGACGAATAATATTATACTTCATTAAGACAAGTAGTAGATACATACCCGGGAATGCCAACAAAGCGTAATCTAAATAAGCACAACGCCATTTATCGCTGCAAAATTGAATTAAACATCGGCCTTAAACAAGCAAAATAATTTCAGTATATAAACTTGAAAAATTTTGTCTCAGGCGGGACTCGAACCCGCATCTCCTCGCATTTCGCGTTCGAGTCCCGCCATATACTCATATTATAAGTGCAATTAAGTTGCTAAAATATCAAATAAAGTAAACAAAATAATTATTTGAAAATCGAAAAAAATAACATTATAGTTCACTTTATACATAATAAGATACACATTCATATACAAAAATGATGAATGAATGAATGATTGACGTTAAAATTAATAGACACAGGAGCGATACTTAGGCGCGTAGGCGGAATACTTTGCGGAAATCCATAACTAAATATGGATTTTGTACAGTTACGGCCTAATAACCTATCTATGTTCAGTTTTGGCATATCGGAGATAGAAAACAACTTCTGTCTTTGTTTCTCTGGACGGCAAAATCAGAGATAGAAACTGTTTGCTATATCCGAAATGTCAAAACTGGCGATAGATAGATTATTGGGACTGACTGTTAATGACTAGCTTAGTCGTCGGAGCGCAGTGAAGGCGACAACGTCATCTCCTGGGGATGCTACGTGAAGTGGCGAAACGCGTCGAGGTTTTTCTTATCGGTGTTGGGTACTAATAATTGAATTAACTGTACTGCATGCATTTTTGGGGGAGGGCGGGCGGTTTTCCTGCATGAATTAGTGCTTGCTCAATCAGTGTTAGTGCGGGTAGTGTGGTGAAGGTACCTAGGACTGTGTTAACAAGCGGAAATCATTGGCAAAATAATTTTCAAAATCCATATTTGATTGACGTTGACTTTATGTCAGTGTCAACTTTATAACCAGGCCAAATTATTGTCGACATGCAATAGTATGGATATTTATGTCATGCTGTATCTATTCGATTGATATAGGTTGTACTAAATGTGCACCCTTATGCCAAATGGGTGCAGTTCTCATTATTGGAAACTTTTGTGGTGTAAATAGTGTTTTTTTATCTTACCATCTTAATTATCTGTTATTATGAACGCTATTATTTCTGCACATTTTTCACTGATGCTTCGCTCCTATTGCTCGCAGCGTGATGTTATATAACCTGAAGCCTTCCTCGATAAATGGACTATCAAACACAAAATATTTTTTTCAAATCGATCCAGTACTTTCGGAGATTAGCGCGTTCAAACAAACAAACAAACTCTTCAGCTTTATAATATTAGTATAGATTGATGTAAAACAATATGTTTCTCCACCAGGTTCTTCGAATGCGCTCCTGCCAACTGACAGAAATTCCTGACAAATTCCTCCACACTCCTCGCTACCTAGAGAGGCTGGACCTCAGCGATAACCTACTAGAGGCAGTACCTCAGGAGCTGGAAGAAACCAAGAACCTGCTGTACTTGAATTTGAACCAGAACCCGATTAAGGAGCTTGATGTCAATTCTGAGAAATATCCGTGAGTGTTTACTTCATAATCATCATCAAAAAATGAAGTCAATCATCATCTCTTGACGACCTCCGCGGCGGAGTGGCGTACACCCTGGTTTTCAAGGTGTCGCCTGCTCCGAGGTCCCGGGTTCGATTCCCGGATGGGTCAATGTAGAAATAAAGTTTTTAATTTCCTCGGGTCTGTGTGTTTGTGGTGCCTTCGTTGTTTCTGGTTTCCACGATACGAGTGCTTTAAATAGTTACTCAAATTGGGATCAGAACAATGTATGTGATGTTGTCCACATTTAAACATTTAAATATGACGTAATTCAATTCAATTTAATTCAATTTATTGCCATAAAACTGTGTACAAGTTTTACAGGTTACATTGCAGATAAAAAGGTTACAACAGTATACCCATAACGGGCATGTCAAATGACAAGTAAGTAAAGCATGCCCTATGTAAAGTTCCCCACATTTATTTTACAGGGGCTTTCCTCGTCTCCGGAAGCTTAAAGAGCTTCATTTGTGCAATATGCACACATTAAAGCGTATTGGCCCGGAAGCTCTGTCGGGTTTGGAGAACCTGGAAAAGCTCCACATGAGCTTCAACCCTCAGCTTTCGGACCTGAGCCCCAGAGCTTTAGCTAGACCGGATGAGATCGGGGAGACTTACAATTGGCCGTTGATTAAGGAGGTGCGTATTATCCCCCTTATTCATAAAAACGCAAACAGTGTAATAAACCTATTTTAGCTTTTTATTTTTTATAAATAATGGGCTTGATCTTGACTACATACTTAATTATACGGTTAAGAAGAAGCCTAAGATGGAGCGAGCTTACCCAGAGGCACTGGTTCTCCCACACACCAGCGGAACACAGAACTGTTTGTCGCTGGACTCCGGCAGGAGGGTGGTAGCATCCAGGCGGCCTCTTACGAAGCCTACTGCCGCAGAGGGATCTGTTAGCCGTCATCATTGGTTAGAAAACCAAATATATCAATAACATACATAAAATAGGCCTACACGGAGATATAACATTATACGCTGACGACACCTGTCTATTCTACTTTGGTTCAAATATACAAGACATTGTTAAGAAAGCTCAGAAGGATTTAAACAATTTATTTACTTGGTTTCAATATAATCTGTTGACGATAAACACATCTAAAACCAGCTATGTAATTTTTAAAGCCAAAAATAAAACGGTACCATCATTTCCACCTTTAAAGATCAATAATATACGAGTATCCTTGCAAGAAAAACGTTGTGAAAAGTATTTGGGCCTCAGAATGGACAATCGCTTGACATGGAATTCATAAATCGAACACCTTCGAACTAAATTATTATCACTCATGGGATCACTAAAGCATATTGTTCGGTGTGTTCCCAGACAGATACGCTATACAATATATAACTGTCTTGTAAAACCACATCTTCTTTATTTAATCGAGGTCTGGGGTAGTGGATTTAAAACAAAACTTGCCGAGTTACAAGTAGCACAAAATAAAATTATAAAAACTCTCTTTCATTATAGTTACCGTACATCAACTAACAGAATATATACAGAAACTGGAATAATGAATTTAAAACAATTATATATTTACAACACTTGCATTCTTGTTCGAAAAATATTAACAAGCTCTCTCCATACTAACCTGACACTCACCAAACACAAACAGGTATGCAAGCGAAGTACGCGACGAGCTAGTTTCTTAGTTACACCGAGGGTAAGAACTAACTTTGGTAAAAAAAAAGTTGTGCGTGTACTAGTGTACACACGTAAGAAGTGAAACTTCTTTATGGCCTTATTTTTAGAAAAATGATCTACATGCAACTTTCCAGAAATTGGTTAAATTAGTTAAATTGGTTAAATTGGTTAAATTGGTTAAATTGGTTAAATTGGTTACATTGGTTAAATTGGTTAAATTGGTTAAATTGGTTAAATTAGTTAAGTTGGTTAAGTTGGTTAAGTTAGTTAAGTTGGTTAAGTTGGTTAAGTTGGTTAAATTGGTTAAATTGGTTAAATTGGTTAAATTGGTTAAGTTGGTTAAGTTGGTTAAGTTGGTTAAGTTGGTTAAGTTGGTTAAATTGGTTAAATTGGTTAAATTGGTTAAATTGGTTAAATTGGTTAAATTGGTTAAATATTATTTCACTTTACCTTTTTGCTATCGTCTGAACCAACCGTGGTAGGGGCAAGAAAAAGATGGCGCGTAACCGAAAAATGTGACGAAAATTTGACGCAACTTTCCAGAAATTGGTTAAATTAGTTAAATTGGTTAAATTGGTTAAATTGGTTAAATTGGTTAAATATTATTTCACTTTACCTTTTTGCTATCGTCTGAACCAACCGTGGTAGGGGCAAGAAAAAGATGGCGCGTAACCGAAAAATGTGACGAAAATTTGACGCAAAACGTGACGGTAAATTTTTTCCAACGCCGATAAAGAAGTTTCACTTCAAAAATAATAGAAAACAGCACACTCAGGCACGGTAGAAAGAGTGGGAGATACTAGTTCCTCTCCCTTCCCCTCGATCTTACGCTTTTTCGATCAGCATCACGTGACCCTGACGCGAGTTTGGAAGTTTTTACCCATCCAACAAAAAGTGCTCAGCGCCGCTAAAGAAGTTTTCACTTCAAAAATGTTCACGTATGAAGGAGCACTACTTTACAATAAACTACCGTCAGATATAAAAAGTGAAAGTTCGTATAACGTATACAAATCAAAACTGGCTAAATTTATTGTCGAAAAGTATTTTTAATCTACAATGTGTTGTATGAATAGTTGTTATTTTATTTGTTTGGAATCTGTGTGCTCAGACGATACTAATATATATGTCGTAAACGCTGTTCTCATGTAAGTGACTAATTGTCTTTATTTTGAGAATAAATGCCTTTAAACCTAAACCTAATATGCCATTGCCTAGGGTGGACCACCAGGAGGTAGATCCCACCAACCCAAATACTAAATAATAACTAATACACTGTTTTGTCACTTTTTTTCAAATGATGAGAGCGCTAATAAAATCGAGACAAAAGAGTGTAAAAGCTAAAATAGGTTTATTAGACTGTTCGGGTTATTATGAATAAGGGGGTATGTGTATAAATAAATGAATTGTGACCAACTTATTTATAGGATAGATATTAAAATTTTTCATTGCATTTAACTTTACTTAAGCTTAACACGATATTCATTGCGTAACTGGTAAACTACCTCTTACTTCTATGACCTTTTGCTAAATTAGGAATAGATAACACTTGCCTGTTATTATTTTTTAAATTTTTAAATATAATATTATCGGTTTTACTTTTGTCAATTTTAAACCTTTAGGGTGGATCAAAGCGAGACTTTAAAATCGCAACTTTCTTTTAAACATAAAAGATGACTAAATAATCTTATCACTTCATTCCAATGCATTTTCATTAATTTCATTAATTTCTTTTAATCTTCTTTCTATTCTTATAATTTCATTTTTTTTATCATATGTCATCATTTATTTTCGTTTACATTTGGCTTTTCCGTAACAGTATCTGCTCCTTTCACATTTGTACTTCCACAACAATCTCCCTGAGATAGATCGCATGCTGATCTCCCGCTGGGACCTGATTTTGGTAGTGGACATTTGAGACTATTTATTGAAATGAAATGTACTGAATAGTTCGTATGCCTAGCCTAACAACTTACTTTGCATTTCATTCCATTTCCATTCATTGTTTTTAATTTCTTTTTATTTTAGTAAATTAATTTTATTTTTTGCATTTCATTAATCTTTTTTAATTTTTTTTTACTGCCATGACCGGGCAAGAATATAACTATACTACACTATCATTATAAATGTAAGATATTTATTATGTAACTTCCACATTCTGGCGACACAAAGTTCTTCTAATAGTATCATAAAGACTTCTCAAGTTAGCGATATTTTTTATTATTATTTTTCTTACTTTATATTTAATTCAACGTATTATCTCTAAGATTGTTATGTTTACCAGTCTATAAGGGAGGAGGCGAGTCTTTCCCAATACAGGTGTCTTTGAATATCCGCTGGGAGGACTCGGCAAAGCATTGTAAACTAACTAATTTTTATTATTTATTTATAAATTTAATAACCAATCGATGTAATTTGATTAGTTGATACTTAAGAAATCTAGTTTATTATTGTGAATTGTACCTCATATCTAATAATTGGTATTGTTTGTAATTTTCAGTATTTATGATTTAATGAACTTAATTATTGTTATTTTAGGGTAGTATTATGGACATGTTAATGTTTTTTTATCTAACGCTTGAAATTTTTAAATAATTGCATTTTATTTTTTAATTATAGTAACAAATATGATTAAATTTGCTTGCATGTTGTGAAACATGGACATTTGCATGTCCAAAGCTTTGAGTAGGTCCGAAGAGACTGAATGTGAGATACCATAATGCACAAAACCATCTTATTTCACCGCTTTTAACACAAATAAATAAATATTCTATTCTAATATTCTATTCTTCTCCACAGCTGTACCTGCAATCCAACAACCTCCCAGAGATAGACCGTATGCTGATCTCCCGCTGGGACCTGGTGCAGGTGGTGGACGTCTCCGACAACCCCTTCATGTGCGACTGCACCACGCAGTGGATGGTGGATATGCTCGTGCCTATGGTAGACAAGATCAAAGCCAACACTTCTTCTCAGATGGTGTTAGTATGAGTTCAAATTCTCATTGATAGTTCAAATTCTCATTACTGTGGTATGCAATTCAAATTCTTATTGCTGTGGTACAAGGTGCATTTTCAACCACCTGTAAAACGAATCCCACGTTATGTGACCATTATGTATGACATCTTGGCAGTGCTATTCTAATATTTTTTTACATTTTCTTTTTATTATAATATCAAATATTGGTTCAGCTATTTATTTTGAAACATGCTGTGACGCGCACAGATGTAGCTATGTAAGGTCCATTCAACCGAGACCCCGCCGCAGCAGAATACTAAGTCTGTGCGCGTCACAGCGTGTTAAAAAATTAGAAGTCGGAACCAAATTTAATATTTTTCAAAAAATATTTTTAATCAAAAAATAAATAACACTGCCATGATGTTATATATAATGTCTAATAATGTGGGCTCCGTTTTTCAGGTGGTTTAAAAAGCACGGTGTATAACTTGAATTCAATTATGGAAGCCTTTGCACTGCAGTGGGATGATTATAGACAGTTACTTACTTAATTTTATTTATTTGTGATTCATTGTGATTGTCGTCTGCCTTCCAGATGTAGCGAGCCTATCGAGATGAGAGGCTACACGATGCAGCACCTTCACAACATACATCGGCACATGCGCTGTGTTGACAAATACGGGAACCGCCCCGAGAAAGACGGCGCCATCTTGTTGGGGACTTTGATTGGTAATTTGGCTTTTAAAAACTATTAGCTAGAAATCATCATTGACGAACTCCGTGGCGGAGTGGCGAACACACCGGTTTTGAATGTGTCGCCTCCGAGGTTTCGGGTTCGATTCCCGGAAAAAGGGTTTTTCTACATTTTCCCGGGTCTGGGTGTTTGTGGTGCCTTCGTTGTTTCTGATTTCCAGAATGTGTTTTAAATAGTTACTAACGGTGGGATCAGAACAATGCATGTGATGTTGTCCACACTTTTTTTTTATCATAACCAGTCATTGAATCTAATAAAGAATTAATGTCCAGTACATCTAGTAATTAAGTTTAACTTTTTTAAACACAAGTGCTTAACACTTTCTGGGACATAACGCCTGTTGAAGGGATAACAATAAAGTTTATACGAGTATTGTTTCTAGCATAGCGTCTTGGTACGTGTCAAGACTGTTTTAGGAGAGAACTGTTTTCCTTAGACTAAAATTAAATACTTTTGTAAACTTAAAAATGTAATATTTCTTTTGTAGAAAGAACAAGTAACCTGTCATAAATATGTGCGCGTGCGCGCATGTGTGTTTTTGATAATAAAGTACGAGTATTATAAATAATACACACGCAATCCATATTTTGCAATAAACTCGTAACTTATTATGAATTAAAAAAAATATTTTGTTAATAATTCTCACTCATACAAAGCAAGCTGACCTACTCTAAAAAAATAATACAACAATAATTCTAAAGTCATATTTAAAATATCGCTTTGCTTCATATTTTTTCAGGAGTACTTCTAGCAGTACCAGTGATGCTCTCCCTCATGTTACTCTGGAGACGAGGATACTTCTCTTGCATCGGGCTAAGAGGGCCCACGAGTGATTCCAGGGCTTTCTACAAAAGGGCGCCACACGATGACAGTTTTATGACATAGAATAAAAAAAACACAGTCAGATGACATAATTTAAGAATAATTTGTAACGCCATTAAAATAAGGTTCAGTTTATGTAAACTTACAATAGTCTATGACCGTATATGTAGATATCAATCGTATGATAAAATAATTTTAATGGAAAGATGCGGTTTATTGATGATTATCTAAATGATAAAATGTATTACATTAAAGTTGCAAGCTCGGGTGATATAATTTCTTGCAAACATAAGTACTTGTCTAAAAAGTGGTGGTGACAGACTATTTGTCTTATTGTGGCTTAGATTCTGCTCCATGCTGCTAGCCTATGGTCTCATATCAGACATAATATGCAGAATAAATTATAATAATATTTTAAGAGATGCCAAATTGGGCCATACAGAGCCATCTAGTCCCAAATTAAGCTACTATTAAGTAGCTGGGTACTAGGTATAGTACAAACTTTATTTTTTGTTAATATATCACTTAACACATTGAGCGCCATGGGGGTCACCGGTGACCTCCAAACAATAAAATTTTAATTGTGTCTAGTACTTAGGCAGTTAAAGGCTTAAAAACACCGAGACATAAATAATTAACAGTTTTATGCTGCTTTTGCACATACATTTCATTCGGCCATAACGACAAGTATTGATTAAAGTTCTGTTCATCAAACAAAATTTGGCTGAAATTGTATCTATTGTATGATGTATTGTTTTTTGTGGAAATTAACAGTATTTTATTAATTTGTTATTAATGGTTGTGTGTTGTAGTCACAGAACATGGGAAAAGGTTAGAAAGGCCGTCATGCGTCATTTTTATGAGCATCGGTGTCACCGCTTGCACTACACATAAATGAGTTCAAAATAACCAGCCAAGTGCGAGTCGGACTCGCGCACGAAGGGTTCCGTACCAAAAAGGCCAAAAAAACGGGTTTGTTGTATGGGATCCTTAAATATTTACTTTATATTGTTGTTAGTATTTGTTGTTATTGCGGCAACAGAAATACTTAATATGTGAAAATTTCAACCGTCTAGCTATCGCGGCTCTTGAGATACAGCCTGGTGACAGAGCGACGGACAGACGGACAGACGGACAGACAGCGAAGTCTTAGTAATAGGGTCCCGTTTTTACCCTCTGGGTACGAAACCCTAAAAACCAATCACAGCGCTCATTTACAAGCATTTGCTCATAACCTCTGTGGCGCGCGTGCCCCGCCCACATCGCCTTTCTAACCTTTATCCATGTTCTGTGGTTGTAGTCCCACCTAGTTTTGTATCATAGATTTATTTTTAACTATATGGAAGTATTTGAGAAAATGTATTCACAATAAAAGTTTTTAAATTTACATTTTGTTATTTATTCAGCCGACCAACGAGGTTACGAGTACACTAACAATTTAGGTTGTATAGGTAGAAAGGGATGAAGGTTGTATGAAAGTATCTTATGCATTTTTAAAGCTAGAAGCTAGAAATTTATTTTTTAGGCTGTTTATTAGATAACTATAAATATGAAATTCACAGTTTGATAAAATTTTACGGCTAAGGGGATAAAATAAAAATAGGTGATGAAAGTTTGTTTGAAGCTAGAACAATAAAACTTTTTTCTTTGGCTTTTGATTAAATATTAAAAATTACATTTAAAGTTTTAACAAATTTTACCCTTAAAGAGTAAAATAACAATGAGAATAAGGGACGAAAATTTGTATAGAAATTTGTAAAGTTTATGAGAATGTTTTTTGTAAAATAATTAGGCTTAATGATTGACAAAGTCATTATTCCAAGTGGACGACTTCGCAGGCACTATTGTATAGTATAAATGCAATCTCTATTTGAAATATTTCGGACAACTAATGTTGTAGAAGGCTGGCACTGTCCAATGGATGCCAAAATACCAAAAAAAAAATCCCTTTTTTATTTCTACAGTTATTAAAAAAGGAATCGAAAATTTGTTGAACGAATTCAATGAACGCTAATCAAGCGAATCCATTCGACGTCAAAAAAAAAACATTTACAGCGCTCACTTACAAGCGTTTGCTTATAGCCGCTGTGGCGCGTCTGCCCCGCCCACACGCCTTTCTAACCTATTTCCATGTTCAGTGTTGTGGGTTCAAGTCACACCTAAAACAGTTGAAAAATGTTGAGGACTTGTATTTTTAATTTTAAATATTTTTAGTTATTCAGTTGTTTAAAAAACAATCTAAAAATCATTTGCTGTCGTTAAATGCAAACAGACTTTATTAGATAATTTCCTTTGAGGTTATACAAGTTTTATGCCGGTCATGTACCAAATATCATAAAAAATCAGTAGGTAGTTCATTAAAAACATTTCTCTTTCTGTAAATAGGCCCCAGGAGGCGATTTTACATGAACCAATATTTTATCCTAGCACTGCTTCGGGACAAGTGTGCCCTAGTGCCAAGAAGCAGCGCGAGAAACTCGGTATGCCTCTTTTTAAATAATTATGTTTCTCTCATCTCAGATCTCGAGACCCAAACATATTCGCACTTCAGCTTCACGTTCTTTCTCAATCCCATTGTGAGGATGTGCCGTTCATACAACGAGACGCCATGGCTCGCAGCGCAGTGGTAGAGACATTGATCATTTTAACGGCAGTTTTTCCAAGAGAGTTGTAAGCGAAATTAAAAAAAAAGTGTTTTCGACTCTGTTCTTAAACGACAAGTGTTCTCTAAAATAAGTACATCAAATCAAAAAAGTTTATTTGCAAAATTTAGTGGATATTAATATTATAGTGAAGCATTATCTATCTTCAATAATGCTTGCGCCGCCTGTGTCATCTCTACTTAGCACCAAGGACTGGTCTGTACTTGCTTAATGCTTTTAGCATGAAATCCGCTTTTGTGACATTTTTTTACTTATTCAATAAAGTGTACTTAAATAAAAAAAATATATACAAAGTGTGCCTTTTGATATCCCGTAACTCTAAGGTTATGTTCTATAGGTAAAAATAATATAAAACGCCCTAAAACATGAGGTTCAAAAGTCAATAGTTTCGAATATAATCAATTTTAGTTAAATTTGTTAAAAAAAAATAACCAGTATGGCGAATCCTTAGTTTTGCGAGACGTTGGCAAACTAACACTAAAGTGTAGTAGTAAAGTAGCGGGAGAGCGTAACTTGTAAAAAACATTGACGTGTGTGGGTGTTTGATTGATAAGTAGGTACGAGTAAATCGTTTTCATTCAAAAGTTCATTCATAACCTTAAGGGTGTTTTACATAAACAGCCGTGACTTTTTAGAATTATTTTGTATAAAATAATTAAACAAAAAAAAATAATTGAAAAATAATTCATATGCAATTTGATTCTTTACTATGGTCTGTTTAGTACCCTAGAGTTATGGGATATCAAAAGGAACACGTTGTATATTAATCATGCTGTGTACGCTGATTTTGGATTTATGTCTTGCTACATAATAATATTTTTGATTAATTAGCTCAGTAAATGACATTGACCTGTTCGTGTACCTACCAGTTTTAAATAAATAGGAGGCCATTACGGGCTAGGATGCAGGACCGGTACCCACGTGGTTGAACAATCGGACGTCCTTCGAAAAATCAACCTTAACCTAAATAATTAATTCTCCACTCATCTATGTAAAAATAAATTATAAAAGTTTTAACCAATAACATTTATTATGACTCAACAAGGACTCAAATCGGATAAAACTGGCAGTTGGTGATCGATATATCTTACTTAATCTAGCGGAGAGATATAGATAAGCGAAATTGTATTTTATAAACATTAAATAAATCTATCTTTGGTGTTTAGGTATTCCATGCAGCCCGATTTGAGTTTACTCGTTGATAAAATATTCGATTGAACATAGAGTAGGAATGTAGAATTACCACTCCTCTTTGATTTCTAGATAAGAATTTAGGTTAGGTTATAAACTTATTTGAACTTTCATGGTCACTATCACTAGAGTTACTTGATTCGAGGTTTATATCGTGTACCTTGTTTTTTATGAGTTTCCGATATTCAGTTTTTCTGTGATCATGGCGTTTGCAACAGTGCCGAAATACCTATCGGAAACTCATAAAAAACAAAGTACAGGCAACGGCAGGTCAACCCACCCAAAAAGTTAAGATAAAGATAAAGATATATTTATTTACAGAATAAATGTCATTGAATTGATTTTCAACTTTAAGTCCAACAAGTAAAGATCAATATCAATTGAGAAAATTTAATGTTCTAAACCCCGAATTGAGTAACTCCAAGATTAGTTGGTTAGATTTATTATAATTTGTAAGTCATATCTTATTACTGAGAGCAAACTCCTCAAGACAACAAGCTATTAAAGTTATCTAAACTGTTAGTTTATACGATGATTAAATATTTACGATTTATTAAAGATTTAATTTAATTTACGTTAACCTAGTTACTGTAGTGATGTAGTGGTCTATTTACCACTCAAGGATAGCGAGTTAAACAAAAAAAATAACAGCAAAAGTGGCAGCCTATAATCATCTTACTGCAAGGCAAAGGCCTCCATCGTTGAATTAATTTCCATACCATACCAGTTACCATATTAGCAATAATAGGTACAGATTTGATTATGTACCAATTAAATGTAATTGGTGATTATCCAATGCCAAATAAGGGTTGGTGAAAGCTATGTTAGATTATTCTAAACTTTTGTTCCCCGACCTGGGTCTCTAGTGCAAGACCCCGAGTTGTTGGCTTGGATAATTTTATTCAGTATCCATAAATGCTTACTTTATGAATTATCTATGTTTTTCGCCGAACTAAAGTTATTTTTAATATTTTTTTACAAATCTGCTAACCAAGTGTAGGCAAAAATATGTTAAGAACAAATGTGCAAAGTGACTTATCTGCGCAATGTGTGTTCTTTGCTTAACACCCTTCGATGTTATCAAAATATTATGCTATCTAACTTCACGTATTCTTATGGACACCATAGCCGTGTCAGTATAATAAAATGTGTTTCCGTGTGTTTGTTATTATGGTTATTGGATTTAGTGTTTCCTTCTGTCAAATTGAACGTAAGTAAAATATTTTTATTAATTAAATGTTATTTAATATACACAAGAACAAGAAACCTAAAACTAAAAAACCTTAAAAAATACTCGTATATATTATATAATAACTAAAATATATTATTAAAAGGAGTCCCTTTAGGCAAGGATCCGAAGATACTTTTTATTAATATAATATTATGTGATGTGTAATTTAAATGCATGCCTTAGAAACTTAAGGGTACTATGGTTAAAAAACAATAATTAACCATACCCGTGTCATTCTTGACTTGATTAAAATATAGTAGCACCTCCTCTTTGCGTAGCGTGAGTCTCGACAGAGAGCACATTACAGAATACATATAGCAAAGCGTCTGGCAATTTATAACAAGAGTCTCGTTTTGGGGAGGGCTGTGTGAGCTATGGACTAATGTGGGCTAGGATGACTATGAACCCTTAGGAGAGGTAGAGGATTTTATACTGATGAAAAAAGAAGGTTCTCAATTCGAAACGTATGATTTTCTAAAAGTATTGTGGAAACGGGCATCAACGTCTTAACTCGACAATTGGCGAAACCGTCTACCAATTGTGGCGAATACTAGAGCTAAGTGGTGCCCCCCAATTGATTTAATTTTATTACTTCTAAACAAAATCAATTCTCAAAAAACTGGAACAGTATTATTTTAGCAAATGCCCTATGGAAAGCTCATTTGATGAATACCTTTCTTCTGTCACAGATTGGCATCATCACTTCTGCTGTTAGGCTTCCTCTAAGGCATAGGGGTTTTTGCAAACGGGTTAGCGATCACAATTTAGCCAATGGTAGAGGGTAAACGATGCCTTCCGACTTCTTCTAGCAGTAAAAAAGGGTTTAATCTAAATGATTCATGTTATATACCATCTGAGAATCATCATGCATTGCGTGGCTTACTTAACGATATTTATCGGTAATTTATAGTAATATTATAAAGCTGAAGAGTTTGTATGTTTGTTTGAACGCGCTAATCTCAGGAAGTACTGGTTCGAATTGAAAAAAATATTTTTGTGTTGGATAGTCCATTTATCGAGGATCGCTTCAGGCTTTATAACATCACGCTGCGGCCATAGGAGCGAAGCATCAGTGAAAAACGTTGCAAAAATAATCGCGATCATAGTCACAGAAATTGACGCGGACGAAGTCGCGGGCAACAGCAACAGCAGTACTTTTGTATTGTATCTCAAATTATATTTATAACATAATTTTTGTAAAATTTTCAGTGATACCATTAGAACCGACCACAACAGACGCACCTCCAGTCGTATGCTCGGTGTGCGCGTGCGTCGATCGAATGGCCGACTGTTCCAATCGAGGGTTGAAGGAATCCTTCAGCCAGGCGGAGTGGGAAGGTAGGTACATTATTATTTAACATTTGATCATCTTGCTTTTAGCATAAGATATTGGCATACTACTACCTATTTGGTAACCCTGGTAAGAGCTATCTTTGAGGTAAAAAAAATTGGCACGGATAAAACTATAACCTGGAATGTTGAAAACAAAACGGTTCTCGTGGTATAACTAGTATCAAATACATATTTCGCGAAACACCGCTGGGAAATACATAAGTAATTATCTTTATAGTCTCACTGAGTATTTCATTGCAAGTAATAAAGCATTGGTACGGTACTGTCAGGAACCAACGACCACCTAACTCACATCTCTCTTATTAAATCAACATGAATGCGTACTTACGAGTAGATCTTAAGTTGATAATTCATTCCGTTTTAAATCTTAAGTTGCTCATTGTCCATTCCAATTACAGGTCTAAAATCCACAAATATCACTGAAGTTAACTTGAGTGGCAACTTCATTGAATTCCTGCATCAAATACCATTGGAACTTCAAATAGAAGTGTTCAATATATCAAATAGCAGGGTCGAGAAAGTCGACAACCGGTGTTTCAGCCTATTACCGAATCTCACTACATTAGATTTAAGCAACAACAACATTATTGCGTTTGACAATTCAGTTTTTCAGGTGAGTACCTAACACTGAAAGTCGTCAACAAAGCGTCCAAATGTCCGCAATGAATATAATTTGACAATTAAGTATTCAGAGAACAACTAATGTAATGTGCTACTAGCATAAGCATTCAGTCATTTGCCCTCGGACACAAAGGCTTTACAGTTACCAAATTTTAAATGAAAGCTGAAAATGTGGTTACTTGGCAATGTATTTTACAGTCTAGGTGAATAATATGCATGTAAAACCTAAGCAAAATTGTAAGCGTTATCTACTTATTATTATTTATGTGAAACTTAAAAACTAATGTAAAATATTGCATGCCCGTTGTGGGTACACTGTTACCTCTAAAGGTAGACTTCGGAGCAATGCGGCTTGCGGCTTGCGTCATGCGACATGCGTCACTTGCGGCCCACGCGGCGACCAACGCATGCGGCCGCGACGCTTCGCTCGGAAAGGGTTTCATACACTCCTTTAATTCAAAGTACAGCCGCATGGCCGCGTGGGCCGCAAGTGACGCATGTCGCACGACGCAAGCCGCAAGCCGCATTGCTCCGAAGTCTACCTTTACCTGTATTTCTAACTGCACATTGTACACAGTTTGAGAAATAAATTCAATTCTACTCTATTCTATTTTATTCACGTTACCACTGTGTTAACATGAATAGAATAACCCCATTTGGTAACTTAAATTTAAGGATGGCGGCCTTTGCCGTGATTACCACAGCAATGATAGGTCAGGATAGGTAAGGTTGGTAATTACAACATACCCAAGCTATCTGACAAAATTTGAAACCTTTGTCACTCGATCAGGGAATCAAACCCAGGTCCCAGAGATGACCCGTTATTCAAACCACTAGACCGATGGGACTTGGTTTCTTGTTGGAATTCTATAATATGTGCTTTTAAAAATGTATCTAAATAAGATTAGTATAGCATTTCTGTCAGTTGCCTTTACTTTTTAAATCCAATTTCAGGGTCTTGTCATGGCCAGGCAGTTCAGAATTAGGAGTTTTGTTAAACTGAAGTACCTTAATCTTGCAAATAACGAGTTTCACACTTTACCAAAAGACGCCTTTATGTATATGCAAGAGTTGACCTTTCTGGACCTCAGTGGAAACCCTTTGGGAGTCATAGACCAGGTCTTGATGGGAGCGTTGATCGATCTACCGCTACTAAAGGTATGCTAATTCATAAATATCCTTACAAATGCGAAAAAGTTAAAAGTATCAGGGCTGGTTCTAAGCAGACCCCACGCGCTGTTTGTAACGGTATTTTTTGAAATGACAAGTTACGATCGCGCGTTTTCGGCTAATCTCAGTACGACGCGAGGCCTAGGCTTTCGGCGTGTGGAGATGTTCGTCGCTCTTCTGCTAAGGTAAACTGGAAAGACTTTGTTCCATGCGGGAATCGAATTCAAGTTTAAATATTGATAATACTGGCTTACAGCGATAAAAACATACAAGACTTGTAAAATTAACACAGGACGTAATGTCTCGATAGCTTAAATTGACAAAACACCGTGCCCGGCATGCATGGGGATGCGGGTTCGATTTCCACTGGGGACAACATTTTGCAAGTTTAAACAAGTACTGATATTTTAATTGCAATTGAATTGCTAAAATATCATATAAGGTATGCGAAAGAAAGTCTAACTAGAGTGTATGCTTTAAAAGCTCCTGTACTACGGATCACATACTACGACCACATGAATGAATATTTACTCATGTGCTACGACGGCCTACGACGTAGCAACTTGCCATTTCTACCCCCCGTATTTATAAGCAAGTAAAAGAAATTACTTGAATGCAAGTAATTACTTGAGAGAAAATTTCTATGCCTTAATCATGAAATTACTAGAAGTTATAACTACCAAAAGTTAGCATTTTCAGCCAAATAATGTGACTATTAATGGTGACCAATTTCTTTCACTTAAGCACTAGGTATGAACACTTTAAGTTATGACTTTCTTAAGCAATAAGTAAGTACTTCTATATAAATACGGGGGTAAGACTAAACTTTTATACTGTTTTGTCAACCATGATTAATTGAATGACGACCAGCTGGTTAAGTGGTAGTAAACGCTGCTTCTGGGCCCCGAACCTGCTAATTTACAAATGGCTCAATAGAATCGCAATGGCATCGCAATCGTATATTTTGACTTTACTACCATATTGAATGTGTCAAAATATACAATTGCGATTCTATTGAGCCATTTGTAAATTAGCGGAATTGGGCGCCTGAGCTATGGGTCGCGGGTCGTCGAGCCCCGCGTACTTCGTAACGTAACGTAATACATTCGTGTCCGTGAAACCATGGAAATGCACTTACAAAATTTCAAACCAATCGATCAAGTCGTTTAGTAGTTGACATACCGACAGCAGCGCCACCTACCGGGTCCCACGGTAAAAAGTAGCCTATGTTCATCAGGGATAATGTCGGCACTAATTGTAAAAGTTTTTTTTTAAATCGGTCCAATAGATTCGGAGCCTATTCAATACAAACAAACAATTAAAATCTTTCCTCGTTATAATTTTAGTATATACAGCTTAGGATTCCATCGCAGACAAACGACGTAATACGAAATTTTGATATATTAAGAAGATTTTTACTGATTTTACCTCCACAGGAGCTGAAACTCAGTGGCTGTGAGCTGGAGACCCTGCCGATTGGTCTTCTGCGGAGGCAAAGAAGGCTACGAAGCCTGGATTTAAGCAACAATAAGTTTAAAACGGTCCCAGACGCGTTATCAGAAGCGGTCAATTTGGTGTATTTGAACTTTAACCGAAACTTCATTACGAGTCTTAGTGAGACGACGTAGGTATAAGTCTTATCATCAAAATCATCACCAATCATCATCCAAACGATATCCACTGCAGGATATAAAAGTGACAGCCTTTAATGATCCCACTGCAGGGCAAAGGCCTCCATGTTTGAATTCAAGTTACCACAGCAATAATGGGTACAGGCATAATCGCCACGTCTGCTTGGTTCGTGATCACAAACTCGAGCAATGTTCAAAAATTCGGAACTCTTGTTGCCCGACCTGGGGATCGAATTCAGGGCCCCGAGACCTTCCCCCGGATATTCCAAAAAACCTATTTTTTTTCAAAGAAAAAACAAAACTTACATTGCGTAAAGTAAACTTTTAAACTTTCGCGTTGCATTATACTTATAATTGCGGGTCTGAACGCGACGTAGGTGTGGTATGTAGTAGTATGACACTACTTACATTCCTCGACGTTTCGGCCGTGATGCTACGGTCGTGGATACTGTGAGTATTGTGTGTCGCACTGAACCTACTGACTCCAGTTCAAGTGTACAACAAATATCGAAGAGTTTGAGGGCAGCAGAAGACCCGGCCGCCCCATGAAGACGGAGACACCGCGCACCAGTCCCCTCGTGACCACGGCCGTCCATCACGGCCGAAACGTCGAGGAATGTAAGTAGTGTCTTACTACTACATACCACACCTACGTCGCGTTCAGACCCGCAATTATAAGTTTTAGTTATTACGTAAAGTATTTATAAAAACAATTATATTTTCCTTTAAAAACGCTGAACAGTGTCATGGCGTCTTGAATGACGGCACAGTATGTAAAACTGTTTACGTATAAAGTGATTGTAAGTGTTCTCTAAAAATGAAATATTTTTAAAAAATACGTCTTTATGCCCAGTTGTGAACCGATGAACTCTTAATAAAAAAGGGTCTTGGAAATATGAAAACTGGTCAGTTTTGTCGTTAGAATCATCATCGACATAATCTTCTTCAGCTCAAATAACTACTCTGCTAGACAAAGACCATCTGGTCACCTTTTCTTTTAAGTATCCATTCAAACTAGAGAGCCTCAGTGGTGGAGCTGTCTTCAGTGGTAGAATGGCGTACACCCTGGTTTTAAGGTGTCGCTTGCACCAGCGACCAGGTCCAGGGTTCGATTCCCAGAACTGTCAATGTAAAAAAAATTTTTTTTTAGGTCTGTGTGTATGTCGTACGCATTTTTTTCTGATTGCCACGAAACAAGTAAGTAGGTACCTACTTTAAATAGTCACTTACTTGGGGATCAGAACAGTATGTTAGGTAATGTTGTCAACATAATAAAAAAAAAAAAAAAAATCTACGATCATAAAGCTAGTTAACAAATTCATATGTTACTGCCTTATTTTTCAGTGCAATTTCTAGCCTGACCAAGCTGAAAGAGCTCCACATATGCCGTAACACGAAGCTAGAGTCTATAGGACCTGGAGCCCTGGGCGGTCTAGAGAGCCTGGTCACCCTGTGGATATGTAACAATCCTCGGTTGAGAGAAATCGATGACGATTTTTTGACTTGGAAAGATGACAATTTTGTGGAACGGCGGCCATTACTGAAAGAGGTGAGAGGTCACATAAATTGAAATTGGTTTAACTGGAATATAGGAAGATGAAAACTATTCCACGGAAATTTCCCCGGGATAAAAGGTAGACTTTGTGCTACCATTTACAATCTATCTCTGCGTCACATTTAATTTAGATCCGTTCAGCCGTTCTGATTAACATATTAAGTAACCAACATTCTCATTCATCATATTAGTATGATAAGTAAGATTTTAAGAACTTCGTGGCAACGCACCAGTTTTTAAGGTGTCGGGGTGCTTGATTTCTGGATGGGTCAATGTAGAAATACTTTACTTTAATAACTCTATGAGTTATTGACCGCCGCGATGACGCCACGTGCTGGCGCGCGGTACCGAATATACCAAGCGCGAGTTCGCCGCGAGCCGTCGCGTGCTCGCTCCGCCGAGGAATCGCTGGTTAAAATCGCTCGTGTGGAAGGGCTCTTAAACTAAAGTAGCTACTGCCCTTCCAAATTTCAAGATTGTAGCACATACGGGTAAATTATGTTCTACTTTCATATACACTGCAACGACATATGAAAGTAGAACATTTGCATATAGCCCGATCGAGGAGGTTTAAGGAACACCTCCTCAATCTGGCTATGTTGCAAAATCTAAAAGAAAACTCTCTACATTTCATCTCAGTACGTCAACCGGTTTTTGTGATCTTTCCCTTTACTATAAAGGCTATTCTTTTTCTCTGCAGTTGTATCTTCACAATAACAACCTCACCGAAATCGACTCGGACTTCCTCTTCAGATGGGACCAGCTTCAGCTGACTGACTTCAGCGACAACCCATACACATGCGACTGCAACACTCAGTGGATGGTAGACGTGCTGGTGCCATTCATCGTCAATAACGGAGGATCAGCTGCTGATATGATGTAAGCTTCTGGTAAAATAACTAAGGGGTAGTGGGATCTACCTACTAGTGGTCCACCCTGGGCAACGGCATCTTTGGCTTTCTAACCAATGATGACGGCTAACAGATCCCTCTGCGGTGGTAGGCTTCGTAAGAGGCTGCCTGGATTCTACCACCCTCCTGTCGGAGTCCAGCCGCGTTTTTCTGTGTTTCGCTGGTGTGTGGGAGAACCAGTACCTCTGGGTAAGCTCGCTCCATTTTAGACGCCCAGGTCTGCCGTATTGATATGGCAATTGACGCCCCTTTGGTCTAGTGGTTCAAGAACCGGGCCAGGATTTCAGGATCCTGGCTTCAATCCCCGGGTCGGGCAACACGAGTTTCGAATTTTCGAACATCACTCGGGTTTGTGATCACCGTCCCGCATTCGGCAAGCGCGGTGATCATGCCTGTACCCATCATTGCTGTGGTAACTTGAATTCAATGATGGAGGCCTTTGCCCTGCAGTAGGATGAAGGCCGTTACTTTAATATCCAGCAATAAATAAATAATAAATAAATGTGGACAACACCCAACTGAACCTCAAAATTGACTCTCATATCTAATTAAAAAAAATTACGTCCACCACCTTGAATTTAATAAATAATAAATAAATAAATAATAAATAAATAAACATCACATACATTGTTCTGATCCCAATTTGAATAACTATTTAAAGCATTCGTATTTTGGAAACCAGAAACAACGAAGGTACCACAAACACCCAGACCCGAGAAAATGTAGAAAAACGCATTTTTTCTATATTGACCCGTCCGAGAATCGAACCCGGGACCTCGGAGCAGGCGACACCTTAAAAACCGGTGTGTACGCCACTCCGCCACGGAGGTCGTCAATAAAGTCCGCCAAAAATTTAAAACTTTTTTCACGCGATGCGCATTTCATTCATTCATGACTCTATTCATAAGTTTTTGATTTTTCCTTTATACCTTAACGGGCCTAGGACCGTAAAAACTATATTGTGAAAAATATTTTCGGGTGAAATCTTGATTTACATTATATTTTACTTCATAAATGGGCTCTAAATTCGATACTGGACGCCCATAAAAGTTTTGGAAAGTGGTTAAAATTTCACCTGTATACAGACGCTGTTATCTTCTCTGTCCCCGTAGAAGATTAAATAATGAAGGCCTTTGTTGTGCAGGAGTTTTATTAACTCTGTTTTATCAACTTTCAGATGCAACAAGCCTCAAGAACTCCGAGGACTGTCGTTTATGCAGCTCCATCTGAACTCCAAGACCCTCAAATGTGATGGAGCTGTGACAGTTGAGGATCGGTCAGGTCCTAACACAGCTATCATACTGGGAGTCATGATTGGTACGTATAAAAATAATAAAAAACTAAATGTGGACAACATCACATACATTGTTCTGATCACAATTTGAATAACTATTAAAAGCATTCGTATTTTGGAAACCAGAAACAACGAAGGTACCACAAACACCCAGACCCGAGAAAATATAGAAAAAACACTTTTCTGTCCGGGAATCGAACCTGGGACCTTTGAGTAGGTGACAACTTGAAAACCGGTGTCTACGCCACTTCGCCACGGAGGTATACGTCATCAGCATCACCATCTCAATTAAACAAGACACTGCTGAGAATAGGCCTTCTTTTATGTTACTTCTAGCCCTCCGTCAGACAGGCCGGCGGATAGCAGGACAGCTGAACAGACGGATAGACGGGCAGACGGACGTCAGAGCCCCGTAATCGGAAGCTTGGTTTTTTAGGGTTCCGTACCCAAAGGGTAAAAACGGGACCCTATTACTAAGACTTCGCTGTCTGTCCGTCTGTCCGTCGCTCTGTCACCAGGCTGTATCTCAAGAGCCGCGATAGCTAGACTGTTGAAATTTTCACATATTATGTATTTCTGTTACCGCAATAACAACAAATACTAAAAACAAAATAAAATAAATATTTAAGGGGGGCTCTCATACAACAAACTCGTTTTTTTGGCCTTTTTGGTACGGAACCCTTCGTGCGCGAGTCCGACTCGCACTTGGCCTGTTTATAATTACCAATGGTTTCTAATTAACAACTTTTATTTCAAATTTGGTGAATTTTTTCAGACTTTTTTTAATAACCGACTTTCTACATTTCTTTTTGCTGGAAGACCATGTTTTGAAGTCGGTTTCAGTTTGTATTTAATACAGTTTTTCACATTTTTTCGATTTTCCTACATCAGGCTCAGACTGAGAACCTCTTAACCTTTTCCTAAAAGTTACAAATACTTTTTTTAATTTCGCATAAATATAATATAGGTTAAGTCAAACGCGAGAAATATCCGCGGACCATGAAGCTTAAAAGCTTCTTGCCGCGGACAAACATACAAGTCAAACTGAGAACCTCCTTTTTTAAGTAGATTAAGGGACTACTTGTGCTAAGTGCTGCCACCAATTGATTTAATTTTATTACTTCTAAACAAAATCAATTCTCAAAAAAAGACGTGTGGCACTCGGAGACTGCCGCGGTAAAGCTATTGCATAGCATTTTTTATCAACTTATGCAATTGGACCTAGTTATGCAGAAAGCAGCCAAGTGGCATTTTTATCGAAAATGAGTTTTTAACACAGCCATGCTAAATTCAACATTCCGCATTTTTTGCAAAGACAGCCATGTCGATATCTCTTCTTACGGCTGAGATACGAGCCGTCAAATCGGGATCCAGTTACGTTAAAGACAGCCAGTTTGTTATGGCTGTTTTCTGTGAATTGATTATTTGTTACTAGTACATACGTGGCTTTTTTCAACACCACTCTGGCTGTGTTTATCAAATTAATAAAAATAGAATATACTCAATACAATAGGTACTTACAACTTTTTTGCTATGGAATTACTGATTTTATTGACATTTTCTATTATAACTTTAAAAATTCAGTTTATAAAATCAAATTAATTTAAGTTTTCCTCAACTTTTCGTGGATATGTATAGTTACCGAAGAAAAAAAACACCAATGTGAATCGATACTGCATGTTGATTACAAGTCTATTACTTCTACTTGTTAACTCACGTTTTAAATATTTTGATACGCGCAGTTAATTACTTTCATTGTTTATTACAAAGAAGCGTAGGCAGCGCGGCGTGTTGATATTGTTTAATGAGCACATACTGCAGATTACGCAACTCTTTGACAACCTGTGCGTTATAGTTTCTTCAGAAATTCTTCAACACAGACTTTAGCAGAAACATCCAATATCAGTGATAAATTCCGTATTGAACTATAAAAAAAGCGAAGAAGCGGTGAGGAAAAATTCAAGAGCACTTCGAAAATCTCACGTTTGATATGCAGTTAATTACCCTGGATTCAGACAAATTTTAGGTCTTACGATCCTCCGTTGATTCCTTTTCTAAAGAAAACTTGGAAGCGAGAATCAATAAAGAATCGCTCCTAATCTACGCAAAAACGGTTTTGGAGTCACACTAATATACCCTGCGACACAGCCTGCGAGAAACTTAACAACGGTGCTCACTGCATATCGAGCGGGCTAGTGTTACACCTAGTAAAGCTGCCTGAAGCTCTAATCGTGGGATGCTGACGGCTTTGAATAGTGCCACCCTAGGGCCTAGACTTGCTTGCAAGAGAGAAATGAGTGCTACCGTTCTCGAAAGAAAATCGCCCATAGGCAGAGCAAGCATACGCTAGTTCACTTGCGTCTGTAAAGATCTGTTGCTCTATAGTTAAGAACTAAGCGATTCGTTTATATGCACGAGGTATACTGTATAGTGTAACACATTAATGTCTCGGTACTTACCCATTACTTATGTTCAGAACTTGGTAATGAAGTGTCCCCTGAGCTAACTAATCGCCAGGTTCCTTGAAATAATACCTTGCCTTTTATAACGATAGGCTGTAAAAGTCTGTAAAGGTTGTTTGGACTGCCACAACGCAGTAGAATTTTCTTTCTTGTAAGGAGTTCTAAATCCAAATCACAGAAAAAGATAATATCTGTTGGGGCAAGGTCCGGGGTGTACGGTGAATATCGCAGAAATTACAGTGGCGGCTGAGGCAATGCCTTTAGCTTAGCGACAGTTTTTTGAGCAGTGTGTGGTCAGCGTTCTCTTGAAGCAGCAATGGCCAAGATTGACCAGCCTCTTGTTTAGCAGCTAGTCCTTTCATCAAGTTTTACAGTTACAGACAACAGATATCTGCACTAGTACAATGACACTGGCACTTGTCCACCAAACTCTCCTCAGTGAATTTTCTTATTCTGAGTAAATTTTCGCTTGGAAGCAGAATTTTGCTGGTTTTACAAGATTCAGCTTTTGCGATGAGCGCTTTCGATTATCGTACAGGATTTACTTTTTATCACAGGTAATGATCTGCTTTTGAATTCTTTCATTACTGTGTTGTTTGAGCAATGTAACGTACCATTCGACAAATGTTTTCTAGTTTGATTCACTCAATTCATAACATACCAACGTTTCGAGCTGGTTTAGTCAAGTCAAGTGTTTTAAAACAGTTTTGTCACTCACACCAAAGCCTGCATGTATCTGTAAAGTGGTTTGCGATGGATCTGCTTCCACAAGAGATTTTAATTCTTCATCAACCACCTACGTCTCCGACTATTCACGGGGCTTTGAGTGCCATCCACAGGGTAGGTCTAAAGATTAAAATCCCGAAACAATAATAACATAAGAGTTATTTAATTCGGGGTTTATACCATGTACCTTATTTATTATGAGTTATGAGGGCATTAGATTAAATTAAAGAGTGTTCGCATGCCATTGATGACGAAAGCCTAAATTTTTTACTGCGTCCCCGGAATGTTCAGCCTCCAACTCCTACAAAACAACGACATTCCTATGGAGTATGCGAAGTTGGTGCAACATTGTCTGTCGACGAACTACTTTCTGTATAGGGGTCAGTACTACCTGCAAATAGAGGGGGTCGCTATGAGTAGCCGCGTAGCTCCAGTAGTTGCCAACATCTGGATGGAGCATGTGGAAGAGAAAGACAGTGATCCAACTATGGAAGAGGTATGTCGACGACGTGTTTTGTATATTGAAATGTGACAAAGACGATGTTGAAACTCACGTTGCAAGCATCAACAGTATCCACCCCAAGCTTAACTTCACCTGTGAGATTGAAGATGACAGACAGCTGGCATTCTTAGACGTTAAGATTAGAGTGCAGAAAGACGGGTCACTTAGTCACTCAGTTCACAGAAAACCTACACACGATTTCGCCGATTGACACCACCACCCTAGACACCTTAACTCCGTAGTAGCATCATTGACTAACCGTGCATATGATCTATGCGACGAAGATCACTTGCAGGAAGAGCTAGATCATGTACGATATGTACTACGGAGAAATGGATACACCGGTAGACTTCCTAGTAGGAAACAGTCAAAACATCAGAGATATAAGGTTGACAGACAACTTGTATATTTGCCGTATATAAAAGGAGTGACAGACAAGATCTCAAATATCCTTAAGAAGTTCTCTTTAAATACTGTCTTCACTCCCTTAAGAAAGGTATCACAGTGTTTACGATCGCCTAAAGACAATCTCCCACTAGAAAAACCAGGTGTCTATAAGATTGACTGCAGTTGCGGAAGTTCATACATCGGCCAAACTAAACGCACAGTGACTTGCCGAATGAAGGAACATATTAAAGCGGTCAAGAAAAACGACACACAAAGGTCAGCCATCGCTGAACACCTTATACACTCGGGGCCTAACCACTGGATTGAGTTTCACAACGCACAGATAATTTCTTCAGAACAGCACTATATACCAAGAATGGTCAGAGAAGCGATTGAAATTACCAAATACAAAAATTTCAATCGCGAAGATGGTTTTAAATTATCTAGTGTATGGAATCCAGTGGTTCGAATTTGCGGTAAACGAAGAAAACCAAAAAATACTGTGTCACGATCGGATATTGTAAGTGTTGTGTGTCGAGAACAAAAGTGTAAAAATAGTGAGTTGTCAAACAGTGGTACCAGTGTCGTGTGTAATAAAAGACTACGACGGAGGGTAGATCGATTTGTCTGCTCTTAACAGCTACCCACCCGCAGATACAACAGTTCTCCCGTGATCATGGCGCTTGCAACAGTGCCGAAATATCGGAAACTCATAATAAATAAGGTACATTGTATAAACCCCGAATTAAATAACTCTAGTGATAGTGACCATGAAAGTTTAAATCAGTAAATAACATAAGAACCAAAAAACTACTGTGTTTTTTTTTGCGACACCAGTGCCATACACATCGTTAATCCTTCGAGCTGTTTCTGCAGCACTGGTGCCACGATGGAACTGATACTAGTAAATATAGTATTTCATGTTTTCTATTGTACTATAACTATGAAAAACACCAAAAATAAAAATAATAAACAAAGAAAACAATAATAATTTACTGTTTTTGAAACTCAAATGTAGCAGTTAAATGAATTAATTAATTTTTAATTTGAATTTTCAACCAAGTATATTTCAGATCTAAGTGGCCAGTTCGACAAAATGACAATTTAATAGCTTCAAATAGTAAGGAGGTAAATTTTTTTTTGTTTTTGTATGGTCCAGTTTTTTTAATGAAGAATTTTCATGCGATTTCTAAGTATTTTTACAAATCACAAAGATTATTTGACATATACTCATATCGTTTACAATAAGAAATGAAATAGTAATACAAAATTTTAATTATTTTGTAGTAAATTACTGGCTATAATACGAGGGCGGGTCAATAAGTCCGTGACTTTTGGAATAAAACACAGATTTTTTGATAAACAAACCTGCCACATAGTAATGGTTTCAACGTAGTCTCCCTTGAGCTCTATACACTTTGTCCAACGCTTCTCCAATTTTTTTATCCCTTCCAAAAAATATGATTTGTCGAGGTCCTCAAAATAGGCCTTTGTTTGCGAGATGACTTCATCATTGGAGTCAAATCTTTTTCCACCAAGCCATTTCTTCAGGTTTGGGAACAAAAAGTAGTCACTCGGAGCCAAATCTGGAGAATAGGGTGGATGAGGGAGCAATTCATAGCCCAATTCATGGATTTTTGCCATGGCAACTGCACATGTGTGCACCCTTGCATTGTCTTGGTGGAAAAGAACTTTTTTCTTGGCCAAATGAGGTCGGTTTTTATTCAAATCGTCATTTAAGCGGTCCAATAAGTTGGCATAATATTCCCCATTGATTGTTCTTCCCTTTTGAAGGTAGTCAATGTGGATTATCCCACGTGCATCCCAAAAAACAGTCGCCATAACTTTATTGGCTGACAAACCCACCTTGGCCTTCTTTGGCGCTGTTTTGACTGGTGTTTGGTCTCTGGTGTGTTCTGATGGATCCATGTTTCGTCCATGGTTACAAAACGGCGCAAAAACTCCTCCATATTGCAATTAAACAACGCCAAACCTTCCTGTGAAGTTGTTAACGATTGCGTTTGTGGTCGACTGTGAGCAAACGCGGCACCCATCTTGCGGAAAGCTTTCTCATGCCCAATTGATATTTTAAAATTGAAACCACTGAGCCATGCGAGATCCCTACGGCTTCCACAATCTCTTGCACTTTCAATCTTCGGTCGGCCAACACCATATCGTGAATTTTTTCGATTGTTTCGGGTGTAGAGACCTCAACTGGGCGTCCAGGACGTTCGGCATCTTCAGTGCTTTTACGGCCACAACGAAATTCAGTAAACCACTTTTTTACCATTGAAATCGATGGTGCAGAGTCCCCATAGTATTTATCAAGCTTAGCCTTGGTCTCGGTAATGGTTTTTTTTCGCAAAAAATAATGCTTAATAAGCACACGAAATTCACCTTTTTCCATTTTTTCCTCAAATTACTGGGTAGTCTGATAAAAATAGCTGTCAAACACAAACTAACTGACGCAGCAAGTTCAAATTTTGATAGGAATCAACTGACAGATACCTGTTGACAGGAGTAGTGTTGCTTTTTCAGTAAAGAGGTCAGAAATTCAAAAAGTCACGGACTTATTGATCCGCCCTCGTATTTTTAGCTGTTTTTATATACTATTTTTTTGTCTTGAATTAGTGTAGAACTCAGCCATTACTATGTGGCAGGTTTATGCTTTTTGATATTTCTTTGAAATTGCCTATTTTGTGTAAAACAGCCACGTCCAAAACGCAATTATTTGTATTATTAGAAACGATACAAAGTACTGGATAGGATACAAAAATTCGTAATAATTTTCTCTATAATTCTGAAATATAAAATAAACAAAACATCAAAAAATAACTGAAGTGCAACTCTCGAGTACTCTCGACACTAAAATGCTTATATCTCAGTTTGTACTTTTCCTCACATGGCTGCTTTCTGCATAACTAGGTCCAATTATAAAACTAAAAAGTATCACCGCTGTGCCGGTCGGAGTGGGGGGTGTTAGGTTATTTTCGTTACGGAATTCCTGGATTCGGTCTCCACGCTCAAGGCCCGCGATAGAAGCTATGCAATAACTTAATTTTATAATTTTATGTATTTTCTAATTTTGACTTTTGTAATTAAATTTTTCTGTTATTTTGGCAGATATGGTTACCATAGGCAACCATACTATCAAAATCCTTATTTTCTTCTAAATTCTTTTAAATTTCGGAAATTCAAAATTGTTTCATCGTGCCTCGCCCCGAGTGTTAGGTTAGGTTGTTTTCGTTACGGAATTTCTGGATTCGGTCTCCACGCTCAAGGCCCGCGATAGAAGCTATGCAATAGCTTAAAAACAAGAACAGTATCATTTTAGCAAGTTATCTTTAGTATTTATTAAATCACAGTAATGTGTCGCTAACGCCAAAAGCGGCCGCCTTTAGCAATAATGTACAATACGAAAGAATGCCAGAATTAAAAGCAGTTAACAGTGATTCAATAAATACTGGAGGTAAGTTAAAATGATACTGTTCTAGTTTTTTGAGAATTGATTTTGTTTAGAAGTAATAAAATTAAATCAATTGGGGACAGCACTTAGCTCTAGTATCCCCTGAACGACTGAAAACTGAAAATAAATATTTTTTTCAGGTGTATTCGCCACCTTCCCTCTGGTTCTGGTGCTAGTGCTACTATGGAAGAGAGGCTACTTCGCAAAATGCAGACGAAAAATGAACTCTGACAAGTCTGATTCTGAAGAAGAAAATGACCAATTTTGATTATTGTATTTTCAAATGGTCTCTGCTAAAAGTTGGCAGATAGATGAAAAGAGAGGGAACAGGAGAAAGAGAGAGCTGAAGAGAGAGCAGGAGAGAGAGAATAAGAAAGATAGTAAGAGTGCGACAGTTGGGAGTTGTAAATAAATAACAAATATGTTTTAACTGTGTGTTATACAGGAACAAACGTCAAATAATACTCACACAGCAATTACCTACAACAGATTTCTTTTTTCTTATTTTTGGGTTTTCTTTTACCCCATAAAGGTATATCAAATATCAATATGAACGTCAGAATCGCAGAGCCTAAAGTTATTCTATACCACATTTAACTAAAGCCTGCAACAGAGTTTCGACAGTTAAACTAATAAATTAAACTACTTATAAAGAAATACTAAACAAGAACCTAGCTTTTCAAATAAAACATTTGCATTGTTAAAAAAAACTTTATTTGTTCAATAACAATACTTCACGCAATGTGGCCGTTTAACAAACACAATAATTTATATTTTTTTTGGTTCAAAATAAAAAAAAACACTTCAAATTTGAGCTGTCATGAACACACAGGCGTTGAACATTTGACGTATAAAATTGTGGACCTGTATTGTTTATTAAACTAATTTTAACTTTCATGTTATATCATCTAATTCTTTTATGATTTCTATCTGAATAAACAATTATTTCTCATTCACTTTAAACGCAAGGAAAAACTTAAACATGTTTGCGGTCTTACGTCGAAGACACTAGTGACATCTATTGGCAGTGATCTTCATAAAACAACTGAAAGCAAATTGTTTTGTGCCAACTGCCTATAAAAAACAATTGATTAGGTACTTATCAGAGTGTGAGTGATCTGTTACAAAAGCTTTTTGTTTGTGTGGTAAATGAAACGACCTTTAAAACTGTAGAATTGTAAAAGAGTTACCTACTCTTATCAGATAGTAAATAATATCATACGCAGACTTGCAGCCATTTTGCTAGTGTGTTGAAACGTCAATGTCAAAGCTAGTGTAATGTAAACAAAGTTTACAGAGATGTGACATCATACTGATCATTTCTCGTGCTGGTTTAGTCTTCGGAGGCTCGTGACATCCATGCCATAGATGGCGAAGCTGGCCGGCTCCTCAAAGTGGACCTGGGTAACAGTGAATAGATATTCCTTTAAATTTATTTAAACCTCTAAATTACAATGAGTGTAGGTTTGTAAGTTTGCAGCATGAAGATCCCACATCTAATAATGTCAAATCACATCTAATATATTATAATAGAGTAAGTTACCAAAATAAAATATTTGATATACTTTATTTGATATTTTAGCAACTTAATTACAATTATAATAAACTTATGATGAAACAACGCTGGCTTACAGCGATAAGAATATGCTTGAAAAATTCGTGCTGCGTAGCAGTGCCTCGGTGGCTTAATGGTTTAGCGCTCACCCGGCATGCGATGCGGGTTCGAGTCCCGCCTGAGACATATTTTGGAAGTTTATATACTAAAATATTTAAAATTTGAATAATGCCCCGTTCGTCTAGTAGTTTTAGTAGCAGGATCTCTGACCAAGATCTCTGGGTTCTAGGTTAGATCCCCGGGTCAAGGGTAACAAGAGTTTCGAATTTTTGAACTTTGATTTGTGATCACCAACCCGCATTTGGCAAGCGTGCCTATAATCATTTCTGTGGTAAGTTGAATTTAAAGATGGAGGCCTATGCCCGGAAGTGCGATGATTGCAGGTGATTATATACTCACCTCTTTTTCTGTCAATTTCGCTTCAGATTTCTCTCCCTTAGTCTTGTCTGCGATCACTGTTACCTGAAAAAATTGTTTGATAACATTGAAGGACCAGCCTCAGCCGCTACAGCTCGCCCGGGCGCCCGAGCTTCGTTACTGCGAGCGAGGACTACACTCCCTCCGCGCCTCAGGCTTTTAAATTGCACTCTAGTGTAGGGCAGACAAGCACCACGGCGGAAAGACCACGGCGAGTCGGGATTCAAACAAATTCTTAATTTTAGCAATGTATGTCAGTCAGTACGGTTATTTCTTTCAGTCAATATTTCAAACGTTTTTATCTCAAATAATAGATATACGAAATGATGCGTATAACAAACTAATTTATAACAAATGAACGATATATGATATGAGTTTTATTTCAAAATGTTTTATTTTTTACGAATGTTATACTAAATAGTATTAAATAAACTGTATGTTAGGTAAAGTAATCGTTATGTCAAACAAAATTATATCATGTGTTGTTGTAACAAATTATTATTATGTAAAGTGATCGTTATTAAAGTTTGATTATATCAAATGATTATATATTACATGAGACGCACCCAATTGAAGTGTCGTTATATGATGTATTAATCGATATTTATAGGAAACTGTCCTCGATTAATGATTAACGCTGATTTTATAGCTGAGTCGTGTCCACTTTATAAAAAAAAATGTTTCAAATTGGTCAATCGGAAAAGCACCGTGCCCGATATGCATGTATCTGCAGGTTCAAGTCCCGCCTGAGACAATTTTTTTAAAGTTTAAGTATTGATATTTTAATTGCAATTACGTGCCAACGTGTCGTCTTATTATATAAAAGAAAATCGTGTTAGTTACATCATACATACTTATTATAACTCGAGAACAGCTGGACTGAATTTAAAGATTTTTGTGTTTTTGGACTTTGTATTTTATTTATTTATTTATATTAACAATTATCTTTATTATATATTATAGGTAAGGTCTCTTGTCTGGGTCCAGACTCCAGAATAGGATAATAGGTAATGAAAACGTTGAAAACGCCATATTTGATGACTGAATTTTTTTTAAGACGTCAATCAAATACTATATGCTGAGATTGATTCTGAGGCGATACGAAGTTCGCGGGTTCCGTAGTCAGAGTATAAAAGAATTTTTAATATATAGTCAATAATTTAAATATTATACCTTCTTAGAATCGTTATCATCTTCTTCAGTCTTTATCACTGGCGGAATGTTCGGTCCCAACTTCTCAGCCAGGGTTTGAACCTACCCAAAAAATATAGTTAATAATCCCTAATAGATTAAAACTCAAAACTCGATGGAAAAATGATTTAGTGCATACTGTACCTACATGTTTAAAACATGTCAAAATAGAGAGATGCCTAATGATGAGACATGACGTGCCGAATTCAAGAAAGTTTCGAGTCAAGGAAAACAGCAAGTCAGGGAAAGGGTCGACGCTGTGATTGTCGTCACCTCATTTCAATGAACGCCGTTCAGGCTGATTTTTAATAATTATTTTTCGATATAACTACTATCAAAAAGCAAAAAATACAATCATGTATGTACGAGAAAATTACGATAAGAGATAATACGTCCATGCGCGTCACAGCGTGTTTCAAAATGAGTCTAAACCAATATTTAAAAAAAATCTGATACTTATTATTTTAATTGCTAAATTAAAAAACACTGCCAGGATGTTACACATACTGGATACAAAACGTGGACTTCGTTTGTCAGACGTTTGAAAATGTACGGTGTACGCCGTTACTTTAAGATGCCCCAGTGTTTAGCCTGACGAGCTACAGTCTGTACTTCAAATAATAGAGAACGAGCTACAGTCTGTAATTCAAATTATAGAGTATGAGCTACAGTCTGTACTTCAAATAATAGAGAACGAGCTACAGTCTGTACTTCAAATTATAGAGAACGAGCTACAGTGTGTACTTCAACTTATAGAGAACGAGCTACAGGCTGTACTTTAAATAATAGAGAACGAGCTACAGTCTGTACTTCAAATAATAAAGAACGAGCTATAGTCTGTACTTCAAATAATAGGGAACGAGCTACAGTCTGTACTTCAAATAATAGAGAACGAGCTACAGTGTGTACTTCAAATAATGGAATACAAGCTAACGTTAGGATATTGCGAGAAGCAAGCCCTGGCCCTTCCCCAGCAGGGAGGTGCGACGGCACGACCATATCTATCCCTGTCTGCCGGGTCGAACATGTAGTAGCCTGCGAGGGAGAATGGTGCATCAGTTTTGTGGAAAATGGAAAGGGATGGATGATCTTCTTCATGTATAATTCGACGACCTCCACGACGGAGTGGCGTACACACCGGTTTTCGAGGTGTCGCCAGCTCCGAGGTCCCGGGTTCGCTTCCCGGAACGGTCAATGTGGAAGTGTTCCTTCGTTGTATCCGATTTCCAAAATACGAGTCCTTTAGTTACTCAAATTGGGATCAGAAAAATGTATGTGATGTTGTACACATTAAAAAAAAATAAAAAAAAACCTTCATGCATGGTCTGGGGTCAAGAGTTTTCCAAACTGCTGCACAGGCCTATGACGTGAATCCGTAACAATTATTATTACCAGTTGGAATACCAGAGCTTTCCAGTTCTTAGCCAATTAAAATAACAGTTTTCTGTCCGGACTGAGAATCGAACCTGGGACTATTGCGTAGGATGACCACCACAGTGGCGGACAGGATTATGATTTAGGTTTAACCGGGTGGGTCACAAAACCTTCCCAGACCCAAGCCAATTAGGAAAACAGTTTTCAGCATATTACTTGAAATTATTCTGATTTCAAACAGATTTTGTGTTTTACAGACTTAAAACAGTTACTTACATTGACCTGTGTGATTTATCATTTTAATTATTAAAAGCTTTAAAAAAAAAAGTCTATGTGTTGATAAACTTACCCCTTGGAGTCCTAAAGAGAGCCACGGCGAAGTCTCCTTTACCAGCCAAAAACACACCAGACCTTTCTTCGCGGAAGAACTCTGTCAACTAAACAATAGTTTTGGAATCAGAGTGTCGTCAGCACAATCCCATCCTTTCTTAAGGATGTCGTAAGGGGCGACTAATGGAAAACTGCGAGAAGATAACGGGCAACATCGTCAAAATCAGTTAAAATCAGTTTTATTTTTGCAAATAGGCCCCAGGAGGCGCTTCTTCACGTTCAAGCTTCTGCTTTGGGACAAGTCTTCCCTCCGCCATTGCCACTGCTATCACCAACTCTCTTGCCAAGCGTGGCAATAATCAAGTCCTTGTGGCAGTTCTCCCGTAGTACGCCTTTCACGACATCCATAGGAAGGTCAAAGATAAGCCCCCACAAGGGTTTTGCGGAACCCAAGGGTAACGTGAAGCACATCTTGAGAATGACTGCTCTACACCATTGGTTAAACTGTGATATGGGGTGGTAAGAGGTGCAAAAGGCACCCTACCAAATGAAAAACCTCCCAGTGATGGCGCCGCCGGTACTGAAGATGCCGTGGCCTGGGAAGATCTGGGAGGGGGATAGGACAGCGATTTGAAGGTGACTACTACGAGCTAAGTGCTGTCCCCGATTAATTAATAAATAAATTCTCAAAAAACTAGAACAGTATGATTTTAGCAAATTATCTCTAGTATTCATTGAATCACAGTAAACTTTTTTTCATTCTGGCAATTCTGGCATTCTTTCGTATTATAATTATTGCTAAAAGCGGCCGCTTTAGGCTTTAGCGATAAATTCGAATTTATAAACAACTCAATTAAAAGTATACTGTGATTCAATAAATAGTAGAGATAATTTGCTAAAATGATACTGTTCTAGTTTTTTGAGAATTGACTTTGTTTAGAAGTAATAAAATGAAATCAACTGGGGGCACAGCACATAGCTCTAGTAGTCGCCCTAAGGTTAAACAAATAGGGTCGTACAGACTGCTAAGGTAACAGCCCTCTAATTCAGCTAGCAGAATCGTATCACAATCGTAATTGAATAGCAGGTTTTTGACAGTTCTAGTATGGGCTAAATGTCAAAACCGCCCAATTCTCAATCACGATCGAACCGCAATGGGGACTACCGTTTCTTTGCTCACCAGTTGGCGCCACTGTAGACTGAGGTCCGGAGGTATAGCTGTCAAAGGTGACTTTATAAGATCGGCGCCGAAACCAAGTTTTAAATGTTGAATCTGATTAAAGTTTATTATTTATAAATAACTATCTTCATATCAACAAACTAACTTCTGAAATAGTTTCTCTTTGAGGGTGCCTATTTTTGCGCTTTTGTTAGTTCCGCTTTCAAAGCGTTCACATCAATCGCCAAATAATCCACATTTGCGATAATTTCACGAAGGAGATCACTTTCCAGCAGGTAAATTAAAGAAATTATAATTTATGTAACGAAGCCCGCTTAAACCAGTGAAAAGTGAATGTTATTGGACCTCAGGCGACACAAGCGCCTCTAGTGGCAAATTCACTAGCGATAGCCCCCATTGAAATAGCTGAATAGGTAAGGCCCCTGTAATGAGATAACAGTCACCTGCACGAGCAGGTCCGCGTCGACGGCGCCGCGCTGCCTCGCCGCGTACACCACGACGCGGCACACGCAGTTGCCGGGCGTGTAGAATTTGCGTAGGATCTGAGGTGCAATTATTGTAACCAATGAATTATTTTCTCATAAAATAATTCATTGGTTACAATTGGTCAACAACGCCCCGTTGGCCTGGTGGTTCAAATACCGGGTCAAGATCTCGGGGTCCCAGGTTCGAATCCCGGGTCGAGCAACAAAAAAGTTTCGAATTTCCGAACGTCGCTCGGGTTTGTGATCACCAACCCGCATTTGGCAAGCGTGGTGATTATGCCAGTTCCCATCATGGCAGTGGTAACTTGAATTCAATGATGGAGGCCTTTTCCCTGCAGTGGGATGATTATTAATAGGCTGTTAGGTACTATAAAATACATTAAGATTGAACAAGGAAACGTTTGGATGTTTGTTTTTTCATATTAAAATTGATCGGATGTTACATAATAAAAGTTAAATGAATAATATTGTGAATTTTCTTATTACTGCGAAATAGATGTCACATTAAAAATTCCAACAATTTGTCGGTTCACCAGAGAAATAAAAAATGTTTGGTTTTATGAAGACATTGGCTTCCCAACTTAGATTACAAGGCGCTAATAATTATTAATTTGACATCGCATTTTGTTTAGTTTTAATCATTTAACTTTCAGTTTATTATGTTTTTACTCAAAATTTGCATGCTGTTTTTAGCTAATCATGTTGAAACATCTATTTTTATAAATATATCATCTTACTAGCTGTTCCCCGCAACTTCGTCCGCGTCAATTTCCGTTTTTATGATCGCGATTATTTTTGCAATATTTTACTTATGCTTTGCTTCTATTGATCGCAGCGTAATGTTATATAGCCTAAAGCCTTCCTCGATAAATGGACTATCGAACACAAAAAGAATTTTTCAAATCGGTCCAGTACTTCCTGAGATCAGCGCGTTCAAACAAACAAACAAACAAACAAACAAACTCTTCAGCTTTATAATATTAGTATAGATGTACCGTATTTCTTGTGAATAAATAAATTTGAAATTAAATATGAAAAAAAATATATCCCAAAATAATTATTGTTTTAATTTAAATTAATTGTAGGCTATTGCCCACAGTAGTAATGTATGATCAAAACCATTCAAATAAAATATTTTTTATAAATAAAAAAAAAATAAAAAAATTTCAGACGTAATATTAAATTGTACGATCAGAGACACTATAAAAACATTTTACTTAAAAAAACTTGCAATAGGCCAGCGTGGTGGCACTAAGGCCTTAACCACTCTCCTTAAAAAGGAGAGAGACTCGTGCTCAACAGCGAGTGAAATAGGTTGTTACTTTACTTTGCATAAAGAAACCTTAATTTTTCTCAAAATTTCTCAAACAGTTACGAGCAAAATCCAGTCAGATAAATCACATATTCTTAGATTGCTTTATTAAGAAAGGAATAATGTTCCATTGTCTCGAACGGACCAAATGAGTTATGGTCTTGATTTGGAAGGTACAGACAACAGCACGTCAACCTACCACAAAACGTCAAATTTTCTCAATCGATATTGATCTCTACTTGTTGGACTTAAAGTTGAAAATCAATTCAATTCAACTTTTTGGGTAGGTTGACCCGCCGTTGTCTGTACATTAACGGCCGGTCCTAATAACATATCTATCTTCAGTTTTGGCATATCGGAGGTAGAAAACAACTTCTGTCTTTGTTTCTCTGGACGGCAAAATCAGAGACAGAAGATGTTTTCTAACTCCGATATGAACTGAAGATAGATAG